>JABXJD010001941.1:0-67210 GCA_013375575.1 Percina caprodes
GAAAAACGTGTTTCCAGTAATACATTGCTTCATTAAAAGACATGTGGCTCCAGCTCCTGTTTTGGTAGATCAACTATAATCTTCCTGGTTGGATTTATAATTGAGAATTTGCTTATTTAACTATTGCTCTGTATTCTGCAACAGGAAACCCCAGGAGTAATCAACATCGATTTTATCTTGTATCTGGACTCGAATCTGTCTAGACTGTGTTTATGTGGGTGAGAGTTATGTTTGCTCACTGCCCTAATTAACAAGTGCAGCCCTTCTGCTTCCAAGTTACGTAACTGATGACTTAAAGTGAAGTGTACTACATATCCCACAATTTAATCCTTTTTATAAGATGCCTTTCATGAAAAAAGTAGTATTTAAATTTGATATTTTGATCCTTAAATACTAATGTTAATGTATATTTGTGAGATTTTTATTTTAGCAGTCTTATCAATTAAAGGAATGGTGATAGTTAATAGTAAATAGAATTTAGGTATAGTTGACCCTCCAATTGAGACTTGTGCATTGACAATCTGCATATTCTTCATATTTAATTCATTTTTACTATGTTGGTCTATTCTGTACAGATAACAGATAACATATAGGCCTATTGCATGTCTGTCTGTCCTGGGAGGTGGGTCCTTATCCAAATCAAGGCTCTAAGGACAAGGGTGTTGTATGCTGTAAAATCCCTTGAAGCAAATTTGTGATTTGTGATATTGGGCTATGTAAATAGAATTAAAATAAATCACACTTGACTGTATTTATGAAACACAAAATCAAAAACAAAACTACCTTACTTTTCATGGTTCCAGGAAAATCTGATGGGAGTTTAAATTAGATTACTTCACTCTTAACTTTTTTTTCATGGCATCACCTATCCACGGCAAAGTAAAAAAAAAGAAAAACAGACAGTAAGGCAAGGCAAGGCAGATTTATTTATAGAGCACATTTCAGCAACGGGGCAATTCAAAGTGCTTTACACAAAATCAGTTAAAAAACAGTTGAAAAGAAAATAAATAATAAAAAAACATTAAGATACATAAAACACAAGATAAAAAGTTACAGTGCAGCATGAGAAATTAAAAATTAAAAAAATGAACAGTCATTTAAAGAAAGACAACATCAAAAATAAAGGTCTTCAGCCTTGATTTAAAAGAACTGAGAGTAGCAGCGGATCTGCAGGTTTCTGGGAGTTTATTCCAGATATGAGGAGCATAGAAACTGAACGCTGGTTCCCCCTGTTTGGTTCTGACTCTGGGGACAGAAAGCAGACCTGTCCCAGATGACCTGAGAGGTCTGGGGGTCATAGTAGTAGCAGATCACAATGTATTTTGTCCCTAAACCGTTTAGGGATTTATAAACTAGTAAAAGTACTTTGAAATCAGTTCTTTGAGACACAGGAAGCCAGTGTAAAGACTTCAGAACTGGAGTGATGTGATCCAGTCTCTTGGTCTTAGTGAGGACTTGAGCAGCAGCGTTCTGGATCAGTTGCAGCTGTCTGATTGATTTTTTTTTAGGGAGACCTGTAAAGACCCCGTTACAGTAGTCAAGTCTACTGAAGATAAAAGCATGGACAAGTTTTTCCAGTAGTGAATGCTTTTCTTCCTAAGGTAGATTTGTTTACTCTCTGACTGAAAACTGTGTTCTTCCCAGACAGTTCATATCTATGAAGTCTGAGTACATGCAAACCATTGTAGCTTTCCCTTTTAACAACCCAGAGTCAAAACAAAGTGGACTCCTACCTTCCAGCCCCACACAGCTGTACCACCCGCCAAAAGGCATCATTTCCTTTTAAAGTCTTTTCCTTAATTCTACCGTGTTTTTTTTCTTGTTTATGAGATGAACAGCGATGGAATCAAAGGAGGCCTACAGGAGGTATTTGTGGTTCTTTAATTGGAAGCAGACCTAAGTCACTTTTCCTCCTTTCTTTGACCGGGCATTGAGTCATAAATTAATCTTATTAACCTGTATGTATCCTACTTTACTCATGCTGAGATTCAACAACTCGTTTATAAGGGGAGGCTTGACCAAAGTATTAGTCACCATAATTTGAAAGTGAGAAGAAAGAGAAAACAAAATTTGTCATATGTGTTGTCTGAACATCTGCTGTAAACAAACTAAAATGTGAATATTTTAGTAAGGTCAAAAGTATCGATACTTTGATACCAAAGGAGGACTTGGGTTGGGAACCGGAGGGTCGTCGGTTCAAGTCCCCGTATGGACCAAAGTACGGAGTGTGGATCGGTAGCTGGAGAGATGCCACTTCACCTCCGGGGCACTGCCAGGTGCCTTTTAGCAAGGCACCGTACCCCCAACCTCTCAGGGCGCTGGTCCTGCTGGCAGCCCACTCACTCTGACATCTCTCCATTTGTGCATGAATAGGACCTGAGCATGTGTGTGTTTCAGGCCTGTGTGTATTGATTACTAACAGTGTAAATTGTAATTTCCCCTCTGGGGATCAATAAAGTATAAAATTATTATTATTATTATTATTGTTATTATGGCAAACCATCCACTTTTTCACTCAAAGCCTAAGCCTCAGGCTCAGTACCTACTTATTAGTTTTGTGCAATGTTGCTTAACCACAAATGTCAACCACATGGTAGCGCTACATGAAAAGTCAGAGGATCCACAAAGTCATTAGTATACATCATCTGGGAAGCACCACAATTTAATGGCAGTCCATCTACTACTGGCAGAAATATTTCATAATGGATTAAAGTGGTGCACTGTTATCACTAGATGATAGCTTGCTAGCACGCTAAAAGAAGAAAATAAGCTTTTGTAATTTAGGGGAGCTGTTGCTAAAGATCAGTAAACATTTAGATTGTTGGAGTGCAGTGCAAACTTTTGTCATCCACTCGCCTTAAGGGTAATCATAGCCTCACATGCATCAATAAATAAACTTTTCAGCATGGTATGGACAATAAAATAGGAAATTTGGCATGATATTGTGTTTATCTGACAGCCATATGCCCATCATCCTGTCCTGCTCATAAAACAAACAGCCTGACTCATAAACTCTGAATCAACCTGGGCTCTCAAACACAATGTTCTTGGCAAAACATCAAAGCAAGTCAAGTAAATATGCGCTTCATCTTCTTTGCAGCAGATGCAGAATGTAAAATACCATTGTCCTTAGTGTGTGTCCTGTTTGCATTTTGTCTGCTGCCCTCCTCAGAGTTACAACACAGACTTAAAGCGCAACAGCTGGTTAGCGTCACTTGAGTTA
Source organism: Percina caprodes (assembly GCA_013375575.1). Lineage (NCBI taxonomy): Eukaryota > Metazoa > Chordata > Actinopteri > Perciformes > Percidae > Percina > Percina caprodes. Next base: position 3,224 of record JABXJD010001941.1, read on the forward strand.
CAACAACAACAGATGTTTAATGTAGAATACACATGAAATTCATGTTTCTATAGGGGAATAAACACTAGTAGGTCACCTCTGACCTTTCCCATGGTCCTCCGCGATAAATCGGGATAGTGAGTGCTGTGTGGGAGCACTAGGATTACTATGGATGAATAATAGGATGCTCTCAGTTTGCCAGTCAGTGATCCTGGAGATCACGGAGCAAGGCACAGCCAATCAGGCCAACATGCACATCCATCTTCACTGAGATACTCCCAAAGATGGGTTCTGTTCTTGACGTAAAACAGATGGAAATAGGACTGAATCATCATCACTACCACATTTACATATGACTTGTGAATGCTGAACTGATCCTCTCAGTTCTAGCAGGAACATTTTTTTAAGTGGTGGTAATCTGAAGGCAGCAGTGCCCTTTATGGCAACATTGGTTTGTCGGCCCAGACTGAATAACTCAACAACTATTTTCTGGATTGTCTTGAACTTTTGTACAGACATTCATGCTGCTGCAATACTTCAGCCTCAGCTCCACTTCAATTTTTATTTACCACGCAACTTGAACATGGTAAGAATGTCACCTGCTTACCATCAGTGTTAGCATTGTCATTGTGAGCATGCTTAGTCTTGTTTTAAAGGAAAAGTTGAGCTCCTGCCATTGGTTCCAATGGTTATAGTAACATTGTACTCGCCAAAGTAATTGTTGGAATCTGGGATCATGGCAACACGAGCAGTCAGAAAAAGCTTTATCAACACATTTTCAAAGTGAACTGACTATATTGAATTAACATTACCACTGAATGAATCAGCTTTTAGCAGTGGAGCTCTTGTTTGGTGACAGAGCACTGTTGTAGGTTTAGCTGTGATTCATAGTATATAACTTCCTCATTAAAAGTCTGATAACTCGGTCATAAATAAAGCTATTAACCTTGTAAAGGCTAGTATTGTCCAAAACTGAATTTAACAGCTTAGACTAACAACAGACTGAATGTACTACTGAGCTAAAGACCGTCAGAATCAGTGCTAAGATGCATTCACTTACTGTTGTACGTGCTGAAGTACATTTGAACAGTGATGCAACCGCTTATCTTAGAAAAAAAAGTTCTTTTTTAAGACAAATTTAGTTTAAAAAAGAGCTGGAGGCAGCAAAAAAAAAAAAAAAAACACAGGTTAAACTACTTAAACACTGCAGGTTTGTTCAGGACACCTGTCTGTCGCTAGCAATGATGACACAATGAATAGTCACTATTCTCTCCGACCAATCAGTAGTCTGCAGGTTTTCACGTCACCTTTTGGTATCGCCTCAGCTTGCTTGGAACCTTGACTGAGGTGGTACTAAAAAAATGTACTTGTTAGCAGGTACCAGAGACTTTTTTTTGTAATGAAAAACCAAAAAAGGCGAGTAGAGGCAAATCGAGGAGGTACCAAGCAGTGGAAAAACGCCATTTGCTGCATGTTATTACCCCTCTCTCTCCCCCCTTTCAAGTCTAAGCTGTCCTGTCAAAAGTAAAAGCCTAAAAAAATTCTGCAAAAAAGTTTAAGGTTGTGTCTCTACACTAAACCACAATGACTCACAGAAGTCTCAGGTTTCTTATGAACTCTCTTAAAAACCCTGTGAAGCATCATTCTAGAGTATGTGGTAATAGTAAGTGTACATGGGCGTCATTTGATTTGAAATGTGCTGGGGACCAAGACGCATTCGAAGTGAATTTACAGAAGTGCTGGGTAAAATGACGCATTCATTTTTTTTCTCTTTCACGCAGGTCATGTTTTGAAAGACGCTAGCTTACTAATGCAAATTAAAAAAAAACGTGGTTTAATGTACCTAAACAATGATTACCAAATTTCTCTAATATTGATCCTTATAACCACTGAAAACTGTCAAAAAGTTAAACCCAAAGTCTGATTATTATGGACGTAATCTGATATTAAGCGTTTCTCCTTCATTAGGTCCTAGTGTGAGGAAACAACTTAACATTGTTTAATGTACCTAAACAATGATTACCAGATTTCTCTCTCATATTGCTCCTCAGAGCCACTGAAAACTTTCAAAAACTCTAACCCAAAGTCCTATTATTATGGACGTTATCTGACAAGCGCCCCCCACTTTTCATTAAATGATGGACATGTTCAAAGGTAAACTGGCTGAATAGGTATATCTGTACAAACATCTGTAATGACCGGACCCTTCACTGAGAGACCACAGGGACAGTCAAATGGCCTTAATCCCTTTAGTGTTTGTTAGCCATAAACGCAACAACTCTTCCTCGGCATCGAGGAGCTGTATAGCAGAGCAACAGCTATGTTTGGTCTACGCTGTTGTTCCGGTAACACTCGTTAATTTCCTGCTCCTTCACAGGATGTTTTGTTTCTACGGTGTATCAGAGAACACTTGCGTTGAGCAGTTCCTCTGTGCACGCTCCTAAGTTTTGGTAAGTTACAAACATTGTTGGACTTAGTCCCTCCAATTAGGACATCTGGGGATTGTTTATGCTGTTTGATTTGACTTTATCTGAAGCATACTGACATCTTTATCTTAGCATGAATCTCTGCATATAGATATGGTTGTATACTTTCCATTAACTAAGGGCGTGCGAAAGTGACAATTTTGACACGTTTGGTGTTTTTTCTTTTTAAACTATTTTTGTGTAAAGCACTTTGAATTGCTCTGTTGCTGAAATGTGCTATACAAATAAAGCTGCCTTGCCTTGCCTTACATTAAACAGAGGGTATTAGGATTCTACATTTGCAACCCAGGGACTATTTGAGATATTTCTACTGACTGAAAACTGAATTGAATCTAGTTTTTCTTCCTAAAAAACAGTGGTGGTACTTGTTCTTTGTAGTCGTTTCTCAGTCAGGTGAGTCAGCAGAGCAGGGTAAACTGTGTTATCCTGTGGGACTATGGCAACATTATCCAAGCAGGGTTGCAGGGTGGAATGATGGTAACTCAGCATGCTCCTAAACAGAGCCACATGTCTTCAGGTTGAGGCCAACCAATCAGACTCTGAATATGAGCCCCCAAGAGTCCAGTGGATCATTTTCAACATGAGGAGTAAAAGCACCAGTGTGGAGCTGGTCTCCAGTTTTTACCAGGAGTGTGCATTAAGGCTTTTACAAGTGTGCAGAGCCAACAGAAAAGCACATAGCGTCCAATAAACATGAAACTTGGCTCCAATAGTTATTAAAATACAATATTTTTTATATTTGCCAGTAGGAGCCACTATAAATTCAAGAAATGTTTTTTGGCTGCCTGAGACAATTTCTGGCCAAGTGTTAGTAGATATATAATTGTTGTACATGGCCAAAAATGCCTCATAGCACTTTGTATGAGCTGAAATCTAACACCAAAGATTCTTATGTGCCTTAAAACGTTTCCAAAATCGTTTCCAGTGGTTCATTAACCACCGTTCGAATGAGAATAATGGACAATTCCACTTCCAACCTGTAGGGGGGCCGAAGAGGAAAAGTGCTTTGATGCCTACTGTAAAGGTGCTGGTTGAGAAGTAGCTAATGCTAATGCTTGGTCTATAACGCTAACTAATTCTTGGTGGGTATCCGGACAATCCGGTCTGCCTGCACTATCCATCCTGCACATGCGCAGATGATAATCATGATGTACAGATTTACGACACTGCACAATCTGTTCCACAGTAGCAGTCTGCCGTTTTTCAGAATTCAGAAGATTTTTTTTTCCTCGAGGAGCCCCCCAACATGTGCACCTTTAAAAATAAATAAATCAAAGCAAAAATAAACTTTTAAATCCTCCTCCACACAAATGTGCTTTGCATATTGTTTCTTTACTTGGATATTTGACCTCCTCTGTGCAGAATTTTGTATGTGCAGAGTTTGACACTAGAATAGGAAAGGTTTCTCTGTGTTCAATTTAAATCTGACTTTAAGACGTGTATGTAACTAGCACAATTTGGTGAAATCACTACATTAGAAGCTAATTATGGTACAATATACAAACTTACTTGACTCCCTCATTTTGTCTTAAAATAAAAACTATAAACTGACATGTTCTACTCAGCAGATTTATTGTGCAGATTAAATGATTTTTCTCAACTAGTCATCTAGTTTGAAAAGGTATAAAATAAATGCGGAACTTAATCACACTATGGAGAAGCAAATGTATACTTAGTGAATGTCTCACAGCAACTTTCTGAGCTCCAGAATAAATCAAAAAACAGTACATAGTTTTTTAAAGTATAATATCAGTCATAATGAACAGTAACACATATGTTATCCTTCCTCCAGGGCTCTTCTGGTTTATGTTCCTCGCAGCAATTTCAATCTGCTCCAGCTTTGTTCTCTCTTCTGAAAACTTAAATCCCATAAGCGTTTAGGAGATTGTACAGTTACAAAGCTGCACCTCAGTCAAGAGAAAATACTGTTCATCTGGTGGTAAAACCTTCAGATCATCAAAAAAAGATTTCCAATAACAGAAAAGTCACTTTGTACAAAAAATTGGGGAACATATATTTTAAATGTTCTGGACATTTAACATAAATGCAGGCCTGCAGTGGTTTGATCCGGCTGTATGTACAGTGGCACAAGGCGCTGCCAAAACCTCCAAATAATCAATTTCATGAATGAAACTGTACTTGAAAGTTTGTTTGGAGAGGCTGCTTTCCAACTGTCTGGGGCTGCACTAAAACTAATCCTTTCACCTCGCTCCCACATTTCACATCCAGCACTCCTCACTGGCAATAAAACCCATATGTGCCATTAGTTGTGGGGAGGGGGGGAAAAAAAATACTTATTATGAACAAATGAATATTTTACAAAAAAGAAAAAGCTTTTATGCTCTTGCACATAAGAAAACAGCCACAAAGTCTTTGTCCATCTGGTCTGAGGCCACAAAACCATCCGTGTCACCAGCGTGGCGTGGCTATGGTTGGTTAGGGGGACTGGCTGCTGTGGCCTCGTCGTTGCTGCTGTCCACCTCCTGCTCCATGGGGCTATCCTCCTCCAGCTGCTGGCTGGTGTAATTGGTGATCTCCAGGAAGCCACTGGGCTCCACCACCACATTGGATTGGCTGGAGTCTGGCAGGATGGAGTACTGAGGAATCACCTGCATGCGTTAGTCACATTTGGGTTTCAGTCAACTTCCAGTAAGATAACAAAATGTATCCTGTCCTATTAAAAATACATTTTATTGTAAACATAACTATCGTTTGCCCTCTATATGACCACTACAGTCTGATATATCTGTAAGCTACCATCATATTCAAAGTGCACAATGATGACAGACTTATAATATGATGAATATGTTGGAGTTAATATGTGACAGACATACTGATGAACCTGTCTGTACATTGAACTCTGTGATTTATCACATACATTATTTTGTAATAAATATCTCACCTCAATGATTTCCAGGTCTTCTTTGCTCCTCTGTGCTGTGAGGCCTTGCATGCAGCTGAACTGCTGGGGTTTTGTGAGGGGGTGATGCATGGAAGCCCCAGAGCTGCTGATGAACTGGCCAGAGTCCAGTGTGCCTGACACGGCCTGGACCTCCATGGCTTTCCCCAGAGGGCCACAGTCACTGGAGGAATCCACCACCATGGGCTCTGTGCTTGGATCGATCTCCGCCTCCATCATGGAAATCTTCAGGATGTCTGACACAGAGGGCTTGTCTCCCGAGGGCCTGGAGGTGGACTCGGGAATCAGTTTGGCAGTGGCCTCACCGCTGCTAAAGACTGGCGATGAATGGTGGGAGCTGCCAAAGGTGATTTTGGTAACGGTGGCGCTCTGTGTGATGATTGGCTGCTGTGGTGAAGATATTTGAATGAGGAAAAAACACAGCAGTTGACGGTCATCTATTTTGTTGTCATAAATAGTGTCAGTGTTTTGTTTTTTAATCATTTACTGTTAAAGAAAGGAAAAAAAGGTTTTTGGGGGAAATGGCGGCTTCAAGACATGTCTGTGTTTGATTGACAGCAGATGGCTGGCTGGCTGAGCTCGTGAACACCAGCAGGCAAAAGTTAACAAACTTGCTCTGTAGTTTACACGGCTGACAATGTGGTGTTTGTCTATATCCACAAAGTTCCACTTCCGGGATTGCGCCTTTGCTCCGGGAAATTCCACCAGATGTCACTCTTTTTGGCCAGATTTCTGTTACCTTCAGTTTTCTTTGTGTTGGAATTTTTGAGGAATGTGGTTAACTACTGCTCAGATCCCTGCAGGGAAAATCAAGACAGCTAGCTAGAGTATCTGTCCAATCTCAGTTTTCTGTTGCATGACTAAAACAACTTTTAAAAAGGTACACATGTTCCACCAAAACAAGTTCCTTCCCGAGGTTATTTTGCAGCGGCACCGTAGTTCTGTCCGGTGCTTGGTATATCTTTAAACCAATCACAATCGTCATGGACAGCGCTATGCACCACACGGAGCCGCTGCCAAATAGCCTTGGGAAGGAACTTGTTTTGGTGGAACGTTTACATTCTAAGTTGTTTTAATTGTGTGAGAGAAAAGTCAGATTGGACAGATAGTCTAGCTGGCTGTCTCAATTTCCCTGCAGAGATATGAGAAGCAGGTAACCATAGTTAAAAATTCCAACACATAGAAAGCAGAAGGTAACTGACATCAGCGAAAAGACATGCATCCGGCGGAATTTTTTGCGGCAACGGAGCAATCCCAGAAGTGGGGAACGTCATGGATATAGACTAGGCAAAGCAAGACTAGTGTGTTGTTAGCAGTGGTATTAAAGAGTAAAGCTGCCATCAGATCAACCCTGCGTAAAAATGCACTTGTCTGTTTGGTTTCTGATATTTTTTCCAAAGAAAAAGACCGGACATATGATACAATGTTCCGCAGTTCTATTACTTTTGTTGCAATACATTTACATTGATGTCAGAGATAGGGAGGGCTCCAGGCAAATATTACAATATAAATTATAAAATATCATTTAATCAGAGCTATAATTCAGTCATATTAACAAAGTTGAGTCAAATACAAATGTCCTTCATATTTTACTTAACTATCAGAATTCAATCATAGTGACACAAAACCGAGACGAGCAGAAGCTGCAGCCAGCAATAATGGAGCTATAAATCAACTTCAAATCAGTCTGCGTCCTGCTCAAGGTAAACATGAGAAATGTTTTATAGCATTTGACAAAGAAGGTAAAAAAAAACAAAAAAAAAACTGGTTACATCAGTCCCATACCTCGAGAAGATGGGCCAGGAATTTGTACTTCAGGGTTATTTTCAAATCCAATGAGGCATTTGAAATGTGTGACTTAATATATATTTGTGCTAAAATCCAAAACAAATGTCTCAAGTTTTTGTTTTTATAACTCGTGGCAGTGCTGCACAGTGTTTGGTGTAAATCAACTCACCTGGCTGGAGGCAGTCTTTTCAGTGCTGACAGGGTGGTGCGCCTGCAGTGGAGGAGGGTGGGACATGGGTGTGTGCAGGGGTCTGTGGTGGGATGTAGGTGCTTGCTGGAGCTTCGGGAGCTGCGGTGTCAACAGGGGCTTGGTTGGTGTGGCTGGGGCTGTGACCTTTGCCCCAGCTTGGGCTGGTGCAGTCAGGGGTCTTTCTTTGGGGCTCTGGGTTAAGGCCTGGGGTTTGGGCTGACTCTGCTCTCGTAGTTTTGGGAGTTTCTTAGTCGGAGGAAGAATAGAGGGGAAGATAGTGGAGGAAGAGGAAGGCTGGCTGATTTGAGGTTTGTTATGCAGTTGTGGCGGAGGCAGTGGCGGCTGAGTGAAGGCGGAGCTCTGGCGGCTCTGTTCAGCCTCTGTCTGGCTTGAGGAAGGTGGCTGAGCGGCTGCGGAGTGGGTGGTTTGCTTTATGGGATCTGTAGTTGGTTGGCTGGAGCGGTAAAACAAGCCTGTTTGGGGGTCCAAGGTGTCACCTTCCAGCTCGCCTACCTCTAACACCGTTTCCGTTTTACCATGGCTGTCCGAGGGCTGAAACACAGTCATAAAGAAGAATACTGAGGCATTTTATCAAGAGGAAGATGGCACTTTAACACTTTCCCCATTACCATGAAGCTAATGGGCTGATTTGACTGGGAGCTTGGCAGTCAATCAGGCTCCTATGATCAATGTGGTCACAACTACATATTTTCCTGTCTCTGTTTTGGTAGTTGTGGCGTTTGGTGCAGCTTCATTATCTGCTTTACTTTCCCTAACAGTCTTCTCAAACTTGTCCATGATTTGCTAGCGGTGCCAGCAGAACAATTTAGTGGTAGTCCATAGACTCTGTGACCAGTTTACATTGAAACTACAGTACTTTCTACTGAAGAAATAGATCCTAAGAAAACTGTTTACAGTGTACTGAGGGTTACCAATAGTGGTTTGTGGTGCTCACAAAACTAGTGACCTTACCATGTGGCTGACGTGGGAAGCTGCAGAGAATACGGTAGCAACTGGTTTGGTTACCACGGTAGCTTGGCTGCTGATTTTGTGTGGTTTCCCCAGCTGCTGGCTGGAGGACATGACCACGTTATCATCCTCCGAGGGCACTACTACTCTGCTGCTGACTTTACCTGGCAGAGGAATCACAGTCGTGCTGTCAGATGAGCATCATTAAAATGTAGGACAGGCTTAAAACACAGACAGACAGACAGACAGAGGTTACTGTTAAGTCATGCATGTTACGGTTTTGTTTTTTTTAATCCCGTTTTCCTTTCCTTCTCCGTGTTCTCTCCCTGGTCTTATGTTTGTGTCTTGTTCCTCTCCGGTCTTGTGCTCCCTGAGTGTCTGTAGGTTCTGTTTCCTGTTTTATTTTTAAGTCTGTTTTTTCGTTAGTTTTACTTCCTGTGTCTTCCCGCTCTTGTGATTACCTGATGTTTTCCACCTGCTTCCCTGCCCTCTTGTCACCTGCCTCTCGTTACCTCGTTAGCTTGTGTATTTAATGTCTGTGCTTCCTTTGTCTCTTGTCAGATCATTTTGGTTCGTTGGCCTGTCTGTTCCTTGTCCTGCTGTGTGTTCCTGCAACCTGTTTCCCTTGTGAGTTTTTCCCCAATCTTGGTCTACTGTATTCTCCTCGCCTTCTCCCCCCAAACCTCCTTGGATTTTTGGTTTCTTTTGGGATTCGTTTTTGGATGTTGGGACTTTGTTTTCTTGTTGGACTGTTTTTTCTTTTCTGACAATAAATTCATCTTGCCTTCTCCTGCCTGCTTGCCGTCCTCATTTCTGCATTCGGGTCCTAAAGTTCATTCAACCTTAACAATGCATATATTTCAGTGGTGGAATGTAACTACTACACATACGCAAGTACTGTCCTTAGGAACAATTTCGAGGTACTTGTACTCTACTTGAGTATTTCCATTTTATATTACTTTAATTTTCTACTTTACTACATTTTGGAAGCCAACATTGTACATTGTTTTCTCCACTACATTTATTTACCAACTTTAGTTTCAAGTTACTTTGCAGTTTCAGATTAATATTACAAAATATAAATCAACTAATACAATATTATGGATTAAGCTACCTGACAGTATGTAGTTGAAATAACCACCGTTACCAGCTGCAATATTAAAGCGATGAAAATGTTAATGCATCAATTATACAGTTATAAATTATAATAAAATGGGCCTTTCTGCTTAATTAGTACATTTACATTGGTAAACTTCTAATAGTAATTCTACACCGTGGTACTGCAACTTTTACTGAAGTAAAAACATTTAGTACTTCTTCCACCATGGATATATTCCATATAGTACAGTGTGTCATGAAGCAGGCTGGAGAGGCATACCTGCTGTGACGTACTCAGTACTGGGCTCAGCCTCTGAGGTGGAAGGCCTGGGGGACTCCGGGCTGGGCTTCTTCTCCTGGGCCAGCTGGATGGGCACGGCCATCTGGCTCAGGTCGATAGTGTGCTGCCTGGGTTTGGGCTCTCCCTTCTCCTTCACTGCGACGTAAGTGACAACAATATTACTGTTAAATTGAGAAACTCACAGCAGCAGAGCATTGAAATTACTCTACTAATGGAATTAGTGCTGTGGAAAACGTCTAGTATACTGAATTCTTTTAAGACAATGGAGGTAAACATGGATATTGCATTTGCATCCACAGCACATCAGAGCAGATCCTGAAACCATAATGTTTTTAATTACTAAAATATGATAGAATTGGCATCAGCTGTGTGCTTGGCCATCAAGTGGTATTTCAGTTCAAGACGACAAAACACACAGATCACTTTGGTCTTATCAATGAAACTATTTGACAACTTTTGAAAAGTAAACTTTCCATTTAGAATCTTATTGGCATCCATTTCGGCGTCTCGCACGCACCATCCACTCAAAACGTACATTACTACTCAAGCCCAAACAAGTGTGTGCGGCGTGCCTGTTTTGTTTCTGGTCTAGCTAAATCCGTAGTTGTAGCAACAGCATGTGAAAAAGATTTCCGGGCCAAAAAGAATGTTAATCTCGCGATAAACAAATTCACGCCGTTAAAATGGGTTTGAGTTATTATTAACTGCATTTTTGGTGTTGGCACCCAGAACACTGGCAGGGTTTTCCTGGGTTTTAGGACACTTAGGTGCAAATGATGACATACAATAATTTGCATATTAATACATATTACATAATCTGCATAAAGCTTAGTGGTAGCTGGTTGCAGCAAGGGAGAGATAACTAAAGCAAAACTTGAAGGAGCAGCTGGTCAGTAGAATGAGAATAGATGGGCTACCTTAAAAGGTTAGCACACCTTTAGTTAACAAGCCTGTGCTGAAGTTGTTGATATCTCCGTGGCTAACCCCTTCACTTTAACCAGCAGGTAGTAGGTATCCTGCTCCGCCCTTGAGAAAATGAAAGCTCAGATGGGCCAATCTGGAAACTTCCTTATATGTCGTCATAAGGGGAAAGGTTCCCTCTGCTTTCTCTGCTTTGCCCATGGCAAGGTAGTCAAGGCCGCACCCCCACCCTCCACCTTGCCCCACTTCTCTCCTCCTCATTAGCATTTAAAGCTACAGACACAGAAATGGCATGTCCTAAATAAAGCTCATTGTGAGACTGGTTCTAGTGGCTGTAATCCTACACCAAGGCTGAATTTTGGGAAAGAGACTTCAGTTACAGTAATAGGGGACCACTAAGGCCTATATAAAAGCATCCAAATACAGCATGTCATAGGACCTTTAAAAAACAATAAAAAACACTTAGGCGCTGCGCCATAATGCCAGGGAAAAACCTGACTGGGCAATACATCCGTTAATGAGTTGACCTGTTGAACTGCTCTGGCTTTATGCACTAAATCACAGTGACTGCTTTTGGGAATATGCAATCAGGATTATTGGAAGTTCTGTAATGGAGTTTTTGTGTACAACTCTGTTCAAATATTTGCGGGAATCTATATCAATCCCCATCATCAATCCAGTTCCACAGGTTTGTAAGACCAATGCGCTTATTATGAAAGCAAAGCCTCAGGCAAAACACTACTAACTACTGTAGGCTGCTGGCTTTTCCGTCTTTTATTATTATCAGTACCACCAAAATGTCATTAACATTTGTTAGTAGACTTTCAATAAAAGTTTAAATTTACATTGCTTTGCTTAAACTATCCAAGCAAAGGATTGGTGATTCTTTCGCTTGTAGTCAGCATATGTACAGATGATACAAGCCCCGCCTAACATCTTATGTCTGCAGCCTTTCCGTAACATAAAGGCTCACCTGTTGTCTGCTGAAGCTCCAGCAGGGCTTTGATGGTGGAAGTGGCAGACTGGGATTCCCCACCAGACACCTCCTGGTAGATAATAGTGGGGCTGGACTCCACAGATACTTCCTGTTCTGTCCAATCCTGCTCTCTGGAGGACACCACGTGCACTACAGGCTGAGACTCTGAGCACCAATGGAAACAATGTGGGATACATATGAATTTTTAAAGGAGCCACGATTGGATTAGGCTTTTTTTCACAAAAACACACCCAGAAGAGTTAAGCAGTAGCTGCTGATTCATCCGACCTAATGGCCTCTTTGCCATAAGGAACGCATACCTTGAGCGCTGCTTCCATGGGAGGACTCTGCGGCTAAGCTGCCGGCATCATCCTTTGTGGACCCGTCCTGGCCTGATGTCTGACCCTGCCCAATTTCTGCTGAGCGGGTCACCTGTTGCAGCGCCTCAGTGACCAGCTGTCTGGTGTGTTCGCTCACAACTGCCGTCTGGAAGACTGGCTTAGGCTTAATGAGAACCTGGAAGGAAACCAAAGGAACATACAGTGTTCTGTAAAGCAGCAGCTCTTAAAATCTAAATGTGTCAATTATAAAACAGTGATATGACAGTAAATTATTTTTTTCATACACGATCCTGGAATTGTTGATGTTTGGTTTGCATTCATACTACCACCACTTCTTGCTAACTAGTTTTCACACACTCAAATCACAGCAGGCGGTATTACAGCAGACTCAGTTTGGTGGGTGGCGTTTCTTGAACGATTGGCTTGTCATAGCTGCTAATTATTCATTATTGTGACAAATATAAAGATTAGCTTTACACCAATTTGTAATCTTCTTAAAAGCACAAATATATGTGTTTTTAAGAAAGCATATCACAATCTTTCCACATACCCTCTGGCAATTACAGAAGTACTCCTGTGGTATGAATACCCCTGAAATCACTGCTTTAAAATAAAATAAAATAAATGGCAGAGTTTGCATGATGATATTTATACAGGTTAGGACTGCTCGATTATGGAAAAAAATCATAATCACAATTTTGGTCAATATTGAAATCACACTTATTTAACATGAGTACTCATTGACTTTTGGAAAGATGTTGCATCTATTGAACATAAAACGTTAAATCAACAGCAAAAACACCAACTGTGAAATTTCCCTTACTACTTTTCCCGAACCTTTTGAATTCCCCTTCAAAACACAAGGCAAAATAAGAGTTTATTTGCAAAACGTAATGTGCTAAATAATTATTTCCCGATAAAAAATTTTGTGATCATTAGAAGCCAAAATCAAAATCGCGATCAAAATTTGATTAATTGCACAGCCCTAATACAGGTTTCCTATTGGTGAATGTCATATTTTCTTCCTTGGTTGTATGTTCAGCAAGCAGGTCATATACGTAAACAAGTCAAAAAAACGATTTGTAAAATTGACTTTAAAAATGTGACGTGATTTCAGATGTTGTTGCCCTTCAGGCTGATCTACTTTGTGATTTTACTGAGACTGCAGAGCAGATCACTCTGTGTTGAATACAGTACGTACTGCATATGTATACTGTACTGCATAGCTGGCTGACTCACTGACCTCAATTTCCCCTTGATGACCAAAAATAGAAAGTGAATTTAGGCTATATTTAGACTGAAGTGATGAGTTTGATATAAAAAGTACGACATACTGTACTCTTAATACACCTCAAGAAATCTGCAGAATCTTGTTGCAGTAATTAAAAATATTTTTAAACAGATAATTTTTATAGATACTATTATCCTTCATACTTCACTGCTTTTGACGGTACTAAAGCGGTAAAAAAAACAACCACCTGGAATCTAAGTTCTCACTTCTCAGTAAGTGTTTATTTTTAAATTACTACATAAACTTTCAAATCCCTCATTAGGCATTCTTGGTACTTGTCAGAAATATAAAAATGTCAACAGGACCATCCAGTCTTGTTACATTTTTTAAAACAGACATAAAAAATCCCCAGGAACTGAAAGAAAACACCTACAGTGGTTGCTGGTTTCATTGTACAGGCCAATTATACGGTAGCTTCTGACAGGGGCAGCATTTGGGCACCGATTATAGAAAACTAAAACATAAAATCAAACTAAATACACCAGCTTTTTGGAACATCTCTCTCACGTAACCATGTCCAAATAATCCATTCTCACTTTGCTATCTCTTAATAAAGTAGTAAAGCCATTACAGTTTTTACAACTGGATACAGAGAGATACACCCCACTCGGTAGTTCCCATCAACACTACCATTGGTTTAGGTTGATTGGTTTCGTTCAGTCTTACTGCTGTCAACAGTGTTGTTTTAAGCCAAACAGCTCTGATAAACTCACATTACACTACCTGTTCATCACCAAACATGCGGACAGACACAGTTAGCGACTAGCTGGTGAACATAGTGAAGCATTTAGCAGCTAAATAGCCAGATATTTCTTTCTAAGTTGTATTTATACAGAAATATTATGTCAACGTTGTGTTCACAGCTTGCTCCACTGCCCGCAAGTGGTCAAAGAAAATCAATTAATATAGGTTTAATATGATGGGTCAGAAACTTGATCCTAATACATGAGACAAACACTGTGGTCTGCAGCTGTTTGACCTGAAAGAGCAGCAGACTAGGTTGCTGTCAGTCTGCCAGGCTCATTGATAACATTTAGTTCAACACTCATTTCTCCCCTTGAACAGGGGAAGTAAATGAAAGAAGAAAAAAAGGTCAGTGTTAATGTCCTGCGTGAATTTGTCAGTCTAAAGAATCGGGGATGTTTCTCTTCTGTTTAAATTGATGCATGTATGCTTCAATTACTAGCTGTAAATTCTCCAGAAAATATCAAGTGCCGACGAGGAAGAAATGTTTCTTATTTTTTTTCCTACAATTAAAACTGTACAGCAGACATTACATTTGTGGTTACCTCATGTCAGTCATTAGGTCATATGAATATCCCCTTGATGTTAGTCATATGATTACCTCATTGGCATGTGGTTAACCAGGATCTAATGACAACATTTTAATTTAAAGCCTGTGAGTGGGAAATTCCCTAAGTGATAAATGGAATATTTGTTGATTGTTGGAAAATACTAATTATTAAAAGGTGAGCAGGGTCTGTTTTAAAAATAAATGTAAATAAAGAGATTAAAAGAACAAAGAAAAGTGCAAAAGCAAAGAGAAACATTTGATAAGCTGGTGGTGCCTCACCTGTGTCTTGCCCTGCTGGCCGTAGACGATCTTGGTTGGAATGATCTTGGTGGCGGTGGACTGGGATCGGGAGCTCATGCCTTTGGGCTGGGTGACAATCATCTTGGTAATGGGTCTCGAAGCAGTAATGATTGCTGGTTTGGTCCCCTGAACAGCCTGCAGCCCCTTCTCACCCTAAAGCACACAGTTTATTACAACAAAGAACATGTTTTTTTGTTGTTGTTTTTAATCTCACAGGTTATGTGCAATATCCTTGTTATTGACTGTGTCACTGTTCTGTCTTGTGGCTACGTATTGTTTTAAGTTGATTGCAGCTGTGTGTAACAGTATTGCCCACGCAAAATTTCCCCTTGGTGACATTAAAATATATCTTATCATATATCCGACTACAAACAGCAGTAGCAAGGGAAAAAACAGTAATGTACACTAGATACTGTCAACTTAAAATACTCCTGTGTAACAAAGTCACTCCAGGTCTACACATCTATATGAACCTTTACAATTCATCTTAAATTAAAATGTATGTTTTTGCAAAGAAAGTTTCTCTTTGGACACTAAAAATAGCTATAACATTTATATTTTTTTATTTAAAGCAGAAGTTATATATTTTGACAGAGCCAGGCTAGCTGTTTCCTCCTGTCTCCAGTCTTTGTGCTGAGCTAAGCTAGCGAGACGCTGACTATAGCATCATATTTGACAATTGACATATATGAGTAATATCAATCTGAACATCTAACTCTCCACCAGTAAACAAATAAGTATATTTCCACAAGTGTTGAACTATGCCTTTAAAAACACAAATGCAACATATTACTGTATTTAACACATTTTAAAACCCAGAATTCAGGAAATGTAATATAATAAAATGTTGAGAGGACCTTTATGTAGGATATGAAGTTTTCTAACTTTGGCGACACCTAGTGGTTGTATCAAAAAAGACAGTGTCACAACAGTGAAATTAAAGGGATAAAATCAACACACGAACTGCAACAATCTTGTTTTTACAAAAATAAAATCTACAAATAAACATTTATGCTATCAGAGTAATTATAAAGATTATTTAGTTTATTTACAACCATTTTCACTATACATCCACTCATTATTTTCTCAATTAATTGATTAATTGTGTGGTCTGGAACGTTTCAAGAGCCCATGGTGGTGGTGTCTTGTTTTGTCCAACCAATCGGACCAGTCATATATTTACATTTGAGAAGCTGGAACAAGTGAATAATTTCCATTTTTGCAATAGTTGCCAATTATTGTGTTGTTTCACTCACCCCAGCATTTAAAAGCGTGGTGACCACATTTTTGCCAGGTAGTCCTTGGATGGTTGCTCCTTTTCCAGTGGTTTTCTGAACCACAATGACGTTTGGCTTGGAGCTCATTGGGATGGTGGTGATCTTAGTTGTTGTGCCTGTAACAGAGGGAATACATTATTTTATAAAAACTGCACAGAGTATGTAAACTCACAGCAATATCAGTCTATCCTCATTGACTTACCAGAGACAATGTTACTGCTGATGATCTTCCCGCCCAGAGTGGCCAGAGACTTGGGCACCACTGTGATGATGCTGCCGCTGGTAGTCTTGACGTAGGTGGTCCCCCCGCTGGAGGCTGATATTCTGGCGCCGATGCTGGGGCTAACAGTTGGTCTCGTATAGGTGGCCTGGGTGGCTGCATACAGAAATACATTGTTGCTATTTAATAACTAGACCTGCATATCAAACCCCATCAAACTTTGTTGAGTACAGGTGAGTTTTGCATCACTCACCTGTGGCCTGAGTGACCAGTTTGGTGGTCATGATGGCTCCGTTGCTACTGACGACCATGATAGGGGATGAGCTGCTGCTGGACAAAGCCACTGATGACGGCTTAGGTAGGATTTTGCTGGGCTGAACCTGTTGAGTGATTATCTTGACCCCTGTGAAAGCACCACACAGACAGGATATTGACTCAGTACAAAGAATGAAACGGTCTTATCTAGTGCATCATAATCACATGAAGTTATTTTTCTGCAAAAACTCAAACCAAGTAAGAAAGATGTTTTAAAAGGCTGGTGTATTGAGGGCCCCTGTTGGTCTTAATGTTAAAGAGTTTTTGTATATGAACAAAAAATAAAAAGATAAACTTATTTTGCCACAAAATAACTACAAATTCTGCTTAGTAATTAGCATACATCACAAAGTGATTAGGAAAGATATAAAGAAAGAGATGAAGAAAAAGATGGATAAATATAAAGGGGATAAAGAAAATAGGAAGAGACAAAGAAAGAGAATGATAAAGGTAGAGCTGAAGAAAAATTATTGAATGATTGAAATAAAGGAATAGAAACAGAAAGAGAAATAGAGAGATAGAGAGATAGAGAGATAGAGAGATAGATAGATAGATAGATAGATAGATAGATAGATAGATAGATAGATAGATAGATAGATAGATAGATAGATAGATAGATAGATAGATATTCTTACCTGACTCTTGTTTGATCTGAATGGTGGGCTTGGAGCCTGGTGACGTGCTGGTGGTCTGGGTCTGGCTGACACTACAAACTCCCAAAGAAGAGCTCTGCTGCAGCTGTTTGGGTGACTGTTGTTTTGGGAACTGGGCCAGGATCTGGGCAGGCGACCCCACCAGGGTCTTAGGTGAAGGAAGTCTGGCTGAAGCCACCTTCACCCCAGCTGAAGAGGCACCTACGACAGTGAACACCCTACTGTTAGGCTAATACAGCTAGGAGCTCAAACAGTTTGGCAACAGAAATCTGGAGTGACAACAAGAGCATAAATGTGGGCTCTGGGAAACAGTGATGACTTTGAAAACGCTCCATATATGGCTCGCATTAATTATGCTGGTGCAGAGGAAGGACCTACATGTTGTTGACATAACCACTGAAGGAGTAGAGGAGACCATTGTGGTCACTGCGACGGTGTTGGAGGAAGGGCTGACGCTGGCTGGGAAGACCACCGTCTGTTTCTGGGTGGAAGCGGTCAGCATGGAGGTGGAGATCAGCTTGGACAAAGCGGCGTTGTTGTGAGCGTGAGACTTGGACAGGATGTTGGGCACAAAGTTGGAGCTGGGAGATGTTGTCACGATTATCACCTGAATGAAGATGAAACATTTAAATCTCACGTTTTGCACGGAGAGATGTGTTAGGAGTGTGGGAACAAGCATCACTCACCTTCTGCGTGGTGGTGTTGGTGGTCTGGATGGTGGGCTTAGTAAAGGTGATCTTGACAGGGGATAGGTGGGGCGGCAGCGAGTTGGCGATGCTCTGCATGATGTTGCTCATCTTGGGGCTGCCGCTCACCGGTACCGTGATGTTCTTGGATATCGGCGGAGACACCTTGGAAACCTCCTTCAGCATCACCGGAGACGAGCTGGACGAGTTTGTCCGCCTTCGCTTGCGAGGCTTCTCATCCTCGTCGGAACAGCTCACACCTGCGAGGGAAACGAAGGAAGGAAATTCAGGGTATCGTAGGGGTGACAGAAGTTCTGTCTATGGCTTATCAATTAATCTGCCGATAATATACTTGATTAATTATTTAGTCTATAAAACATCAGTAAATAGTGGAAGAAAATAGTGAAACCCAAGGTGATGGTTTAACCAATAGTCCAACAACTAAAATATATTAAATTCACTATAATTAAGCACTATATGTTTGCCATTTTTGTTTGAAAATTGAAAACTATTAAATCAATTAATAACTGCCTATTCATTTTCTGGCAATTGATTAATCGTTGGCAGCAGATGCTCGTGGAATTTAATCCAACAGATTCTACGAGACGCTGTTAGGAAATTTCAGTCCCTGCCAGTTCAGTGATACGAGAATGATGTTCGTAATCCGTAATCAAGCCTTGTAGTGCACCCTTCAGGCTGACAAGTACACAGGGCCTGAGCAGAGCAAAAGTTTAAATTTTTTTTTATAATGTTGACACTCACTTTTCACATAGACAGTGCTCCCGCTGGGCAACACCACAACGTTGGATGAAGGACTGGGTGGTCGTGGGGATTTTACAGTTGCTCCTATGGTGCCGCTGGTCGCTGTAGCGCTGGTTGAGGTGCCGGTGGTGCTTGTGTAGGAGTAACATACAACCACTGCAGGGGGGAAATTAAACATGTCATTCAACATTTAATTTGTTTTACAGCACCCTTAGTCTTATACGAAATGATGCTGGCCCACCTTCTTTGTTTCCCGTTTCAGCTGGCAACAGAAGGGAGGCATTCTGATTGGCTGTAGCACTGGCCACAGCATTAGCAGTCACAGTAAATGCCGTCTGAGGGACCAGCCTCGGCATCAAGGGAACAAGCCGTCCTTCAATGGACCATTCGGACGAGCTGTTAGGACCTGACATACTGAAAAAGATGTCATGCACCGTTCAGTAATTTGACATTAGAAATTACAATTCCCAGTCCAGTGGTGAGCATATGGGAAACAACCTCACATTATAAAAGGTCGAAGGTCAGTAACTCAAGTCTGTTCGGTGTTTTCCGTGCCGTCGTCAGTCAGAGGAGGAACTGTCGGCCTTCATTTTGACTGATTTGACATGTTGAATCGGAAGGCGGGCAGTCGGACTCAATGACCAATCTGATTGGTGGAGTGCTAACCCAGAAATGATGAGTGTGACAAACGCTTCTCAAAATCTAACTAATCTTTTAAACTGACTTGTCAATCTAAAATGAAGACAGATTTAGGCTCTGCATGGCCTATTTCTCGCTTAAAATGTTTTCAGAAACACGTTTCAATGAACTATTTTTGTAAAATATGAGATCATATTCCGAAGGAGCCGCCATGACATTCTGTCTTTGAAATTCCGGAGAAGCCAGACCCTGTGAAGCGTTCGTCCAATCAATTGCCGGTTTTCATTTTTTGGGCGACAATACAAATTAGCAACGCCTGCTGTCATCTTGCGCATACGCAGAACGTACGCTCATGTTGGCGTCGCGTCGGTGTGTTCTGAGGCACATTTTTGACCAACTCGGGTTGGCCGTTGGGTTTGTGTGTCAGAGCCTTAAGTTTGAAGGAGAAATACTGACACAAACGTACAATAAAAAGATCTGCATGGTCAGACAAGTGTCACACCGTAATTGATGAAAAATCCAAGTTTTGAACTCACAAGGACGCCATTTTATTTGCTCATTGTTGCTGAAATCATCATGCTGGAAAGTGGATTGTTATACCGACAAATTAATTTGCTTATTTGCTATGTTACACCACATACTGTAAGGTACTGCACATGACGAATGACACTCCTACATGGCCGGTTATACACTTACTGATATGCAATGGTGGTGAGGCGTTCATCATTGACAGCCCTGCGGACTTCTGCACGATGGCGCTCTGTTGAGATACTGGGAGGATGAGGGGAAGGATGGGTGGACAAAATGGTACAGCACACTTTAAGTAAATCAAAGTGTTTGTGCAAAAGTTGGACAAATTGTTTCTCTAAACGATCAAATTTTAGAATATGTAGGAAACAACTACCCAAGGATTTTAGTGAGTTCTCCGAGCAGATCCTTCTTGTCCTTAGTCAGATCTCCTTGGGCTCGCAGGGCACTGATAACCCCAGCATAAGCCTCCAGCTCTGGGAAACCCAAATCAATGAAACCAAAAAGGATGCAAGTCCGATCAGATAAACTAACATATGAATTTCTTGGCCTGATTAAGATTTTTGCCCTAACTTAGTTTCACAAAGAGTGATTCGTTCAACTGAACATACTAATAGTGTGTGTATCTATCTATCTATCTATCTATCTATCTATCTATCTATCTATCTATCTATCTATATTTACTAGTATTACTGTTTTTAATGAATATAGTGAAGAAACTGACAGATTACATTTCACTGACACTGTATTTTTATATGACTTCATTGTGACAATTGATGAATTGATAGACTGATAAACTAAGTGTGTAAATGCTGTTAACAGCGATGGTCCTCCAGTATTTATTTTGCATTGCATGACCTTACCAAGTTTACGGAGAATTCTTTTGCATTCATCCCTGCCCAGGTCAAGGATGGTGGGCCATACCACAGGCATGGTACCAGTCAGCACCGGTTTCTCCAGCTGAATCATGGGCTAAGTAGAGAGGAAACAAAACTATGTAAGATTATACAACATTTAAGCATTAACCGTACATTATAACCAAGGATTTAAAGCACTGACAGCTCTTGACAACAGCAGAAAGCCATTCATTCTAATCATATAAGGTGACATGAGGTCCAAAATATGATTTTAGAAAAGGGTACGTTTGTCAAATGTTTACTTTTTGCAAAAGAAAAAAAATGCTCCTTTTTGTGCCATTTGTTTAATAAAACTGTGCTGATATGGAAATAATATACAAAACAAATCGACATAATCACTTTTGTGCTATCAACTTTACCAGAACAGTATGACTGATAAACAATCATCTTTCATATCGAATTGCTTGTGTTGTTGAGTGGAAACAAGATTTTGTTGTCTTAAGAGGGCTCCTTGACACATTTTAATTAAGTGTACTTAAGTTTAATTAAATGAAACATTCCCTATAAAAGATGCTTTCTCTCAAAGGAACTGCTGTGAGTAATCACTCTGCTGGTTTACTATCATGCAGCTTTGATGCAAAACATGCATAAAAGGACAAAAGGTGCCATGTTTAGACGTTATGAAGAGCAGAAGAGGAGTGCAATGCAAACCATTAAGTTTTTAATAAGCACTGGGCAATTATTAAGCAATTAAGCAAACATTAGTGCCATTACTTGATTACTCCATTGTTTTCATCTGAACAGAGTTTAGTTGACTTTGGTAAACTGTTACTGATGAACAAATCAGCTAAATGATTCAATTACAATCTACATCATTTACATACAGTTATGCTCTATACTGCCTTTAAATTGAATGACAGTTGCCAAAATCTAACCTTTTTGGTTCAAAAAGCATTTCGATGGCTCTACAGTCCGTCTCAGATATGCAGTTTATAACCCTAGCAGATTTCTTCGGTCACAAGGTGGAAATTTCCTCCATGTGCCTTAAGCCCTTTCTAAGTCTGGAGAGATGGCATTCAGTATTTATGCACCTAAAGAATGAAACCGTTGTCCTATTGATTGTCTGCTGATCTTAGGCTTGACACTGTGTTCTTTTAAAACCAAGCTTTTTATTTTTATTTAAATGAACACACCATTGTTGTATAGTATGTTTGTTTGTATTTTTTGTTTGCATGCATATCTCTGGTTATTTGAACATTTTGATGTTTTGTTTCTATTTAAAGCACTCTGAACTGCTTTTGTATGATGTGGTGCTACACAAATACATTTGAAATGAATTTAGCTCTTCAAACATTGAGAATAGTGTATATTTATATTCATCGTAATTATAAAGGTTTATTTCAAATGTGATTTTGGATAAGAAATAAGTTTTAATGAATGAGATAAATTAGACATAGGGCGCCTTAAAATGTCTTTGGAATGTAAACAATGTTGATGTAGTTAAGGCTAGTGTTTTTAATAGTTATTGGATAACAAAAGGAAGTTTTAGATATACAGATAATACTTGTTAGTATTAGTAGTATTCAGTGTTAGTTTTGGAACATAGAATTTGATGACAATAATACACAGAATGTCACCAGACTTTAAAGAGATGATGCCAAACTCCATTTACAAATCCAGCAGTTTAATTTAAACTTGTTTAATGGCACAAATGAATTAAACTCCTATATTGCAACAGTCTTAACTTTATAACTGTTTACACTGACCAGTACCGCCCCCCAGTGAGCATCTCAGTAACTACAGTGGACGTACAAGGCCAAACTCAAACAAATTGAGATTTTGTTTAACTCAATTGCTGCTTAGAGAAGATGTATATGCCGAAAATAAGAGAAAAGCCTTGCAAACCTGCAGGTTTGTTCTACCACGTTCCGATATTTAAGGACACACAAAGAAACATTTGGCTGGTATATTTTCTGGGTCAAAATCTGTCAACACAACGGAAGACGGCACGTACGCGTTCATCAAATTACATCATGCACAAATATGCAATAACGGTATAATACATTCGTAAAATATCCAGACCGAGGCGTAAAATCTTGGCAGGGCCAAATCAATGTCTTACCGTCCGTTAGCAGGGCAACTTCAAGGCTTTGGTTATTCCGAGATACAAACAAACATGGCTCACCATAAGACTTTAAGGCTAAACTTCCGCATCACCTAGTTATTCTGCAAAAAACTGCGGCAAAGAAAACAAAAGCTAAACTGCTGAAATAGCCCAATCTACCCAAAGATTTTCTAGTGTTTACGTTGTCTGCTAGCTAGCTGCAACTGGCCCGGATGGGTTTCTTCTTCGTGTGACACGAACGGACGCCTCGTCTCTTCGGCCGGCGCTGTGCTGCCACCTACAGGTAACTAGACAGATGGACTACCAAATCCCACATGAGAATCTAAAAACAAACAAATGAGTAAAATATGTAATAAAGACAAAAATAACTAAAATCGTATTTATAAACTGAACCAATACTCAAAATTCCTTCATACAGGCAGCCCACCATACCTCCTAAACCATTTTACAGTCAGCCAAACAACACTGACCCCACTCTGTGCTGGTTGATATTCTCTTCAGAATTAATTTTTTTCATAATTATAAAAATTGTAAATGTGTATACCTAAGAGCATCACCTGTTTTTTTTTATTTTAATTTAAGTCACGAGTCTGTTCATCCTGTGTTGCTTCTGAATAAATAATACAAACCTGAATCTTAAACAGTCTTAATTTTATCAAGTAGTCTCATTGAGGGTCAAGATTAACAAAAGAAACAGCAGACAAAATAGTTACAGAGAGACGATGCACAAAAACACTAGGCTACATAACAGCATTAGTCTCCTTTATAATGTGTCATTATTGTTCCCATATCTATCTATAAATCGCAGGATGGTCTGTCTGTCAGTGTGTGTGTGTGTGTGTGTGTGTGTGTGTGTGTGTGTGTGTGTGTGTGTGTGTGTGTGTGTGTGTGTGTGTGTTATGAGCATATCTCTCAAACCGTTAGTCCGATCGATTTGCCAAGTTTGACGTTAAAGATGTCGTTAAATATAGGCCTATGGGTAAAAGAAGCACACATTGGCTTTTGCCGCTGGCTGAGGACCAGAGGCAGAGAGCAGCGAGCTTGGCCAGTTAAAATGTGACATAGGCCTCAGACCCTTGAAAATGTGCAAAGTAGCACTACTTTGGACTGTCTTTGACTTTGAATAAACACACAACAATTAGGCTACCGAATTTCAGGACGTTTCAGAATCCCACAAATGCAAAGCACAACCAGACAACAAGTGCAGACATGGCGTGGTGATAATGCGAGACATCTGTCTGTGTTGGGGGGGGGGGTAATCTGCACATCAGCAGCAGACGCAACATGCAGAAACACTTTACATCAGCGGGGGGACTCTTTTCCTGTCATTGTATTAAATCACTGTGAGCTAGAACATAACGTAGCCAAATGTTGGAGATTATTCCTTCAGAGCGCTGTGCAATGCCAGAAAATCTCAGAGTTGAACCGGGCAGATACACCAGTTTTCATCAGACTCACCCTGGGTTAATTAGGGTTAATTAAGTCGCCAAAATACCCCCCGCAAAACAAATCCCCTACTTCACCGTTAACTGTCATACCATTAAACAGGGTGATATCAGCTAAATTGGGCCACTTTTTGGTAAATCAGTTGGGAAAATAATATAATACTATATATGCCTTTTCCAAGTGTTTTTATGATTACTAATGACTGTTTGTGATCATTTTGTGTTGAAATTATGTCATAAAATATAATTATTTAGGCCCTACAGTTCTTGAAACATCAACTGTGCCAACTTTTTTTGCATAAGCAGTTTCAGGTAAAATGGGCCAGCATCTAAGGTAAAATGGGCCAGCTGTTTTAGGTAAGCATTCGGCCAGTCAAAATGCAAAGGGAATGGTAATTTATATAAATATATATATACATATACACACATACATACATACATATACATATATATATACATATACACACATACATATATATACATACATACATATACACACATACATATATATACATACATACATATACACACATACATATATACATATACACACATACATATATATACACATATATACACATACATATATATACATACATACATATACACACATACATATATATACATACATACCATACATACATATATACATATATATACACATATATACACATATATATATACATGCATACACATATAAATATATATATACATATACACACATACATACATATATAAATATATATATATATACACATATATATACATACATATATAAATATATATATATATATATATATACACATATATATATATATATATATATACATATACACACATACATACATATATAAATATATATTACACACATACATACATATATAAATATATATATACATATACACATATATATACATACATACATACATATACACACATACATACATATATAAATATATATATATACATATATATACACACACACCCTCACACACATGTGTATGTGTGTGTGTGAGTGACACAGAGGATGGCCCATTTTAGCTGAAACCATGTGGCCCATTTTACCTTAGTGGGTTAAGGTAAATTGGGCCGCTAAGAAAAACATCAATTTTACAAAAAATAAGTTCATATACCAAACTAACAGCATTATTTCTGGTGGATGCCATCAAGACAGATATTATGCACAGTTTTTTTTATGTGCATGTTTGTTTTTTATAGATTTATGATCCTTATAATAGTTTAGTTAGATTTGATATGCCAGGCTACTTACCATGCAGCTTTCTGGTGCAGTCTTGATTTGAACTATTGCCCCGCCCACCATAGCAACCATAAACCAATCAAATCACCTGTTACTTGTCAAGCACAGTTATGACAACAGTCTGAAATCCTTTGCAGTCATTGGCTCTAAATTCCAGAAGGGCTGGGACCCCCAAACCTTAAATGGCCCATTTTAGCTGATGGCCCATTTTACCTGATATCACCCCATGTATGGAAATGAACATCTCTGCTGAAATGTTAAACTAGTTAACGATCCGACACGAGACACCGTCTCCCTCTCTCTCTCTCTCTCTCTCTCTCTCTCTGCGCTCGCACATACAGTCCGGTGGTGGTTGGTGAACGCAGATAGGTGCTGATTAGCTCTAACGGGCCGGGTGGGTAGCGCACTGCCAGCAGGGGCGGATTTAGTCATTTTGAGGCCTAAGGCAAACACAGGCATGGGGCCCTCCACAACCCTTGTTCTCCCCCTTTTTAGTCCTTATTTATCTGAGAAAGACGTGCTCTCTGTCTGACAGCTGTTTTGGCCAGAGTGCTGGATCATCTTCAATCATAATGTTGGAGCCATTTCATTGGTTGACCAGCGTGTGGTGCTGGAGGTGTAAAAGTTTATTTAAATGTGGCCTAATTGGTTCAGCTGTGTTGCGCACAGCAAGGTCACAGCTTTTTGACCGTGGTTAAGTGTAGGATAAGGATTAAAAGAAGACCAGTTATTATGTTTGATTACTTTTGTTTACTTTAAATAAACGGATTGTCATATCCAATTTAAGTTTGAAACTCTTGGACAACAAGTAATTTATTGACAAGTCTTTTTACCAAGATACGCATTTACAAAGATGCCACGCGTCAATTTCCGACCAAACAAAAACAACAAATGTGCGCCACCATAAAGTCAAAAAGCTGACTTCATTGGTTGGTGATTGGGCGTCGGTACCGGGCAGTGGACCACGCATTGGAGACTGTGGGGGCTGGTAGCGGTGCAGACCAATCGGGACGGGCAGTGGACCACGCATTGGAGAGTGAGGACGGCTGGATGCGTTGCAGACGGGCATCGGGTGTCGGTACCGGGCAGTGGACCACGCATTGGAGACTGTGGGGGCTGGTAGCGGTGCAGACCAATCGGGACGGGCGGTACCGGGCAGTGGACCACTCATTGGAGAGTGGGCAGCTGAACGCGGTTGTGCGGAGCAGCGCGGACCGGAAACTAGGTGCGGCGACGCAACAGCAACAATTGAGGACAGTTGCTTTGGACCAAGGCCAAGTGATTAAGGTAAAACGGTAGCGCTACCATATCAAGTACATGGCCATTAAAAGTGTGTGCACACAAGACAACTAACAGAAAAAATCCAATGCATTGGTGGTTTTTGTGTTTTGTATTTAAGTTAAAAGCTTTTCTTAAAGACTGTAAAGTTTAAGTCAATGCTTTTTTTGTGTCGTGAATGTTTGAATGAAAAGGTGTGGTTAAACAAAGTGTAAATGGAGGGTGAAGAGGTTGATGAGGGTGCGGCCTCTGTAAAAAAACGACCTGAAAAACTCACAACAAAGGCATTGCTTTATAAAATAGATGGCTTAGAGAAACTAAGAAAAACGACACTTAGTAAAGCTGCCAACTTAAAAGGGACAATACTAGGGTTGATGTGTGAAACTGGTTTTGAAGCTGAAATAAACAAAAACTTAAATAAATATCAAATGTTGATCAAGGACGCAAAGGATGCACAAAATACTCTATTAGAGTTGTTACCTGTGGAGGAAAGGGAAAAACAGGACGTTTGGTTCAAGGCAAAACTTTTGAGTGTCAATGAATTTTCTCAAAATGTGACAAAACGTTTGGCAAATGAGGGAGCCGCTGGAAATGATGTTGACAATGAAATAAAACCAATGGACAGTGTGTCAAATACTGGATCAAGGGTTTCGAGTCGATCAAACAAATCTTCAATTGAAGTTGTACGTGTACAAGCCGAAGCCAAGAGAGCCGCACTTCTGGCGCGCAGCAATTCTGAAGCAGAAACATGCAATGGAGAAGGAGGCGGAGTCATTGCGCAAACAAATGGAGCAATTGGAAATGGATGCTGAGATTGAAGCCTCAGGAGCAGAAATTGCAGTTTTGCAGGCGTTCTCAGATCAAGATGGAATGGAATCCTATTTTGAGAAACATGTGGAAAAAGAAACTGCCATTTCGGATTCAAAGCTCACAGAGTCCAGGATGAAAAATAAAACCTTATCCGTCACAAGAGCAAGAATGGAAAATGGTGAGCATGCAATTAACCAAAATTCTACAATACAAATTCTGCAAAGACAAAATGAAATATCGGAGTTGTTTATACAACAACAAAGGACAAGTCAACTACCACCAAGAGAGATACCAGTGTTTGAAGGTGATCCTTTAAAGTTCAAAGTTTTCATGCAAGCTTTTAAACACTGTGTTGAAGAGAAAAGTGCAACCAAAGGGGATTGCATGTATTTTTTGGAGAGGTACACTAGAGGGCGCCCAAGGAACCTTGTGCAAAGCTGTTTACACATGAGTCCTGAAAGAGGTTTCGAGGCAGCCAAAGCTCTTCTACAAGACCACTTTGGCAATGAAACAAAAATTACAGCAGCTTATATTGAAAAGGTGCTCAACTGGCCTGTCGTTAAGGCTGAAAATGTGTCTTTGCTCCAGGATTATGCCTTATTCCTGCGTGGATGCAATAACGCAATGTCTGATTTGGAGGACATGAGAGAACTTGACATGTCTGCAAACCTCAAAGTTGTAATTTCAAAACTTCCTTATAAACTGAAAAACAATTCAAGTCTTGCATGTGATGTTCGTGAAAAGCAAAGGCGCAAAGCAAACTTCAGTGATGTTGTGCAGTTTGTGGAACACCAAGTCAAGATTTTGTCTGATCCAGTTTTTGGAGATCTTCACACCACAGAAAGAGGAATGCATATCAAAAAAGATGTGGATACAGAAAACCCAAAAGAAAACGTGACAACATCACAAAAAATGTCTATGCTACCAATAAACTACAATATGAGGAGAAACGAGTAACTAAACAGAGTTGCATACAGAGCAATATCAAGTGTTTATTCTGTTTACAAGGCCACTTTCTGGATGAATGTCATCAATTTGCCAAGAACAACCATCGTGAAAAAATCAACTTCTTAAAGGAGAAAGGAGTTTGCTTTGGGTGTCTCAACACTGGGCATTTGAGCAAGAATTGTGAAAAGCGCATAAGCTGTGAAAAATGCAAATTGAGTCATCCAACAGTTTTACACATTCATGGCAAAAGAAAAATTGACAAGTCAGTGAGCACTGATGGCCTAAATTCCTGTAAACATGAACCAACTGGAAACACAGATGTAGCTCAAACCTTTGGAAGCCAAACCGGGGCCGGTAGTAATGGAACACTACCAATCCTTCCAGTTCAGGTGAAAGCAAGAAGGGGCAACAAAGTGATTCAGACCTACGCCTTTTTAGACAATGGATCAACTTCTACATTTTGCACGGAAGCTCTGATGCGAAAGCTAAACCTGACTGGGAAAAAATCAAGGATATGTTTGTTAACAATGAGCCCAAAGACATCTGTGTCAACTTACATTGTGAAGGGACTTGAAATATCTAGCCTTAATGAAGAAAGGTATCACAGTCTTCCAAATGTTTACACACAAAAACAATGCCGGTGAATACAACAAACATTATCAATAAGGAAAACCTCACAAATTGGTCCTACCTTGATCAGATTAACATCCCTGAAATCCAGGCTGAAGTGGAGTTGTTAATTGGTACCAATGCCTCAAAGTTGCTGGAACCATGGGAAGTTGTTAACAGCCAAGGAGATGGACCCTTTGCCATTAAGACCCTACTTGGGTGGGTTGTCAATGGCTCATGTGGAGATTTGAAAGGCAACCTTAGTGATGACTGTCATGTTGCCACTGTAAACAAAGTTTCTGTGGAGTCGCTTGAGCTGCTATTGGAAAAGCAGTACAAACATGATTTTAATGAAAGAGATGCTGAGGACAAAGAAGAAATGTCAAGAGAAGATGCAAGATTCATTGAGATTATGGAACAATCAGTGAAGTTTCAGGATGGGCATTACAGTTTAAAACTACCATTCAAAACCAAAAACGTAACAATGTCAAATAACCGATGTGTTGCTCAACAGCGCCTCGTTGGAATTAGAAAGAAAATGGAAAGAAATGAAAAGTTCAAGCAAGAGTACACAAAGTTTCTTGAGGATGTTATCAGCAATGGTTATGCTGAAAAGGTCCCAGAGGATGAATTACATTGTGGTGAGGACAATGTGTTTTACATTCCACATCATGGTGTCTACCATCCACGCAAAGGCAAGTTGCGGGTTGTTTTTGACTGTGGAGCTGAGTTCAAAGGAACTTCCTTAAATGAGCAACTTTTGCAAGGCCCAAACCTTACAAGTTCCTTAATAGGAGTACTCCTAAGGTTCAGACAAGAACCTATTGCCTTTATGTCTGACATAAAATCTATGTTTTACCAAGTCAAGGTAGCAGAGGAAGACAAGGACTTTCTGCGATTCCTATGGTGGCCCAATGGAGATCTGACCAACGAAGTTACAGAATACAGAATGACTGTACACCTATTTGGAGCAGTGTCATCTCCCAGCTGTGCATGCTACGCTTTGAGGAGGACTGCTGATGACCATCAAGGCAGCTTTCCAGATGAAGTAGTTGACACTGTTCATAGAAATTTCTACGTGGACGACTGTCTGAAAAGCTCACCATCAGTGGAAAAAGCAATACAAATAGTTAAGGATCTTGATGACCTTTGCCAGAAGGAGGCTTTCATCTTACACAATGGATCAGCAACAATCGCAAAGTCCTACAAACAATTCCAGAGAAGGACCATTCTAAAAAGTAAGTGAGCTCAATTTGGACAGGGATCAACTCCCAATGGAAAGAGCCTTGGGGCTCCAATGGTGTATGGAAAGTGACACCTTCAACTTCCGCATGGACTGCAAAGAAAGGATGCAAACTCGGCGAGGATTTTATCTGTTGTTAGCTCAGTGTATGATCCCTTGGGGTACCTTGCATCAGTTACTCTTCCAGCCAAGCACATTTTACAAAATTTGTGCAGATTGAACTGTGGCTGGGATGAAGAAATTCCGCAATTCCTAAAACAACAATGGATAAGGTGGTTGATTGACCTTAAAGGGCTTTTGATGTTCCAAGTGAACAGGTGTTTAAAACCATGTGACTTTGGAACACCTGTCAACGCCTTAATTGCACCACTTTGCTGACGCAAGTGAAGTAGGATACGGCACAGTAACATACCTGAGATTACAGAATGAAGAAGGTGATGTGCATGTGTCTTTCACTCTTGGAAAAGCCAGAGTGTCCCCACTAAAACCAGTAACCATCCCTCGTTTGGAGCTCACTGCTGCTGTCTTAGCTGTTCGGGTAGACAAGATGGTAAGAGAAGAATTGCAGCTTCAGTTGGAAGAATCCTGTTTCTGGACCGACAGTACGACAGTCTTGAAATACATCCATAATGAGAACAAAAGATTCCGGACATTTGTGGCCAACCGAATATCTGTTATTAGGCAAGCTTCAAACACAGATCAATGGCGGTATATCCACACGTCACAAAATCCTGCAGATGATGCATCTAGAGGTGTGACAGTCCACAAGCTTTTGAACGACACAACATGGTTGTCAGGTCCAGAATTCTTGTGGCAAGCAAAGGAAACATGGATGAATTGCAAGGTGGAGCCCACTATTGATGAAGATGATCCAGAGGTCAAGAAGGAGCTCTCTGCAAATGCAATAAGTTTACAGAACAGTGCAACCAACCAGCTGATCATGTATTACTCTGATTGGAAGAGACTGAAAATTGCAGTAGCATGGATATTGAAAATCAAGAAGGCTTTACTGGAATTGAGTCAAAAAAGAAAGAGACTTCAGTTGCATACTCCTCTAGATCCCAATTACGTGGATCTCGAAATGTCAAAAGCCAGAGGCTTAATGGGACAAAATTTGTCAACTGATGACCTGTGTATGGCAGAAAGTGCTATCATCCAATTCTGCCAAAAGGAAAGATACAATGATGAGATTTGCGCTTTGTTGTCTGGAAAATCTGTGAAAAAGAGTAGTCCCCTCTACAAGCTCAACCCTTTTGTAGGAGATGGACTGCTGAGAGTTGGTGGAAGGCTATCCAGGGCGGCTATGCCAGAAGAGAGCAAACACCCAATTATCTTGTCAAAAGATCAGCACATCTCCATGTTGATTCTCCGACATATCCATGAACAGATAAGGCATGGGGGGAGAAGTCACATCCTCTCGAGGTTGGGAGAAAAATATTGGATCACACACGCCAATGCAGCGGCAAGAAAAATCTTGTCAAGTTGTGTGTTTTGCAAACGTCACAAAGGACAAATGTGCGATCAAAAGATGGCTGATCTGCCAAAAGAAAGAATTACTCCAGACTTACCTCCATTCACAAATGTCGGGGTGGATTACTTTGGACGATAGAGGTAAAGCAAGGCCGTTCCTATGTGAAACGTTACGGAGTCATCTTTACGTGTATGGCAAGCAGAGCTGTTCATTTGGAAGTGGCACATTCACTGGATACGGACTCTTGCATCAGTGCCATTCGTCGATTTATATGTCGGAGAGGCCCAGTGGCCCATTTCCGCTCAGATAATGGCACAAACTTCACAGGAGCAGAGAAGGAACTAAAAAGAGAAATTGCAAAATTGAAGCATGGGACAATTGAAAAGTCTTTAATGCACGAGGACATCAAATGGAGTTTCAATCCCCCAACAGCTTCACATCATGGCGGTGCTTGGGAAAGCATGATCAGGCTGGTTAGGAAGGTGCTGTTATCTGTTCTACATCAACAAACCTTAACTGATGAAGCCTTGGTCACTGTCTTATGTGAAGCTGAAGCAATATTAAATGATCGACCCATTACCAAAGTCTCTGCAGATCCTAACGATTTGGAACCTCTAACGCCGAACCATCTTCTCACATTGAAAAGAAAACCAAGTTTGCCTCCGGGTCTGTTTGATTAAAAGGACCAGTATGTAAGAAGACGATGGAAACAGGCGCAGTACATTTCAGATTTATTCTGGAAAAGATGGGCAAAGGAATATCTTGCTTTGCTACAGGAAAGGCAAAAGTGGAACAAAACAAAACGTAATCTTGCAATAGGAGACATTGTTTTGATTGCGGATGCAACAGCCCCACGAAATTCCTGGAAGATTGGAAAAATAATCAAAACATTCCCTGACAGGTCAGGCATGGTCAGATCTGTTCAAATCCAGACAAAAACAAACATCATTGAAAGACCATTGACAAAATTGTGTCTATTAATAGAAAATGAATTGTCTACATAACAAGCTGACATGTTCTGCAAACTGTATTTTAAAAAAAAAAAAAAAAAAAAAAAGGGGGGAGAATTGATTTAAGGTAGCCTACAAACTGCAGTTTTTACAAATGTTAATTTAAGCCACATGGCTCCATATATGTTTGTGTTTAATTGTTATGTCTTATATAGCCATATACAATTAGGGGCCGGTTGTGTTGGAGCCATTTCATTGGTTGACCAGCGTGTGGTGCTGGAGGTGTAAAAGTTTATTTAAATGTGGCCTAATTGGTTCAGCTGTGTTGCGCACAGCAAGGTCACAGCTTTTTGACCGTGGTTAAGTGTAGGATAAGGATTAAAAGAAGACCAGTTATTATGTTTGATTACTTTTGTTTACTTTAAATAAACGGATTGTCATATCCAATTTAAGTTTGAAACTCTTGGACAACAAGTAATTTATTGACAAGTCTTTTTACCAAGATACGCATTTACAAAGATGCCACGCGTCAATTTCCGACCAAACAAAAACAACAAATGTGCGCCACCACATAACACATTAATTAGGGTGACTGCTACTCACGGGGTCTAGTTGCTGAGTATTATGTGTGTCACCATCTTCGTCATTGCCATAGTTATCATCATGGACAGTGAAAGCAGCAGTTCTGTAACCATCTCCATTCGAAGGATCCTGTAAGGTTGTCTTGTATGTATCCCCCGCATCGCTAGAGCAACCTGGGCTGACACTACTCTTCATCAGTGTTAGCATTGCTAGAGCAACCTGGGCTGACACTACTCTTCATCAGTGTTAGCATTGCTAGAGCAACCTGGGCTGACACTACTCTTCATCAGAGTTAGCATTGCTAGAGCAACCTGAGCTGACACTACTCTTCATCAGAGTTAGCATTGCTAGCGCAAGCACCGGCTTCTTGCTGCTCTTTAGTAACGTTAATGTTAGTGTTATCAGTAGCCATCGTGAAAAAGGTTGTTACCTTTGGAAGTTTTGCTAAAAACGTTCTGCTTTCTTCCCGCTTCTTCCTTTTTTTCAGAACCACTTCGGTGGCTTTGCTTCATTTTTCCAACCGTCTGTAGCCTCCAGCTTCCAGCATGCTGAGCCGTTTGTTTACAAACACACACAGATGCCCAGTAGGATAATGGAATAGTCCAATGTAGTGGGTACTGGGGGGAGTTTCTCATCATGAATTAAACAATTGGATAGCACTTTAGCGTATCAATGTTTAGAGATATAATGAATTGGTGAAAAGTAAGACAACAAATCGTAACCATAAGTTTATGAGGCATTTTACGGGGCCCTTGGTAGCTTGGGGCCTAAGGCAATTGCCTACCTTTGCCTAATGGTAAGTCCGCCTCTCACTGCCAGTCCATTACACTAATGTCTGATTACTCCCCATTGTCATTGTGTTATTTTGTGATTACATTCTGAATCTGCAGGGTTTTCTGTCAGGTAAATACAGTAGTAGGCCTACAATGCCGTCGTCTGATGTAGAAGTAGCCTACACTGTGCGGCAGTAGTAGGCTATACAGTGGAGTTGCGTAATAAGTGGTTTGGGGTCCTTATATATATATATATATATATATATATATATATATATATATATATATATATATATATATATATATATATATATATATATATATATATACAGTATATATATATATATATACAGTATATACATGCAGTAGGCCTACTGTGCAAAAGACTTGAAAAAAATGCTGTAAACTAGGAATGCTTTCAAAAATAATGATTGTTTATTTTTATCAACTTACAAAATGCAAAGTGAGCGAACAAAAGAAAAATCTAAATCACATCAATATTTGGTGTTACTACCCTTTGCCTTCAAACCAGCATCAATTCTTATGGGTACACACAAAGTCGGGCAACCCTGAGGCTCGTAGACGCAGTGGTCGGCCAAGGAAACGTCGTGCAGCAGATGAAAAACACATCAAACTAATTTCCTTTCAAAGGAAGATGTCCAGCAGTGACCTCAGCTCAGAACTGGCAGAAACCAGTGGGACCCAGGTACACCCATCTACTGTCCGGAGAAGTCTGGCCAGAAGTGGTCTTCATGGAAGAGTTGCAGCCAAAAAAGCTTAATATAACCTTTAAAATACATTTACATTACATTTTCCTCATACATTTTTCTCTGCAAATTAACTGTCAAAATAGATGGAGAGTAAAAAGTAGGCTAGCCTACATTATTCCCCTCTAAGTTTAAGTGGAGTAGAAATATAAAGTAAGATCAAATGAAAACACTTAAGTTAAGTACCAGTGAATGTACTTATTACTCACCACCACTTTTTATTAGTGAGTAAAAGTCAAAGAAAACCACATCATCGCTATTATATCTGACAGTTTAGCGAAGTACGAGGAGCTCTTGAATGCAACATGATGGAAGGTGGGTTTTTCTCCTCTTTTTTGAGTCTTTTGGGGAGGGGGGACAAAGCATTTCCTTTTTTTCCCCATTTTGCATCAAATGTGGAGCAAAAACCCAGACTGTCGTACACATTGAGTGAAGATTAAAGTGAACCGAGGAGGATGCTACAGAAACTCACCGCGATGGACTCTGGACGTTCATTTTGGATTTAGCAGCCAAAGTTTGACGTAATTCTTCCCAGGATAATCAAGAATAGGCTATAGTGTCATCGTAGAAGTATTTCCTAAGGAAAAATAAAGATATCCTCAACTTGGACTTGGAGGTAATCTGAGAAAGTTCGGCAAACATTTAAAGCAAGTTGTGTGCAGTAGCTGACGGTTTTTCAGATGTCTCTGCTGATGCCGACAGCGGATGTCCAATGAAACACATTCACACCCCAACGAAAAAAAGTAGCGTTTTTCTTTATTTCTTGCAACTCTGTGGATTTTTGGGATACATATATGACTATAACTTCATTCGTCGTTCCCCGCTGGGATTTTTCAACCAACACAACCATTAGAATAACGTGATTTTTAAACTGTATTCTGGGAATAACGACTCTTCGAAGTTTCTGGATATGGACGGACACCAAGGAGACAAATTAAAGGAGCCAATCTAATAAATACGATTCAGATTTATTATAAACATGTTATTTGGGTGAAGTCGTCGGAAACTCGTAGGGAAGCCCCAATGAGTGGCACACAGTCAACACTCACTGACAGGTAGGAAATGCTGTTTTTCTCTTGATTTTTTTTTTCTTTACGTCGTTGCTATTTAGAAGCAGCATCAAGTTGGAATGGTTTTCTGAATCGGTTTAAGAATGGCAACACAGAATGCATGACGCCCAACTCCATTTAAAACAACTCAATTTAAGGTTTTCTTACTCGTTGGGAAACGTGCGTAACTAGCAGAACACATTTTTACCATTTAGTTTGGTAATTTGGTAAAATTCGGCAATAAAATGCATCAACAAACAAAGCCCCACGTTTCTAAAGTTTTTATTTTTTTATTTTTTTTATTTAGCTTGCCCTCTTCACATCCAATTGTGGTGGTCGAGGATGGCCAATGGGATCGGTAGGGAATATCATTTAAAAGTTGAGTTTTAGTCTATCTAAAGGGGCTTGAGCTACAAGATTCACGCCGAACTGCATTCAAGCCTTTGATAATACATGTGAGCTTTTAAGGTATCTTTTAACTTCCTTGTCTAATCTAGGAAAACTCAGGGGAAGTTAAAATACACAGATTTCTTAACGGAGACCGTGGTCTCGGTATTTCCCCCTTAATCTACTTGCTGTCAAGCTCCCCTTCCCAGCCAACAGGGGGCATTTTCCTGGAGCGATTCATTCTTTACTTGTGGCCCCTAAAAGGTTAACTTGTATTAGAGGTCCCTGCATATTTTTTTCTGTTCATAACCTCCTGGACAAATGCACCCCAGTCTGAGACAAGTTCTTTATTGTCTGCCTTGACTGAAGGCATCTCTGTGTAAATTGTCATCGAGGGTCCAGTGGGGGTTCAGCAGACTCTTGCCATATGTTTCACAGTCACATTAGTTATCTGTGATTATCAACAGGGTTAATCCACGAGTCTCACTGACAGCAAGTCTTTGCAACAGGCTGCAGCGTTGTACAGTTAAAAATGCACATTAACATGTATATGTCAATACAAATCGATTTGTATGATCCTATGACTTGCTTTTTATTGATCACATTAAAAACAGGCTGATGTAAGGAATATTAATTTTGTGCCATTTTCTGCGTAGTTTTTGGTAGAGAAATAAGTCCCTGATAAAGTCCTGCAGCTCCGGAGTTTGTTGGTGCCAACTTGAAACGTGTCGGTAAGAACCATATGAGGTGAATTGTTTTTGAAACCATTAATGGTTGACTTTGAGCTTTTTAGATTCCACCCCACATAAACCACTTGTGAATTTTTACATTCAGTAATCAGGAGTTTCCTCTGAGGAAATGCCAAAACAAAGGCACACATGACTGCCCCAGAAAGTCAAACAAAGTAATTTGATTTCTTGACCTCAAGCCTACAGAGAAGACTGAGCTGTTCATCTGCTTTGCTGCGTTTGTAACAAGACTGGGCCTCATTTTGTGTAGTTTTGGTTCTCTGTTATGTTTCCATCACAAATTCCACATAAAGACCATATACAGTTAAAACAGACTGTGGAAGTGGAAAGCATGACACACACCAAAGGACAGACTTAAAGGGAAAGTCTACCCTGAAATGGATTTTACAGATATATCTGCAGCTCAGGTTAGAGTTGCTAGATTTATTATGACATGATAATATGCTAAAATATGCTATTGAATTTTAGCATTTAAAGGTATAATATGTAACTTCTCTGCATTGAAATGTCTGAAACTGACTAGACCCATGTTACATATTTCATTGTGCTTTGTACTTACATTAGCCCAAATGTTTCCAACAACGTACAGACCCAGAGATCTGTTATTTCATTCAAGGGCATGGTCTGTTGTATTTGGTCCCTGTTGCACGTTGGTGGCATTATATCCTCTTTGCACATGCGTCAAGCATTGTGGTTGTCTGCCGGAAGCTGCCAGAAATGCATCCAGTTTTAAGCCACATTTGTCAAAAAGGATGAAAAGATGATCTCAAGCCAGCAAGGCCATCTCTGCGGCCATCTGATCACTACGAGTCGCTCATCAGAATAGGGAAATGGCCTCACTGGTCTCCTGCTGACTCTGCTATTCCGGCCGGTAAGGTTTTCAAATGTCAACATCAGAAGAAACACAGAGGAAAAGGTGAAGATGGCCATCAGCTACGAACCTATAGCAACGATCTCGACTACATGGACAAGCAAGACCACTGAGGGGCACAAGGCAAGCGTGGATGAATTAAACACTGACTGCGTCTTCTCTGCTGGGCATCCCGCTAGCCAGTGTGCCGGCGTTGAACGGTGAGCTGGGTGACCTCCGTGCCTGTGTTGGTTTTCAGCGGGATGTCAAAGCTGTGATGTCCTTACGCTGATATTTGGCTGGATCCTGGAGTACCGGTGCCATTCAACCAGGTGACTCTATTTCTGTGTGCTGACAGACATTCTGCTTAATGATGAATCATGCACAAGTTGAAGGAGTTGATAGGATTACATTTCACTGGAATTGTACCCTTTTACTTCTGGCGATTTGATATCACCCTGCAGCTCAGTCCGGAAGCCTGCACGTTTAATTCTCCTGCTTCAGTTCACAATTTTGCGGGAACCAATCACAAACTGGCTTATCTACCTGCTATTGGCGGGTTTAA
Source organism: Percina caprodes (assembly GCA_013375575.1). Lineage (NCBI taxonomy): Eukaryota > Metazoa > Chordata > Actinopteri > Perciformes > Percidae > Percina > Percina caprodes. The sequence continues at coordinate 41,874 of JABXJD010001941.1, forward strand.
CACGATGACAATAGAGAAGCAACCAAGCAGCTTCTTGTTTAAATTCAACATAGCGGTCACCGAACGCCACCGAAGGGCAGCAACCCGTTGATGCCGCTGTTGCTTCTACGTCACCCGGATCGTTGGTCTGATTGGTTGAAGGACTTTCCAATTGCGTACAGAATAATTTCAACTACAGTATGCCCGTTGGTCACAAATCTTGTGCAGAGAAAATACAGCGCAGACTCCCTAGACCAATGCTCAATCTCAAATCTATTGAGTTTGGCTTGGTCTGGTGATAGCTAGACTACCTTGTCATGTAACAAAAAATGTTTGATTTGAAGTTTTTCATACTGGTTTTATGTGGAGCGTCCCTCCTGTAATAGAAGCACAGTGCATACTTAGCATGTGTACATTTCCCAGGACCAACTGCCACTTTGCTTGTTTTGAATGATGTCTCTCTCTCTCTCTCATTGGTGGGCCAATTTCTCTGGGCAGGCAAAGTGCAGAAAGGGAGGAAACCTTGCCCCTTATGACCACCATAAGGGGCAAGATTCCAGATCGGCCCATCTGAGCTTTCACTTTCTCAAAGGCAGAGCAGGATACCCAGGGCTCGGTTTACACCTATCACCATTTCTAGCCACTGGGGGACCATAGGCAGGCTGGGGGAATGCATATTAATGTTTTAAAAAAAACTCATAAAGTGACATTTTCATGACATGGGACCTTTAAAGTACTGAATCATTACTAATGCTTTAACATGTAAGTAGCATTTCAATGTTACATTTGGTTGGATAGTTTAATCACACATGCAGTATTATATTTTATAAATTGATCACACGTTTTGTTTGTAAAATCTTAATCTGTAAAGTAACTCCAACTGCCAAATGCATTTAGTAGAATAAAAGTGATGTTTCTCTCTGAAATATAGTTGGTAGTATAGTAAAATACTAAAATAAAAGTACTGCAAAATTTTACTTAAGAACAGTACCCACTTGTTACTTTACACTGTTGCGGACTCCTGTACTACTACAAAAAAAAAAAAAAAAAGGGTTCAGTTGCCTGGCAACATTTGTACCAACTCCAGCAGTGGTTATGTCACTTCTTGGATGTTGTTCAAGGGTTTCTCAGTGAGAAGAATTCAGTTTGAGTAGCCTGCAAGGTTTCTCCTAACATTTGTGATATTTTACTGTCTGGATGTGAATCTCCCCCAGCATGGGACATGTTCTCCTGTCTGCCTAGCTTCGAGGGATGGACTAAAACCACTGTAGATCACTGCATAGGGCTAGTTGGGCTCACAGTAATTTTACTAGTAGAAGTGACTTAAGGCACAGCACAGAGTTTCCTGGAGGTTGGGTAGAAGAAATTGGCCTTTTAGGCCTTTAAAGGAAAACTACAGTTCATTGAACTTGGGTTTTATTTTCATAGCTCTGGCAATGCTTTTATCATTTCTGTACTCTCCAAAGTAATTGCTGAGATCTGTTTGTTTATAACTCTTCTGATCATGTTTCCTTGTGGACATGTTTCTAAGATCTCAGCGATTTACTTTTACAATTTTTGCAGGAACCTTCCTCCGGAACGAGGAACCTTCGTTGCGTTTCGACCTCACGGACAAGGGTCTAAATTTAGTTCCCCTCCCGAAAAGTCCCTGATCGGTGGGTGGTACTTTACTGAATGTACAGGAATCTTTGGGGTGGGGTTTGCAGGGATGACTGTTACTGATTGGTCAAATACACACGCACGGCGGCTTCAACTTCCAACTGCTTCATTCATAAAACAAGGAAGTACTCTCATTATGCTTTATGACCAATTTAGGAAAAGGGGAGAAGAGAGAGAGAGAGAGAGAGAGAGAGAGAGAAAGAGAGGTAAAACGAGCACCTGGTGGTGACAACAGAAAAATTCCACTGCTGAACTTCACCCACTAGCTCTCTCTCTTTTTGTAAATTCGTAGCTAAATACATACAGATGCAATTACATGTAAATTTGACCCACAGAGGTCTTGTAGTGAAATCAGGAAGGAGGTGGGATGCAGCCAGGATGAGGCTTTTCAGAGTGTGACCATTCAGAACAGGTATTAACTCTTTCCCCCGTTGATGTGGTCAAACGAGACGATACGTCGGATTCGTGTAAACTGAACACCTTCAAGTTGTACATGCTCTAAGTAATGCCTGTTCTCTCGGGGCGGAGACTAGTTTCTTTCATCTGTCCTCTTCAGTTTAATATGACTAAAACTGCCAGACTCATGTTTTTCATTTGTTTGTTTTATGACACAGAGTTCAGCCAAGTGTAAGGGCAATGCTTAGATCGAGGGTGTGTGATCAATCTGAATGCCAGCAGGCTGTGGACCAGCTCTTTTGCTCTTTGTCACACAGTTTTGCTGATCTGTGTGTTTTCCCGCCTGCCGACCTCTCCTCCTCCACCCTCTCCACTCTGCACCCTACCCCGGGCTGTGACGGGAAGTGGTGACATCACTGTTAAACAATGTCTGTCAGGCCCACCAGACTACTGGCCCTTCCTGACTGACACTGCTGCTGGAGACACATCATTGCAGGATGGCTACCAACCAGACAGCATGTACAGTACAATATAACACTCAAATCATCTATTTATCATCTATAAGTTTACTGAAGAATAATTGTGTTACTTTAATTTATTTCCTCATTTCAATATTGTTTTACTGTTAATGCCCACGGAGAGTGAACATCCTACTAACTGTATTGTTAAGAAGTTGGATGTTTGTTTTGCCTCTTCACTAAAAGAACAGTATGCACCCTCATTACAAAGTAAGTGTACCAAAAGGTTACCAGTCATATAATTATAAAAACATCACATTGTTTTATCAATGCAGCACAATAATCAAACCACTTGTAAGCCTACTGCATGACATCTCAGCAACTAAACATGCTGTCGGCCTGTAGCTCTTGATCTCGTCAAATTATTATCCCAAGGGAGAGTTATTTATGTAACTACCATTCTATAATTTCTTGTTGACCATCAGAGATGGTACATAATACCAGAAAGAATAAAAAATAACTCGACTCTGAAAATTGATTTCTGTTTTTATGATTGGGGTGGCGTTGCATAGGCTTTTGTTGCGGTCTGGTGTCCTCTGTGGCCCATCACTCAATTGATATTAACATATTTAAGTTGATCAACAGCAGGATGGAGCTCATTAAATATCATATTGATAATGTATGAGAGAGAATGTTGCAAAAGTTGATAATGCCCAACCTTTAAATAGTGTTAAAACACAATTCAAGTGTCTTAACATACTAACCACTGAATGGGTTCTTGAGTGACATTTGTGCATGGACAAAAAGAATTAATTTTTTAATTAATTAATGGAATTGTTTTTTTTCTTCTAAATTGATTTAGATATTGTATATTTATCATAAAAGACAAACAAAGCTTTATCATGACAGATAACTAAAGAGCAGGCAGGTCAAATAACATATGCTGTGCAGTAAGAAAAATATAGTAATTACAGACTTTAAAGCGCCCATATTATGCTAATTTTTGAGGTTCATAATTGTATTTTGAGGTTGTACCAGAATAGGTTTACATGGTTTCACTTTCAAAAAACACCATATTTTTGTTGTACTGCACATTGCTCCAGATCATGTTTTCACCCTGTGTGTTCAGGTCTCTGTTTTAGCTACAGAGTTAGACGTCTCACTTCTATACTATCTTTGTTGGGAGTCGCACATGCGCAGTAGCTCAGTAATGATCACATCAGCTAGATAACTCTTTTTCCAACTTTGGTCAGTAAAAGGCAGGATTAGCTGGGAGACTTCTTCTAAACGATGGGGCACTCGTGGAATAGCCATGTGTTGTCAAGTTATCAACATAATCATGATTTATGAGCTTGAGAAGCTTATTGACACTTCATCTGGTCTGGGAAGATTTTGGAAATGAAAGATGCATTCACATGCTCTTCGGATGATTCCGTTTCCCAAGTTGGGAAGTTAGTAATTTTGTTCCAGACTTGTTGCTGCACCAGTAAATTATTAAAACGTTTCTTACCATAAACATTTACACACTTTTACTTTACTCTGCCATGTTTCTCCGTAATATGACATCAGTTTGGCAAGTTGTGTACTAACTTTTTTGCTGACTTTCTGAGTTGGGAACAAATTTTTTATTCCGACACTAAATGAAAGCAGCGTAAAGCTTTATTCATATTACAAACTGATCTGTATGACAGTGATATAATCTTAATCAATCTTGTGTGAATAAGGATTGGATGTTTTACAGGCTACTTGATTAGATCATTCCTGGGAGTTCACAAGTGAAGTTCACAAGTTTTCTATTAAATTTGGATGTTTGTGGTGATGCAGCGGTGGGAGCCAAGTGATATCAGATGCAAATGTAAAGTGATTTATTAATGGGACAGACATTCAAAAAATCCTTCTTGAAAGCTCAAATTAGTCTGGGTGAATTGATCCTAGCTATATTGTGTGTATCTAAAACCTGATATATTTTTTCTCTGTGCCATAGAGCTCCGTTGTTGTTCACAAACTATTAAAAACACAGTAACAAGACACGCTCTTGCACTGGGTGACAAGTTCCCTCATTACCATAAACACATTATTTAAGTTATTTTGACTCAATCCTACAAACACCACCCCATTGCCACAAATACTTACTAGAGCACATGTGGATTAATCCGCCACGGAAAATAGTCCCCAACAAATACTGTATTGTCTTTTGTTTGAGTACTATTTACTAAAAAACGACAGTGACCAGCTCAAACAAAATTTATTATATTCATGACCTGTTTTTAAAGATTTAAGATTTTAGAAGGAACGGAAAGTCCAAGTATTGATGGACTGATTATTGTTTTTGGTCCTTTCATTTGTTTGGGTTGTTCACAAAAAAATAAATATACAAATCAGCCTTGTCCTTAAACCAATTATTTTTATATCTTTAAAGATAAGTACATTAAGGTATGACTTGGTATGAAAATGAAAGTTTAAAAAAAGTGAATTTACTTCTGTTTGTTGATTTACACAAACACATATTAAATTAATTTTGTTATTAAGTTATTTGTCTAATTTATTTTATTGGTTACATAAGCCATGAGTGTAAAACCCGAACTTTAAAGATCTTTAACAAAGCACTGAAACATCACACTGTTGTTGCAATTATTTCTTACTTTTTAATAGTGTTAATTTAGCATGTAGCCGAATCATCAATTAACTATTATTGAGACATAAATCATGTGGTATTTCACAATATCTCACTGTATTCATAATACACATCGAGGTCTAGTGTATGTAGTATGTTAGTTTCTTCCTCAGTGGGCTTTTGTCTCCAACCCTCTGGAGCTGAGTGCTTTGCCGTTATCATCCCAGAGGAATTGTCTGGTATTTTTGGCATTCGAGGCACAAGTTGATTGCTGCATGTTTTTTTTGTTTGTTTTTGTTACTTCTTTGGAAACTGTGCAGTGAGAAACTAAAGAAAGTCTGAACAAATTAGCCAGTAGACCCGTGTATCCCAGCCGGGTGACGCTAACAATAACTAAATTAATGATTCCCCTTTTCCTGTGGTGCCAGTAAATGTTTCACATGGATATATGAAACATTTTAATTTTGTAATTGTTAACTGGTGAACTACTGAACCTTTTGGTGCTTTAAAAGTACTGGGCAAAACACCAGAAAAATGCTCTACAAAGGCAGGCCATACCGCTGTTGGTAAGTGTCAGTGATATACAGTGGTGTGAAAAAGTGTTTGCCCCCTTCCTCATTTCCTGTTCCTTTGCATGTTTGTCACACTTAAGTGTTTCAGAACATCAAACCAATTTAAACAATAGTCAAGGACAACACAAGTAAACACAAAATGCAATTTGAAAATGAAGGTGTTTATTATTAAAGGTGAAAAAAAATCCAAACCATCATGGCCCTGTGTGAAAAAGTGATTGCCCCCTAAACCTAATAACTGGTTGGGCCACCCTTAGCAGCAACAACTGCAACCAAGCGTTTGCGATAATGTGCAATGAGGCTTTTACAGCGTCCTGGAGGAATTTTGGCCCACTCATCTTTGCAGAATTGTCCTAATTCAGTTACATTAGAGGGTTTTCGAGCATGAACGGCCTTTTTAAGGTCATACCACAACATCTCAATAGGATTCAGGTCAGGACTTTGGCTAGGCCACTCCAAAGTCTTCATTTTGTTTTTCTTCAGCCATTCGGTGGTGGACTTGCTGGTGTGTTTAGGATCATTGTCCTGCTGCAGAACCCAAGTTCGTTTCAGCTTGAGTACACGAACAGATGGTCGGACATTCTCCTTCAGGATCTCTTGGTAGACAGCAGAATTCATAGTTCCTTTTATCACGGCAAGTCTTCCAGGTCCTGAAGCAGCAAAACAGCCCCAGACCATCACACTACCACCACCATATTTTACTGTTGGTATAATGTTCTTTTTATGAAATGCAGTGTTCCTTCTACGCCAGATATACTTGGACACACACCTTCCAAAGAGTTCCACTTTTGTCTCATCGGTCCACAGAATGTTGTCCCAAAAGTCTTGGGGATCATCAAGATGTGTTGTGGAGAAATTGAGACGAGCTTTGATGTTCTTTTTGCTCAGCAGTGGTTTTCTCCTTGGAACTCTGCCATGCAGGCCATTTTTGCCCAGTCTTTTCCTGATGGTGGAGGCATGAACGCTGACCTTAACTGAGGCAAGTGAGGCCTGCAGTTCTTTGGACGTTGTTGTGGGGTCTTTTGTGACCTCTTGGATGAGTCGTCGCTGCGCTCTTGGGGTAATTTTGGGCGGCCGGCCACTCCTGGGAAGGTTCACCACTGTTCCATGTCTTCGCCATTTGTGGATAATGGCTCTCACTGTGGTTCGCTGGATTCCCAAAGCTTTGGAAATGGCTTTATAACCCTTTCCAGACTGATAGATCTCAATTACTTTCTTTCTCAATTGTTCCTGAATTTCTTTGGGTCTCGGCATGATGTGTAGCTTTTAAGGATCTTCTGGTGGACCTTACTGTGTCAAGCAGCTCCTATTTAAGTGATGCCTTGATTGTGAACAGGTGTGGCAATAATCAGGCCTGGGTGTGGCTAGAGAAATTGAACTCAGGTGTGGACAACCACAGTTATAGTATGTTTTAACAAGGGGGGCAATCACTTTTTCACACAGGGCCATGATGGTTTGGATTTTTTTTCACCTTTAATAATAAACACCTTCATTTACAAATTGCATTTTGTGTTTACTTGTGTTGTCCTTGACTATTGTTTAAATTGGTTTGATGTTCCGAAACACTTAAGTGTGACAAACATGCAAAGGAACAGGAAATGAGGAAGGGGGCAAACACTTTTTCACACCACTGTATATATATAGCCTGGAAGATTTATCAAAATTGTTTTGCCAAAATTAGACTATTACATCTTGGTATTGCCATAAATCCCGGCTAAAAAAAAAAAGGCAACAAGAAATTGCAGTGCAAGTGCTACAAACATGCTCGCTGTCATTTTAAAACAAGTTTATTTTATATCTGTTAAAATGTCCCGCTCAGTACATATTTTGGTATGTACATATAACGTATGTAATGTGATGTTACTTATGCAATGTGATGTAACATACAGTATGTGATGTGGAAAGGGGTCACATTGGGGTCAACGTTGGTTGAAAACGCTGTGTCTGGCTGCAGTTAACGTTCCCATCTGCCTTGTTTATACTGTTAACAGCATCCAAAACCAGCTTAGGGAAATACTACACTGTGGATGTGAATTAGCTAGTTGTAAATTCCTCTTTTTTCAATGTAACCTGTTACCACAATAATTTTAGTTATTATATATGCGCTTCTTGTGTTATGACTGCAGGTAAGCTAGTTAGCCGGGCAGCTTATGTTAGAGCTAGGGCTGAATGATAAGGGAAAATTGCAATTCCTTTATAATTTATTATTTAGTATGCAATTCTTTTTAAAGTTCCTTATTTTCTTACTTATGTATAATTATTATTATTATTATTATTATTATTGATAAATAATTATAAAACTTACTGACCTGTCATTATTATAAACTAAACTATTATAAACTAAAGTGCACGCTGACTATGGCTTTACCACTTTCACCTATTACTAATTTTGATAAATAATTGCCAATAAAGGGGATACAATGTCTAAGTGGGTAAAGGCAAATAATAAAACAACTAGAACAGTCAGCTAAGTTTAGAAAATGACATCACTTTACTTTAATGCATCCTTTAAAACCAAGAAAAGACAACACTTATGCCAGATGACGATATTACGAAATCCAAAATTTGAGACAATATCTAGCTTCATATATCAATGTAGATATAATATCGATATATATTACCCAGCCTTACTTACCATTGTTCCCTTGGTTTTAGGTGGCATTGCTTTGTAAATATTGAGGATCTCTCTTACGACATGTGAAGAAATCCAAAGCTTAACAGGCCTGCTGTGCCTACAGTTGAGGTTACTGAAATATGATTTGACTATTTGTGCACAGGGAAGGGATTTAAGAACCAGTTAATTATAAACCTCTCTCTCCTTGCACCCATAAACCATGCTTTCAGGTGTCTTGGTACAGTACATTTTGAATAAACCGCTTCATGAATGTGCTTTTAAATATCTGAAGCTGAAAGCTGAATTCCTTCCTCTTATCCACCAGTATGTACTTAGCTGTTTGCCACCCACTGAGCAGGATGCAATCTGTCCTTGTCTCACCATGTCTTATCAACTGCTAATCTCCAACCACAGCAAGGAGGCTCCCCTAAGTGGGCCTTCCAATCTCACAGAAAAAGAGGTTACCATCATAACACTCTCTCCTATTCAACATAACGTCCCCCTTTTTAGTTTGTACCCGTGGCAATTGTGTTGTGTCTAGGAGAGTAGGCTCAATTTCTTCTATGAAGTCTGGTTCCTTTTACACATATACTTGTTTTTTGTGTCCACTGTTTGTCTGAATTACGATATCCTAGGATTTCATTTAGCTCATCTTTTCTCTGCCCCATAAGGCTAGTTTAGACATGGTTGTTCACACAGTCTGGGATCTACATGTACGTAAGTTAAAATTTCCTCAGCCCTAGTCTTCTGTCTTTCCTCAAAGACACATATGCGCCTCCTCCTTCTCGTCTTCCTCCTCCTTTTCTTTCCCAGCCTTCTCATACATTCAGGAAACTGGAGCCAAGCCAAGAACCCTAGTCTCCGTTTCCGGGAATCTGTCCCACAAAGCCACAGTATAGTAAGTTGGCTCTGACGTGGGAGCCATTGTTAAAAGCCCAGGGCCCCCATTGTCCATGGGAGGAACAGCAGCACAAACAAAAACCCCTCTTGCGGAACGAGTAGGAGGAGGTGTGGGGAGGGGGGGGCAAGTACAGGGGAACCTCTGCTATTAATATAAAGTGGTCCCACGAGGGGTTTGCATATTAAACAAATACCAAAAGAGAGGGAGTACATGGTCCCTGTTGAGGTCTTTTTTTATTGTCATTTAATTCAAAATTAGACATTAACTTTATCTTTCCACTTTGATATACAGTAGTATACATATCATTGGAGAATTTATGACACTGGTTGTCTGAGGTAGGGTGTGAGTTTTCATGGTACACTTTATGAGTGGCAAAGAAGGCTGTTGTCCATAGGAGGAAAGATACACACACATGACCAACTATGTGCGGGAACGCGGTATTAAAAGTAAATGAACTGAATGTTACTCCCACAACTCTCGTTTATTTTTGTGTTCATTGGCAAGAAAGTGAATCCATTTTACTCAACTCCTGTCTGAGTCATGTCATCAACATATAAAGCAGGTTTATATTGTTACTCAGGTTTCTGATTGCCTGTTTAGGCATATCTTTGACATCTCAAAACATGTGCTTGTGAATAGTTGTATGTGTACATTGAATGTAGATATTTTGGGAAATATGGTTATTCACTTTCATGCCGAGTGTTGGATGACAAGATCGATACCACTCTCATATCTGTCTGTTCAATATGAAGCTACAGATAGCAGCTGATTAGCTTAGCTTAGCGTATACTGGAAACAGGGAAACCTCTAGTCGGCTTTGTCCAGAGGCATAAAAGCAAAACAATCAAAAAACATTTTGTTTAATCCAAAATGTAAAAATGTAAATTTTTGTTGTCACGGGAGACGTCAGAAAGTCACTGTGCCAACCCGAAATGGTCCAGCACAATACCCCCGGCAAAAACACAATTTGCCTTTTTAAACCCCAGTTTTTGTATGGATTAAACAAACTATGTATTTATTTATTTATTTATTTATTTCATATGTGTGTTCTTACTTTGCTCTATGTCTCTCTAGGACCCCAAGCATTCTCAACAAGGACCCCACTGACAAGAAACCCAAGAATGAGAAATCCTCCGTCTCCCTGAAACATGAGTTTGACCCAACAGGTAAAGACACATGTATGTATTTCTGTCCTCTGATTTTGATGCTTGTGTTTTACACTTTAGTTTAGTTTGCTTTAATTTGCTGCAGCATTTCTTCTGTGAAGCACTTTTCTTGTTTGTGCTTGACGTTTCCTTGTTTCTTTTATTGTTTTATTTGTAGATAACTTTCTAATCACACTAACAGCACTTTTACATTTTGACATTGAGTTGAGATTGCATTTTGAACAGACACTATTAGTTAATTAATCGATCAACAGGAAAATAATCGTGCACTAGCTTGATTGATAGTTTCAGTCACTTTTCAAGCAAAATGCCAAAAATGTTCTGGTTTCAGCTTCTCAGAAGTAAAGATTTGCCATTTTATTTTATATAGCAGCAAACTAAATATCTTCAGATTTTTGACTGTTGGTCAGACAAAACAAGAAATTTAAATGTCACCTTAGGTTTTATGTATGTATTGGCAATTTGTATTATTAAAACATTTTACAAACAAAATGATAAGATAGATTATCAAGGTATTTGGCAGATTACTCAACAAATAAAAATATATTTTAGTTGCAGACCTGATTTAAGTTATGTAATAACTTTCAAAGTTCAGTAAGTGAACTTTGATTTAAATGAGTTTTAGTCTTGTTCCACCTTACTCTTGAATAAAGTTTTCTGTCTCAAGTTTATCTCGTCACCATACATTTGATTTGCACTTTAAAGATATGAATTGTTCCATAGTTTACCACAGGAGCTGGTGCAGGGGTGTACAGCGATGGTGTGGGGTGTCTGCAGAAATAAGTTGTAAAGGTGGTTGCCTGGGTTGCTGGATTCACATGAATCCTTCCTGCCCTTTTCTCCACCCTGGACAATCCTTCATGGAGGCCAGAAGACAACCAATTATCCACTCAGCTATCTCAGATAGTTCTTTGAAGCGGGAGAAGGAAAACCTGGCTGAGGCAGATTTTAAGACACTAAATTCACTCAGTGGCTACAGGAAAACATCCCTGATGGAGGTCTCTTAAATTGGCAGATTGTCTGTGCAGATTTCAGGATGTTAATGAATTCATAAATGGAGGGACTGGTGTTTCTGGGTCATGGCCGATTTAAATGGGTCTATTGGCTGTGCATGTGGACATGGGACATACCAAATGGTCAATACAACAGAAAAAGGGTGGGTTAATAGATATGAGAAGGTTAAATGCCACCTGTGGAGTTTTGACAACTAGAAGAATTCTCAATACTGCGCATTGTTTCATGGTTGTTTTGCCAGTAAAAGTCAGTGAAAAAAGAATGTGGATACACATGTTAAGCAAAAAAAAAAAAAAAAAAAACTGCTTTAGAACTTTTCATGAGGAAGAAATAGTTTCCTCCTAATGTTTTTTAGGCCTTAAGGATACACACAATGCATTTTTGGTGAGGTAAAAATGAATTTAAATCTCCACTGGGCACCTTTTAAACCTACTCCATCCATCCATACTCTCCATCTATTCCATAGCATTGTTTATTAGACACACTTTCATCTGTTACAGAATGAGGAGGAACTGAGTCAATTTCCTAAAAACCTTTGTATTGAAGAAGACTTGAAACTAGAGATTGAGACAATAAACTCATTAGGAATGTTAACTGAGGTAATACACCAGTTCATTTACAGTCTGAGTTATTTTTGCAAGCAGTGGAGTCACCCTCTTATGGCTAGAAAGAATACAGGTTCAAGACACTTCTGCATTGGCTTTACTTTTTGAAGCCTGGATGTTGCTGCTTGGTTTTATGCATTTCTTTTCTTTTTCTTTTTCTTACTTTTTGTGTGTGGCATTTTTAGGCCTTTATTTTGATAGAACAGCATAGAAATGAAAGGGGAGAGAGCGGGGGAATGACATGCAGCAAAGGGCCGCAGGTCGGAACTAAACCTGCGGTCGTTGTATTGAGGGCTAAGCCTCTGTATATGTATGCACACTCTACCAGGTGAGCCACCCAGGCACCCTTTATGCAGATGTTTTATATAAAACTTTTTATTTGGTCCTCTTAATTTTTTTTTATTACTTTGAGCATATACAAAAGTATTGATATTATATTACGATGCAAAGTATATTAAAGAGACAAGAGAGGAAAACATCCCTTGATGGGGAATCCAGCTTTTGTTAGAAAGAGAGCAGGCTTCTATTTAAAAACCTTTCCTGCTTCAGTCTCTTGATTTGTCACTTCCTGTGTGGAGAATGTTTCCCACAAGACAAAGATTGCACCAGACCATAAACATCATACCATGAAGTTGGATCATCTTTTTCGCATCCAAAATTAGTTTTAGCTTATTTCACAACACCATTGGTAGCATGGGATCTAATGCAATAGGTTTGTGTGTGTTTGGGTGCAAATGATAGGTCTTGTCCAGCGGTGTGTGATAATCCAGAGAGATGAAAATGGCTTTGGGCTGACTGTAAGTGGAGACAACCCTGTGTTTGTGCAGCTGGTAAAAGAAGGTAGGACACACACACACACACACACACACACACACACACCTCATCCTCACAAAGACCGCAAAACATACAGACACTTGACCACAACCCACTTGGCTGTGTTCTGTCTTTTGTGATAGATGGAGCTGCAATGCGAGCTGGTGTTCAGACAGGAGACAGGATCATTAAGGTGGGAATTATTTATTTCCTTCTTACTTCCAGGATCAGAAACTGAAACAAAAACATATCTTGGTCTGAAAGTGAAACTTATCTGTTAAGCTTTAGCTTTGTGTAGAGATACACAAATTCAGATACCTAATTAACTAATCTGACAAGGTTGAGTATTGATTCAATTTCAGTACTCGCTTAGTTGCAAATTTTGGAAATTTCATATTGAGTCCTTGTAGGTTAACTCTGGATCTAGCTGGTCTATGCTTCATTCTTGGGGGTCAGAAGTCGGTACTGGAAATGAAATCACACAAGTGGACCGTGTTCCAGTAGCAAGCTGGAAAGTCATATTTAATGGGCTGGGGGGGGGCAGCATTTTGCACTTACATACACTGTAGTAACATGTCCACAGATGGAAGGTGGACAGTACAATGTGTTATACCTAAATTCCTACTTCCCAGTTCAACTGGAAGACACTGTTTCACATCATACCGTATCCCCATCTGTCTCGCTGTGTAATTTAAGTAACGGCGTGTATGTTACAGTCATCATTTCTGCAACAACAAAAAAAACATTGCAACCACACAGCTTCCTCACAGGAATGAATGTCTTGATTAAATGATTAAATCCCGGTTTCTTCTTTGTTGAAGTTAACATTCACTGCTGCAGATCCTGACTCAAGGCCTCTCATTGTCTTCACAATCAGTTAACTAGGAATCTGATTATAGCTGCTCTTAATTAGCAAATAGAAAAGATTGAGAGTGTGTCATAGGTCGCCCTCACGGTGCAAATGGAAAGTGTCATTGTGAGGAGGACATCCTTTCAAACCAATGGTTAGATGACTGCCATTGCCTACAACTGTGGCTTTTAAGTAAAGGCCTTCACGTTTAAATGAATGCAGGGAGCATCAGCAGTAGTTTTTACTCAACACATGAGCTGAACTCCCGATGCTTTTGTTTTCTGACAGGTTAATGGGACCTTAGTTACACATTCAAACCACATAGAGGTTGTAAAGCTGATAAAATGTAAGTATGCACTTCTAATTACATTTTATATATATGCTGTATGCTCAGTCAGCATCATTTCAGTGATTTGGCACATTAAAGGGACAGTTCATCCCAGAATCAGAAATACATATTTTCCCTCTTACCTCTAGTGCTATTTATTAATCTAGATTGTTTTGGTATGAGTTGCCCGGTGTTGGATTTATCGGCCGTAAAGATTTTGTTTTTAGTTACTGGAGTCATTAAATCCACATTTGGGCTGACCGTGATGTGCTTAGACAAACATGCCCCCAAACAAACAACTTTCTGAGTCTTAGCTACTAAGACCTTTATTTGTTGTGGAAATAAATATATAAGATTTAATTTTGAGAGAGAGGTTTGCGGTTCTCCTCTCCTGCACTTGTGTGCACAGCTGGCTTGGACAAGACATAGAATTCATGATTTAATACAGTATATCAGCATTATTATGTTCTTTTTATTCCTTTTTATGTGGTCAAATTTTTTTCTTTCTCTCAGCTGGTTTTGCTGATCACATTTTCACGGTGGCTTGGATGCTTTTTAAACATGTAACAGCATTTTTCTTGCTCTTCACCCTCCTTTCATTCCTTTCCCATGACTGCTCTCTGGCAGCGGGTTCCTATGTAGCCCTGACAGTGTTGGGGAGGCCTCCAGGGCTTCCTAACATCCCCCTGGAGGAGGTCGAGGAGGAAAAGAAGGAGGAAGGGGCAGAGGTCAACCCACCCTCTTCTCTCTCAGCGCCCCACTCACCTGCACTGCCATGTGGGGGGCACGTCAACTCCTCTCTGCCTGATGGGGTAAGAAAGAAGAATGCCACACTTGTCAGAGCTCTATCGTTTCAATAAAGGAAGGAAACTTCATTATATAGCATTTAGCTCTCACTAATAGGTCAAGGGAGCGTGCAGAGAAATACCAAATACCATACTCAACGTCTGATTTCTAAAGTTTCTCAAACCCAGACAATTCTTCAGAAATAAGTTACAATCCCATAACCATATGCATGTGCAACCAAATAAGATAAAATATGAGGTATAAATAAAATACTGAGGAATAGATATATATCATGTAAATACTGTAGGCCTGTTTAATCACAAATTTAACACACACACACACACAAATTATAACTGACACAGGTCATTATTTTTAATTAGCCCTATCATTTCAGTTCATTTCTGCCAGCTTGGACCAAAACTGCTGCACTGTGTCAACAGTAATACTGTAACACTGAATGTGTCAAACTAGAGACTTCATTTTCATAAAATCTGAAATAACTGTAAACAATTTGTTTCATCTGCTTACCTCTTATCTCTGTTTTCTTTCTCATTCAGTTTTAATACTTGAATTTGAAGACATGCAGAATGTACTAAATAATACACTGTATTTATTTATGAACGTTCACGTTTCCCCTTTTTACTGTTTCACTTTCAGTCAAATTGGTATCACTTCCCTTCACTTTACTTTTCCTGTGTGTTTTCAAGCTTCTTCAACTCACGTGTGTGTGTTACAGTAATAATGATGTAATTCTGACTATTTTGGCTCAATGTTTCCTCTTTATTTCCTCTCTTAGGATGAGAACAAAACCATGCACAGTCAAAAGGCCAACATCTTGCAGAAGATGCTAACCAAGGAGCAACAGGATCTACAGGTGTGTGTATGATGCAATGAGATTGTGTGTATTTCCTTATACCGGGAATAATATACATTATATTACCATCTCCTGAATATGTTGAGCATGGTTTGGCTTCCTTGTATCATGTTTCCATCAGTAACTTATACACATTTGACCCATTAATCAAGAGATCATCAAATAACTTGAACCATCTTTTTTTCATGTGTGACTTATGTCTCCTACACTTTGCTTCTTTGGGATTTATTTGTGTTAAGGCAAAAGAGGAGGAGTACAGCAGAAACCCTCGGCCTAAACTACTGAAGGAGGTCCAAGAAGCCAAGAAGCACATTTCACTGCTGCAGGAGCAGCTCAGCAAAGGAGCAGCAGCATTACAGGTAGAAACTAAACCTAAACTGTTATTTTACATAAATCCTTTTAAACAGTTTTGTTTGACCAAAAGTAAGGACACAAATGATATTGTTATTATAACACTACTGTTTAAATCTAATGAATTAGCTGTTTATCAATGCTTCTTTCCTTCAATAATAACTATTTAACAGAGATAAAACCTGTATAATTTAGACACCAAATGCATTATTTATGTTTTAAATAGTTTTGCCCCCAAAATTCTCTACTTATTCAACTTTTGCTGAGAAGAATCTTTGTCTCCTTCCTCCCTTTCTAATTTGTTCTTCGTGTACAAAACAACATCTATTTGTAGAGAGGACTTTCCATTTAGAATGATAAAATAATCCTCTCAGCCATCTGACTGGACCCAATCGAGCTTTTGTGGCAGAAAATTTTAATTTCTTTAACTGTGGTTTATATACTGTGGCATGATGGTATTTCAAGTAATGATCAACAGATATTCCAAAAACGTCCTAAAAGGCTCTGATCCCTTTTGAGGAATTGTCATCACACTGTTGCTTTCTTTTAAACTGCAAAAATTCTAATAACTTAAGAGAGTGCACGCAGTCAGCTACAATAGCTAATCAAGTTGGCTAATACGGAATCTGTGTTGACTTTCAGTCAGACTCAGAGACAAGCATTCAAATGTATTTATGTAAAATGGGAGTTTATTTGGAAAGCTTCAAGATACCTTTTTCCAATAAATATGTATTGTATTTGTGTTGTATTTATTGTATGTTTCAGCTATACAACTATCTTTACATAAAACACAAGTAACTAATACAATTCAATAATTCAACAATTCGTGTTGAAGTTACATTTCCTGAATCTCAGCAATAGACGAGTGCAAAGATCGCATGATCTACAATAAGGAGAATTAAACCCAGGTGGAAAAATACTCAAATTTTGCTTTATAGGGAGACATGTCTTGTCAGGCACATGAGAGAAATTGGTGTAAATGATTCTGCTAAACCTAATTTATCCATTCACCGACCCTTAATAACCACTCAATATGTGTCAAAACTCTCGTCTTTGTGTAGCCAAGAAATCTAGACGCACCCTAGCAGCAATCACGTAGTGTATAGAGACGGCGGGCAGGCTTAACATAAGGACGGCAGAGTAGCGACGGTTCCGCATAGCCGGGAGGCATGAGACGGGAGGTCTCCAGGCTGCAGCCATACCCGACTTTGGAAGACATGGAGTTAAGCACTGAAGTTATTCTTAAAAAAGGAAGGAAGGTGTTCAGAGTTTCGCTGACTGGATAAAGCAAAAGTTTAATCTATCAACTAATGCTGCTCTGGTTGGTTGTGGCGCTATTCTATTGCGTGCAGAGGGAATTTTAAAGACAACAGTTTATCCCGCCTCTCGGGTTGAGCCCTGCCAATGGTGATTTCCCAAACCCAACATCTTGATGTGGGTCTGGCTTGTCAGGCTAGTCTTTGTGACAATTTGGGCAACATTTATCCTCTGATGTATAAATTAAGCTTCAACTCCACCATCACGTCCACAGGTCAATGCAGGCTCTTTAGTCTACAGGATCTTTGTAACTGATAAGAGGGTGAACAAATTTTGTGTTTTTCAGGATGGAGTCACAGGGTCCAGGAATAGTGAGGCTAAGGAGGGGGACTGTGGGCCTCCCCTGAGAGAACAGACCCAGTCCTTACCGGGTTACAGCCCTAACCACGGGCCCTCCACCAACAATAACTCTGTGGGTATAAAAATCAATGGTTTTGGGAATGGCATTACCCAGAAGCACTCTGCACTTACTTTGTCAAGTGTGTGTTTTTGTTGACTGCAGATTTGATAATTACTTATTTGTTTATGCCATTTATCAAGTAAAAATGAAAACCATTTACTAGTTCCATCTTATTTTCTCTGTTTTATATTGTTGTAAATTGAATATCTTTGGGTTTTGGACTGTCAGACACCAGACAAAGCAAGCTATTGGAAAATGGTTCCTTGGGCTCTAGAAACTATTTTATGATGTTGTGTTATTGGACTTTATTTGAACACTAATCTTATATAAACAAGGACCAATGTAATGTACAAGGTTTAAGCACATTGCTATTTTCCACCTGTTGTCCCTTTGCAGGTAGGTAGAATAAAATAGTAAGAAAGATTAGACATTACAATAAGTTAAGAGATTAAAAGAACACAAAATTATTAATTAATCAAAAAAAATAAGGAAAATGTAAGACAACAATTTCTAGGTAGAAGCCTTTTAGGTAGATGCTCCATTTCCTAAAGAGCGCTTACCGTCAATGTCAACATCATTCTTTTGGTGATTTTAGTGACAATTCAAACATGTTTTATGTTATTTTTTTTTTTTTTTTTTTTTTTTATGACAATAACTTATTCACCATTGGTCAGGTGCTGCTTAATGAAAGTATACTGTAAGAGTACCCATGATCTAATCTTACAACAGGAAGCCTCTCTGAAAATACTGCTTACACAGACTCCTTTGTAATAACTTCCCCCCTTTTTTATCACAACTTCTATAAATAGGGAAGAAATGGTCCTACTTTCCGATCTATGGGATTTTCCAGTATTCCACACCAGACTAAACAATCTGTGTCTATGTGTCTATGTGTGTGTGTGTGTGTGTGTGTGTGTGTGTGTGTGTGTGTGTGTGTGTGTGTGTGTGTGTGTGTGTTAGATGCACAGCAGCCCCCTCACAGAGGGTCCTGGTAAAAGAGAGACGCCCTGTCAGAGCCCGGACATCAGCCGCCGAGGTGGCCTCAACTTGTGCAAATCGCCTGACACTGAGGACACCCCTGACACAGTAATATACTCATATATACATACATACATACATACACACATACACACACACACACACACACACACACACACACACACACACACAATGAGCTGATTTAGTTATTTAGCCAATAGAAGGTATAATATGTAACTTGAAATGTCTAAAAACGACTAGACCTGTATATAAATTCACAAGACCATGTTGTATTTTTTTGTTGAATTTACTTTTTATCCAGTTTTAAGCCACATTTTAACGATACACTTTTTTAGATCTTGGTCGTTTTTAATCAAATGTTTTACGTCTGAATCTTAAGTTATCAGAGAAACAAGCTGAGCAAACGTTAGCAGCAGCTAGCCTAGTTAGGTTGCAAAGCTGTGATTAGACAGTCACTGTCCAGGGGAGGGGTTTATCAAACAGTCAATCATAAATTAATACAAATTTAGTTGTAAGAATAAATTCTGACTAGTTATGCCTACATACAAGGCTGAATATATCCTGCCTGCTAATGTGAAATTCCTTTTTTTAATATAATGTGTTAGAATGTCCATCGGTGCATATAACCATGTTAATGTATCACTCAGGACTCCAATGCTCAGTGCATTGTGGGTAGCTCTCCCTACCTCCTCAACCCCCAGATCATCGGAGCAGAAGATGACTACTTTGACTCTCAGCAAGAGCAGGTATCTAAATAGATGTTTCTAATCAACTAATGGATGAAATGAACAATTAAATGTGAAACAATAAACCTCTTAACCTGATTGATTGATGCTGTCACGTCAGGAGTCAGAGGGTTCCTTTTTTTTCATTAAATTCAGACTTCTGAGGTGGAGTTTCAGGAGCAAATTGTTGTATTGATCCCCCCCTCTTTCTCTCTGTCAGATTAATGGACTGTGTAGCTGTTTCCAGAGTATAGACTCGCTGAAGTCTCGGCCGGCTCACCTCGCAGTCTTCCTCCATCACGTTGTCTCGCAGTTTGACCCGGCACCTTTAGTATATATGCAAACACACACACACAACACACACGATAAAGACTAAGGTATAATAATACCCAAGTTATCAATCTGACAGCAGTGTGGGAGTATACCATTATGAAGAACCCAAATATCACATACTTCTTACCTTTTCCTACTTCAACTATACTGTATTCTATTTTACTTAAACAGGCATACAACAAATCGTCTCTCAATACTTCCTACTGTACTTCCCCACCCTGTCTGTGACTCTCAACCCTCAAGTCCATTCTTTTCTGTTGACATAAATCTTTAAAAAAGTCACAAATATATAATCACTTTATCATTTCCACAAAAATCTGGGCACATACAAAAGACATAAAAAGCTGTGTTGCAAAAAATATGAGTAAATACAATTTGAATATAAATGAAAGTGTGCCGAGGATTGATCCTTGTGGAATGCCTTCACTGGTCTGAAAAAGGTTTCTGATGAGATAATATGTATTGTTCATGTTTTGAGACAGTGAAGACAACATAATATTAAATTAATATGAGAAACTTTACATTGACAATTTTATAGAGCTCCTTTTGTTTTCCCTCCGTTAGCTCTGTTATCTCTATGCTGACATGCACAAGCAAACCAGCTCCAAAGAAAGCCGACGCTTCTTCATTGAGTTCCACGCACTCTTTATGGATCGAACAGCAGTATGTCATTCTCTTGTCAAATTCTTTTCTCTTAGACCACATTTCAGACTTATTAAATATTTTGCATAAATTTGTTGATGTAAAGCTCTTTTTTTTTTCCTGTTGTCTTTCTCAGAATCTGAAAGTACCAGTGCCAGAGGCAATCACAGCTGAAGTGGGTAAGGCATAAAAAAAGACAATAAAAGTTAGGAACGCACCATCCAACCTTTTCTCTCAGATACTTCAACTCAGATTATTTGGCAATACTAAGTATCGATGTGACATCAGTTCTCTTTTCTTCTAAATAAATGTAAATATCTGTATACCTCACCGCGTGGAGCTCATTTAAATAATTTTTCAAAAAAACAGAAATTGCAAAGGAGCTAGAAACTAAGTCTGTGACCCGCCATAACTGATCTAATGGATAGCGGAAATACTAAATTTTATAATGACGTTGACAAAAATAATGTCAAGATACAGTTCCTATGTTTCAGATTGGGATATCTCTACATTCAGTTTAGAATATTATGGAGTAGGAGTCAGGCATGTAGCTCAAAGTGTTGGACACACAAATAGATGGATGTCTTTTCAGAAAGATTCATATATGTTTATTGTGCCTGTTTCATAAATGTGGTTTAATTTAATTTAACAGAGTTAGAGTTAAAAGTTGTGATAAGATTTCTTGGTGTGTGTGTCTCTGTACAGAGAGAAGGCTGGAGTTGATCCCTGAGGATCTCTGTAAACAGTACACCCAGGGGTTACAGGACACACTCCTACCAGACCTGCACAAGAACCTGGAGGACTTCAGGTACGGGTCACACAACTGTATAACCATTCCAGTGGTCAAGGAAGTATTCAGATAATTTACTTGAATAAAGCTAATACCACACTGTAAAAATACAGGTAAAAGTCCAGCATTGAAAAATTATTTAAGTAAAAGCATAAAGTACAATCAGAAAGTAGCACTGAAGGTGCTAAAAGGGAAAAAAAAGTACTTAATACAATGTTGCCTATGACTGTTATAATTTTAATAATAAACATTTTTAAAGTGACATCTTCACAAGTTGTTTTCCAAAACAGCAAATCCTTGCATTTGTTTAGCATGATGATTATTTATTAAAATAATTGAAAAGGCTTTTAGTATATTTTGTTAGCAAAAATATTAATTTGTAAAGTAACTAAAGCTGTCAGATAATTGTAGTGAAGCCAAAATTCAATAATTTCCGTTTGAAATATAGTGGAGAAGGAGTAGAAAGTGGCATGGAAAAAAGTTAAATACAAGTAGTCAAATTTGTACTTAAGTACAGTACTTGAGTAAATGTACTTCGTTTCCTTCCACCACTGAACCATTCTGACAATAATAATTTTACTTTTCCTGAAACAAATCTATTATAGCTTAGTTGTAAGAAGCTAATATCTATATATGTTTCTTTTGAATAATGTTATTTGTGTGTTCATGTGTGTATGTGTTTGCAGACAGAAGCGCAGCATGGGATTGACTCTGGCTGAAGACGAGCTGTCCAAGCTGGACTCGGAGGGAGGAAAAGACCAACATGCGTTGGAGAAGGAATGCTCATGTGCGGAACACATCCTCTCAAAGATAGATGATATCCTGTGAGCACACCACACACACACACACACACACACACACACACACACACACACAGTATGTTCAACTCATATTTTTCTTGTATGATTGTGTATGTGTCTGTGTGCTAACCCCAAGTTGTTTGTTGCAGGTTGACGTCACAGCCCACAGAAGAGGAGAAGTGGTAAGGAGGGAGTTTTGGATATGTTATCATCAACCAGCTGCAGCACAGTCGATCTTGTATCTGTTTTTGAAAAAGCGTTTTAGTTTCTGTTCTGGTATTTCAATGTTGAACTAATTATATCTGTGAATCATTGTGGATAAAAGCCTCTTCTCAGTGCTTTCTTGTTGTATCTAACTTGGATTTAATTGCACAAAATGACCTCAAAAGGTGACAGTTTGAGTCTCAGATTGGTAAAATATTATGTAATATTAGCTCTAGTAGAATTACAGTACCTTACAGTAAATAGCAATCAGCTTTTGTCCTTTCTTGTTGCAGCCAAACAATGCAGTATGTGATTCTTACCTATATGAAGCACCTTGGGGTGAAAGTGAAGGAGCCTCGAGGCCTCGAACATAAACGAGCACGCATCAATTTCCTGCCCAAGATTAAGGTCCGATCCCTTGTTCAGAAACACTCAGAAATATGCTTTATTGTTTTCATACACGTGGAAACTATCTATCTGTCTCTGTCTGTATATATGTAAGGAAATATCATAATAACATTTTGGATTATCACAGTTTTTGATGTTCTCAAAATCTGTTAAAATGCAGCCATACAAGTAAATATTTCATAGGCAAATGTGTACCTTTTTCAACAAGCAGAAGAGTATAAAGCCTGAGAAGGAGGGTGAGGAGAAGGTGAAAAGCCTCGGTTTCCCAACATCCTTGGCCCACCTCGGCGTCTGAGCAGAGTGGACTCTACTTCAGGTGAGAAACCTACAATTTAACCATTGAGTTTATTGTTTTAAAACTTCTTACTACAATACAAACCATCAATATCCCTTTTTTTGCAATACATGCTATAAAATTAATTCTAATTTGTTTCCTAAAACATGTGTGTTTGTGTGCAGTCGGTAAGGCCGTGGAGCTGAACAAGCAGCGGTCACCAAAGCAACTCTCTCAGCCAGCCCTCGGCATCCCTGAGCAGGCTGACTCAAATTCTGGACGGATCCGTGGAAATCAGCTCAGTGAAGGATCGGATGCCAGCACACAATCTTTGCCCTCCAGCACCACCTCCCCTGTACACAGCTCACCCACCGGTCACGCCTCAGATACTAGTGGACATGACTCAGACTCCAGTAAGATATACCTGTTTCTCTTCCTCACCTCATTTAGGGTTTCTGGGGACAATTTTTTTTTTAAATGTTCCCAGACAAAAAAAGATGCTAATTAAGAGCTAAATAAGAAGTGTTGGAATATTATTGGGACTATGACAATATCTTAGATCAGTAGCTCCCTCCTTTTATTGTTGTTGCTTATGACCCCTCATCACAGGTTAAATGTCTATAAGTTGTGAACAGTTCAGACAAAGAGTGATTTTCTCTTCTAAGATTGTTTCATTTTAATATTTTTAGAGGCCTGAGAGAAAAAAAAACTGGAGTATTTCATAAGAAAGAAGCAAAGACTTTTGTGTAACAGAACATGTCGTGAACTAATTTTCACCCTTGAAATTTTGTTTTCACAATTTGGAAATGTCCTTTAGATAAAACAAACCTATGCTTTCCATTCAGCAGCACAGAAACTCCCACCGTTTTCTTCCAGCAACAAGTTACCTCTCCCAAGATTTCAAACAAGTCTTCACCATCGTTCCATAGTATTGTCAGACATTTATAATAACAATCTGAGCCTGTCAGTGGCATAAACAAGCAATTTTAGTGGCCGTACATTGACGGTGCATAATTTCTGGGCTGCAAACACATTGCAGCCCAGAAAACGACTGCTGGCTGCAGGGCTCTCACTCAATACTGTACCAATTATTCACTTAGACACAAAAACATGGAAAAATAGGATCCAGGTGGAAAAATACCAAAGTCCCAGTTTGGAGTTACTATAAATTAAAAGTTTGCATGTTCTTTTTAAGAGTGAACCAAAGATGAAAATGGAAATGCATAAATAGTTGCATGGACTCTGGAGAGCATAAGTTAGACAAACCTAACTTTCTTTATGTCCTCTCTGTGTTGTACTGCTCTCCTCTCTACTCTCCAGATGTGTCTCCATTCTGCATCCCACCAAGACTGGGCGAGGGTCTGCAGCCTGGCGACCACCAGGATGGCGTCTCCAGTCCAACCAGTACTCAGTTTGACTTCAGCCCGTCCAACCTGGAGCAGCTACAGGAGGAAGACCAGGAAACTTTCAGGTATTTACAGGGTTTGAATTTTCTCTTAATAGTCCAACTGCTGTAAAACTCTTCAAAACTCCTCTGAAACAACTCCACACTTTGCTTATGGAAATAATAGTAGACTAATGCATCTTTTGCTAATAAATTAATAAATATAACCAAAATTCTATTCATTTTTTTCCAAGTGTAGTAAATAAGGTTTAGCATGACATCTTTCCACCACCGTACTATTTTGAATAGCCTCTCTCCCTCTGTCTCTGGCCGGGAGTAGGATGGAGGTGCAGTGTCCGGTGAGTTCAGCCGACATCCAGAGTGAAGACGACCAGGGAGGTGAGATGGAGTGTGAAGAAAACCCTCTGAACTGGCAGAGTCTGGTCAGTCGAGGTGTCCTGGCGAGCCTAACCCCACAGGAGATCAAACGGCAAGAAGTCATCAACGGTGAGTCACTGAAATTTCACAGAATTCACTGTGTGACGTGAAAATAAAAAAGTATAAATTGTATCTTGTCTTGTACGTCTGTCCACCCTCAGAGCTGTTCTACACTGAACGTGCACACTTGCGGATGCTGAAAGTGTTGGACTGTGTTTTCCAGCAGAGGTTGAACAGAGACAGTATCCTCCCCAGAGGACATCAAACACATCTTTACTAACCTGGAGGAAATCATTCAGCTGCATGGTAACATTATTACCACACTAATAATACCCTGCATGCTACAGAGGGAGGAGCACAAATCCTAGAACTGGTTTGCAAAATGTTTATTTTTAACCTTATAAATGATATATTTAAAATCCTTTGACATGTTGTTGAATGCTATTTCTCCTTTTTGTCTTTTTACAGTGTATGATGTTCTAATACTGATTTATAGGATTTAGGTTACAAAACGTTTTGTAGTGGCAGCGATTAAATTATGTTTTATAATTGTTGTTAAAGCATATCAGTTTAAAGATATATCTGTCTTTTCCGCATTAAAATGTCTAAAAATGACTAGACTAATGTAATGGTATGTTGTTAA
>JABXJD010003083.1:0-36430 GCA_013375575.1 Percina caprodes
TTGATTTTTATTTTTTATTTTTGATATATAGTAATATCCAAAGACTTAGGCTTTAATGGCAGCCATACTTAGCACATTGCTACTGTTGAGGATTTCACAGTCAAAGACATTTTCTGTGGAGGCAGTGAACCTGTTTGGGGTAAGACCTGAGGAAGCCGGTCTTTCCGGTTGATGTGTGATTGACGGGATCAAATGTCTTGTTTCTGCTAAAGAAGGAGGCACCATTGGTTTGTCTTTCCTGAAAGGAACAGATTATAGTGTATGGCAAATAGGTGCAGCAGTGTTTAGCATGTGTTGCAACAAGATTTAATTCATGTGATTTTTGACTTCTTTACTGCCTAAAAATCATGAATAAATGTCACAAGCATTTGGCCTGGAGGTTCCCCACAGTCTGCACTATTATACTGATGTGTAAAGAGAGGAATTATGAATTATGGTATTTACATTCAACGTTTTGCACTCAACCAGCATGTTTATTATGCATGCGGTAGCAGGATTAGAATATTTCCATACAAACACATGTTATGTTCCTTCATCTTTCATCACTGATCCTTCTGTAACTTCTTTCCTTTTATATTTACATTTTAGGCCTTTAGTAGACAGTCTTATCTAGAGGAACAATCAATGTAACAGTAAAGTTTAAACACCATGGATCACCTAATTATAAACAACTTGAGTACAAAGGTCAGGGTCAGAGTGAAGACAGTGTGTGAGGTACAGATCTTTATGTCCCATTTATACACATTTTTGTAGCTGTTAGCAGGTTTATTTTCTTATTTTATTTTTACAGCAAAGGTGGGCCACTTTAATGCACTTTTATGAAAATCAGTCCTAAGGAAAAGGGCAAACTGGCTATTTGATACAACAAATGTTTCATAAGTGTGGCTGTTGTTCAGGGTGGCTGTCATCAAACGTTGTTGATCACAAGACAAGAGGCGCCAAGATCTGGGTGGTTTACCACCTCAGCTAAACAATTTCCTGAGGGAAATGCTGTGTATATAGCATCACCAGAAGCCTCAAACTTACTGGAAGATATAAAGGCTTGGAAAGGAATCTGAGTTTAACTTTTATAATGAAAACTGTCTGGGAGACAAGTATCTCATGCAGATTTACTTTACAAACACAAGAATAAAGTATAAGCATTTGAAAGTATTGAAAGCAAGTATTGAAAACAGTATTTTTAGATAAAGTAATTAGTAAGATGTCAATTAAGTGTCTTGAAGAATGTTTTACCTTTGTATAAGTCCTTATGTATGTTCCACTTTATTCCTGCTGACAACTAATGCTTTTCCACAATGAGGGATTGCATAAAATGAATCTGTTAATTTCTTAGATTAATATTTCAAAGTCCATCACAAGTTCCCAGGGCCCAAAGTGATGTCTTCATTTTGCTTGTTTTGTCCACAAACAATCCAAAAATACTAACCGGAGAACTTTTGTCATTTTTGCGTTCATTTTCTGTCAATTGCCTAATCAATTAATCAACTGATTTAAGCACTAATCAGTGTTGTTTTTTAAATGTGCTACAATTGTTAAGTTAATAAAATCTGAATCTGGAAAAGAAATATAATTAGCATC
Source organism: Percina caprodes (assembly GCA_013375575.1). Classification (NCBI taxonomy): domain Eukaryota; kingdom Metazoa; phylum Chordata; class Actinopteri; order Perciformes; family Percidae; genus Percina; species Percina caprodes. Next base: position 1,579 of record JABXJD010003083.1, read on the forward strand.
CCATTTTTATCTCTCCTTTTTTGAATGAGACAAGATAGGGTTTAGTTGTTAGAGACTTCTCCCAGTTATAAGTGAGAAAATGGTTCAGAGCCATCTGTGGCAGAAATCCATTTGAATTTCATACGAGTCAAGCTCCTCTTGATGCCTTGACATGAAAGCCTTGACGTCTCCTCTCAGCCACGACTCGTGAAATGGGCTCATTGAGCTGTAAGGTACAAAGAGACACTACAGCTCCTGGCAATCACCAAATGCATCAGACAAACAAGCTGCCTCGTAAATAAAAGGACAGCGTAGAACAAAGCATAATGATAACAGCCTCACTATCTTGTCTGCAAAAGTGGAAAAATCTCTGTGAGTCGGTGGTGGGGAAAGTCTCTGTGTTCTTTCCCCCATAGGAGAGATGATGAGGCAGATGTATCTGTGGGGAATTCTCCGCCTGTAGCAGTGGTAAAGTCATAAAAACTCAAAGCCACACAGAGATTAGCTATCGAGGAATGAAATACAGAGCTGTAATACACAGCATAAAAAATTCAATGCTGATAACTCAGGACAGCTGACGGCAGCATCACTGAATTACTGAAGCTGCTGCTATCTCCCAGAGCCAGCAACATGAAACTACAGTCTGTTGAGTTGTCACGTAATAGAAAAATAACTGGAGTGAATTACTTCATGGACAAAGAAAGCGGCAGTATCACTACTTTGGACAAGTCAACTTTTTTTTTTTTTTTTTTTTTTTAACGAAATAAGAAAAAGAATAATTTGGTTGTTGGAGGTTCTTTGTTTTGTTTTTTCAAGTTGCTCCTGGCTGCAATACATTTATTAAACCCGAAAGGAAATCACTGATTCCATTTTCTCACATTTGAGAACTTTCTGCTTTTAGGGTTTTAATACGGTTGGTTGGATAAAGCAGTTGTAAGACATATCCATGCGCTCTTGGAAACTGTGATAGACTTTTTCATTTTGTATTAGGACTGCAACCAATTTTCTTAAATAATTGATTAATCATTTGAAAATTAGTGAAACAATCACAGTTTACTAAAGTCCAATCTGATGTCTTCAAATGCCTAGTCTTGTTAGAAAAACAGTCCAATGTCTGAAGATTTACTTTCATATAATCAAAGAAAAGTAGCTTATCCTTCCATCTTTTCTTGAATAAAACCATCATGCAATTATAAAAATAGTTTTCTAGTAGTATGTTCTGTTTTATCAACTGATTGTTTCAGCTCTACATTTCATTGACTAAACAATCAAACTGAAGAATTATCCACATATTAGCCAGTGATGAAAACCATAGTTACTCCATCCCTAAATCACAGCACATAGGTTTAGTTCTTGGAGTGTGTGAGGTATTTTAAGTGTATAAAATGACTCTGGTGTTGTTTTGTAACAGAGACAGAGTCTTCTGGGTTTCGGCCAGGTGTGAACAGTGGGGAGCTGCGATGGACTCGTCGGCTGATGCAGGAGAGTTCAGACAATCAGAGCATAGATCAGCCCCGAGCAGGTGAGTCATTTTTCTTTACCGGATGGATGTCGTCTGTTCCTCTAGGTCAGACCAGCAAACTCTCCCAGACTGTCTGCAACACTTTATTATTCAGTGTAGGGGTGGGTGATATGGAAAACATCTATCACAGTGTATGTATCCAGGGCTTCAGTTGAGATGTGTGGGGCTCTGTGGTTTCAGGGTCACTAGCTATCAAAGATTAGGTGCAACCTGCCTATCTAACTATCTTAGTTTAAAGTTATAGTATCATTTTGAAAAAGCAAAACATTGTTTGAGCAGAATATCAAATCAATTTGCATTTGTTTTTTTAACCTGTCAGTTCCCGACCTATTTTTCTCCTTATCTTGCCATCCAACTCTCTCTTGCTGCCATCTGTGTTGTCTGACTGACTGACAAGTGCCCTGAGGTTGCTTTATGGTGGTTGGAAACCAGTGTTAAGGTGCATTATACCACCTAGACCGATCGGCTTGGTAGCGTTTAAGGAAACCCATTAAAAGAATAAAAGGAAAATCCTGTGAAAGTTCTAAAGTTCTTACATCTCCTAATCTAGGACTATGTTTTCTACAGCTATGAAGAAAATGCATTTGATTCGTTGTTTGAATTATTAAGACTGAGAAAACATTGTTGAAGATGGACTTCATGTTTTGAAAATGAGGGAGTTCAAAGTGGTTTAGTGATGTGTGTGTGTGTGTGTGTGCGTGCGTGCGTGCGTGCATGCGTGTGTGCGTGCGTGTGGTGTGTATGCAGGAAAAGGCAGCGTGTACCAGAGATTTCTGCCTATCCCCTGCAGGTGAACTGAAAGGTCATGCGGCATTGTGTCAGTTGTCAGGAGTGTGTAATCAGTGTCAAGCTTGCGCACCGACGGACTCGACGAGACAGACGGAGCACACAAGAGCAAGCTGCTATTCTGTCTTTAGCAGGCAGAGTTTGGCGGCACCCTGAATTGTATGGACAGATTCAAACAGCTCCTTATTGTCACTGAGACTTGCAGCCAATCGACAGCAATAATTACACTTTTTTCGCCGTCTCTCTGGTTCCCAGGCTGATTAGATGGCTGGCTGACATGAGCTGCATTCATCACAGCTGACAGTTTTATAATACAAATTCAGATCAAAGAGAAAATCGTTTCGCGAATTGCACAGAGTAGATAAATTAACACTGCTGCACAATAAAAAATCTTTTACCTTACTGAAAGAATACAATTCTGTATCTTCACATCATTTGCGTTTACTCTCTGGTGGTGCTAATAATAGTCCATTAGTCACAAAATATGTATTGTGTGCAAACTGCATTGTGATTATTGTAATCTCTGAATGCAAATTTATGCTAATAATATAGCATGCAAATGGCCTTTTCAGACCACACTTCAAAATACCACCTTAAATGTACTCTGCCTACTGAGCGGGTGCAACCTAAAAATAAATCTGCACACAATGAATAATTTTAACCTTTTTAAAAATAGATTTGAGTGAAACACTCTTTTATGACATCTCCTGCGTGCAAGGATGTGTCTTAGAGACTTCCCAGAACTTTTCAAATATATTTTGCTTTTCACAGCAGTTGGGAAAAATTATCATGTAAGAGCATCCTAACTTATTTGCAAAATAATTTATGTGCATCTGACACTGGCAATTCTTCTGAATGAAAGGTTTGACTTAAAGATGCAGTAAGTAAGACTAACTTTGAGTAGTACTACATGGAGCATGTCATTTGAAAAAGAAATCTGGCTCCTCTGGGACCACCTACAGACTGTAGTGCGATTTGCAAAAAATCCACGCTCCCTAGTCAGATGCACCAATCAGGGCAAGGGGTGTGTGTCTTACTGTGTTTCAGTCACTGCTCATGCACACGCATTCATTCTCCCTTGTGGGGGGAGGGTCTTAGGAGACCGTTTGGGCTTCAGCGGAAAGGGAGGGAGGAACTGAAAAGTTATCGATGTTCAAATTCTTTGGCTAAATCCTGGATTGTCGCAACCCTACCAATAGCACCTTCAAAAATGATTTGACTAAATAGTGCATTCATTTTAAAGGTGTAACCTTGAATTCAAGCAACATTTTATCACCAAACCTCTAAGCTATTTTTAATCCTAAATAGGTATATGGTGGTTCTAGCTCCTGATGTGCACAAGCACTGACTCATCAAAGCTCAATTGATCTGGCACTTGAAGTAAATTCACACATTAATAGCACCTCACTGTCCCTGTACGTCTTCTTCTGTAATTACTTTAGAGGTTTTTTTTATCCACTCTTGAAAGAGAAAATGAGACTCACTGTCTCTCTGTACCAGTGCTCCATTTGCTCTATTCAGCTATTTGTGTTTTGCTACCCGATAACACACTTAACCTTTATTGAGTTCCTGGCTGCAAACAGATCTCCCTCATTATCTCTTACAAAAACACAAGCGTACTGTGGGCAGATACTTCACTGTGGTAATACGCTGGAGACGAGCAGGCAAACAAAGATCTGGACAAGTAGTATAAGACACACCAGTGAGGACGGCTCCAAGTTCAGGTTGCCGCCCTCATCCTGAGCCATCTGACAGTGATTGCATAATCTGTAGTGTGATTAAAAAGCCTGCCCTGGACCTCGGGGATATTATCTTGGGGATTGCACAGAAACGTCCAGCCCTAGACTCTTTCTCTCTTTTCATCCCTTCGCTGCTTAACAAGATGGAGACGGTGTGACCCGCCTACAGCTGACAAGCCTCTGAGAACGTTATTGCTAGGCAACAGAATGCTACATTTTGAAACCCAGACAATTCTGTCTTTCAAACATTGGAAGTCCTAAAGAACTAAAAATAGGCCACAAGGAGAAGGGGTGGTGGTGAATCTAAATGATGTAAAGGGCTCATACTGTGTGTGTGTGTCGTTGAGGCTTGTTATGTTGTTTATTTTGGCAAGCTTGTTATGTTGCTATTCGGCTGAGAATAGTATTTTTCCACAGCCATATTTGAGGGTTTTTTTTAGGAAAGAGTTGAGAAAGAGAAGCTGGCAGATAAACAGAAATTGTCTTGAAATGGTCTTGGACTTTTATCAGGGCAGTCAGATTATGGATGCCACACAAAGCAAACAGCAGTTAATGTGACCATTGTTTGTTGCCAAGTGAAGTTTTGGAAATTTTGAAGCTGAATACTGTTGGATCATTTTGTTCATTCTTTTTTACTTTAAAATGTTTAAGGAACAAATTAAGGGTAGAGGTTAAGGCTGATCATAAGTCTTGATTGTCATTAAAGAGATTTTGCAATTGCCTTTGACTTTACATTTTCTTCCTCACCCACAAGGCTGATAGGGATGATAATGGATGGTGTTGTATGCGCACTTTTGTCACACATGATGTTTAGTGTTTTTATCGATAGGCGAGGCGGGTGGTGCAGCTTGAAACCCTTCTGTCGTTTCATCAGCGTCCTATTTAAACTGCCTCAAAGGAAAGCAAATCAAAGAACAAATTCATAATTGAATTTACATTAAAGACCTGGATGCATTTTGTTTTAATCCTAATTAGAAGTGTGTGTGTGTGTGTGTGTGTGTGTGTGTGTGTGTGTGTGTGTGTGTGTGTGCGCGTGTGTGTGTGTGTGTGTGTGTGTGTGTGTGTGTGTGTGTGTGTGTGTGTGTGTGTGTGTGCGCGCGTGTGCGCGTGTGTGCGTGTGTGCGTGCGCGTGCTCAATACTCCAATGCCAGTTTGGCTGATCATGATACCTTAGCTTCACCCCAGAACACCCTGCAGACTCTCAGATCGATAACATTTCTCTGCACCACCCACTGCCCCTTCATTCAGCTACACTGAAGCCCCCTGCAGCGTGGTGACTCAGAGAGAGCTCTGCTCCTTACATCAGCACTGCTTTCACTTCTGGGTATCGCCAATGATTTCCCGAATCCAGATTTGATTACTTTTCAGATTCAATATCAATTAGGTTAGGGAAAATCAGTTACAATACCAATTTTGCTTGGGTATAAAAAATATTCTCACAGCACTTGTGCTGTAAATTATACAAGCAAGAAGAAACCCTGAAATATTTTGCAGGTTAATATTAGCATTAAGAAATTACCCCTCAAAAATTTGTTTAAAGTTCTTTCATTAACAAATTACAGCAGTCGTCAACACAATATAGTGCAACTGTAGACTACAGCCTGTGAGTAGAGTGAAGTGTAAAGTGTAGAAGAACACTCTTGTAAAACTACACCGTGGTAAACAATGAAAAAAGATTGATTTCATGATTTTATTAATCAATATCAGATCACTCAGTCAAAGATCGGTTATTTTAACCCAGCTCTACATGCTTTTCTGCAGTTTAACAAAGGCCACAGTGTTTTATTATTGTTGAAAACTTTGTATTGGATTCAACTAAGAACTTGTACGCTTTTATGTGGCAGACACGCTTTGCTTCTTGACAAACAGTGTCTAATTTTACCATGTGCCTCCTGGATTTTCTAATGTTGGGCAGTTATTACACAAGGTTGTTGTTCAGTGTTATTTTCTGTTATAATGTATCATTGTCTTTTCATTGCTTTACAGCATAATCTACAATACTGGCTAGTTAGCAGGTAAATATTAAATTAAGCCAACATGATGTCTTAGATATCACTATAAAATTATGAGTAAATTAATAATGACCCACAATAGAAACAGAGTGAAAAACAAATAACAATTCCTTACCCAGCCCTACCCTAGACCCAGACAATTAATGAATGTTAATTATATTACAGTCATTGTTCTTCCAGACTAAGAATAACAAGAATAAAATACAGTTGTCTTTGCCAAATATCTAGCAATGTCTTGGTTGGTTTGATAAACTTATGGGCAGCATTTCAAGTAAATTACGTTCAACTGTAATTCACTTTCCGTTAAACACTTTTAACGCACCATTAATACTATGTGCAAGTTCAAGTTTAATTCTTAAAATGGCTTTCAAGATATTCTAACATCACTTTATTTTGTTAACAGATAGAATAGATAGATGATGGTCACATTTAATATACACAATTTCAGACAAAAAGAAACTCTTGATATTCAAATTTTCTTTAATTCTCAGAAAGGACTCTACCCAGAACGTTCTAATGCTATGACACTCCTACAGCATACTGTATGCATCAGTGTGCCATTTTGAGTATTGCATTTCATGCACTTCTTAGTGGAAAGCCATTTTATTGAATTTGTTTGCGGGGGTAAAGGGGTCTTTTTAATACTTGGAATTAAAACAATTTATTGCAAATGGACCTAAAACACTTCCTAGCATTTTTTCAAATGATAAATTGAGATCTTCGTATTTTAAGAGTAGGTGAGTGATCCAGCATTCTGCACATCTTTTAAATACGTTTTTGATTGTGGCATTAATTGTATTTGTAATTGATGACATAGATCAGTGTTTTCACCAGTTCATTAAAGCTTCACATTTGCCACACACATTTATGTCCCTCATGTTTTATAACATTGGTTTATGTGCATTAAATGTGAGGAGGTTCAGGAAAAGTATGGAGCTATTTACACTCATGGATCTTTTTTTAATAGCCCTTCAGCTTGTGTAGGAATGAAACAAAGAGCTGCTGGGAAGACTGTGACACAACTGGATCAGAGGTGGAATAGTTACAGTATGGGAACATTTCATGATTCTGGCATTAAAAAGACACCGCACAAAGAGAAGTGATATTAAGAGGTCTAAGTACAGATGCACTTTGTACTGTCAGAGTAACAGCACATCAACATTGCAGCTCGACCTCTGATTACAAAACGACTGACTTTATCAAGATGAAGGCACATCTGGCTTTTTTGGGAAGTTGCAGACGGCGATCATCCTGAACCTGTGTGCTTTAGTTTGTGGTGTTGTGAAATCACAACATAAAGAGTCTCAATAAAGCATATTCCTGTCCAGTAGCCTTCAGTTAACTAGAATGCTGAAATACGCTGTGTATCTCTATGCCGTTCTCCCCCCTTGCTCTCAGACCTCTCCTGAGGGTTTGTAAGGGAAAATAAATATTTTTAGACATTACGGTCCAAAGCCGCTGTCACTTCTCTTTTTTTCATTTTTCATAAACCCTAACCATGGGAAACACATATTCACCTCCCCCTTTCTCACTGTTCAGGCAATCGCCTTGCCTTTGGCTTTCTGCTGCCACCCATCAAAAAAAAAAAAAAGCTGCCCCCAGGGAGAGTGTCGCCATAGCAACTGCCTGCACCAGAGCAACTCCTCAAAGCATCCATCTGAGGTACATGTTGCAGCCCTCGGTTTTCACCGGCAGAATAACCTGAGAGTTTATGTTTTGGGGCAAAAAGGAGACTGGAAGGCTTCCAGGGCTGTTAGACGAAACACAGAGCGCAAAGAAGAAGGTGAAAGAAATAAAGCCACAGTAGTTTAATAGAGTGCTTTAAGAGAGCAGAAAACAGAAACCCTACTAACCTTCAGTAACTCACTTCAACTCTGGGCCTTAAAAATTATGCACTTAAAGAAGTTTATTGCACAATAAGCATCCAGGCAGGCAGTGTTGCACTCTGGCACAGACACAAATGTGTAAACATTACTGCACTAACATTTACATTTTTTAACTGAACATAGGCAAATTACTGTCCCCTCCTTGGGACCTCCTCCTCTCACTCTCTGACACTACAGTGTAGATCAAATCTCATATCCCGATCACAAGGGACCCTCTTAATCCATGCAGTCTGTTGTTCAGTTTCCATGCAGTTCCGTGACGGCTGCACTGTGCTTATTGTGAGCTTGTCGGCCCACTGTTGTCTCACACAGCAGAAGAGCTATTAATAGCTCCATGCTCCCCGGTAGTTTAAATTCATTCAGCTTGGCTCTGAGTTGCAAATTGGAGCTGCACCACACTCTTGAGGCTCTCTTTTGTAACGTCAAGGGAACAGAGGGAAGCTAGGCTGTCAATAACATTTTTTTTTTCTTTTACACTCGAGGAAGGACAGGAAGCAGCTGCCAGTTTCACTTTCAACTCACTTCCTGTCTTATTTTTCGGCGCAAGACAGATGATGTTCTTATGGGTTTTTGTGTGGTGTCTAAAAAAAGACACAGGCTGATGACACAATTTAAATGACTTTTCTTTTTCAAATATGAGTTTATTTTGGAATGCAATTATAAATGGTAATACTTAAAAGTGAAGCTTTATAAGTGTACATCATAAATCAGAAGAAAGCAAAGCACATCATTTCATTTGGTAAAATCTATCAGCAATAGGGTAATAAGTAAATTATGGCATTCTCCAAACTTAAAGGAAATATTTTTGTATTCCTACATCAAACGTCAAATATGAACAAATGCCTTGCTGGATAGAAGACTGTTACATAATTATCTCACATAGTATTTGTACCTATTTTTTTCTTTTTCTTTGAGTAAACTGATTGAACAGCAGTTTTCATTTTGTTTGCAGCTTGAAGAATACGGCTGTTTTTGAGTGTAAATTAATGTATGTAATGTATGTATAATATAATATCTTTCATCATGTCTATACTCACACAGCCATCCATGAGTTTCCACAGGACATCTTTACCAAGGAGCAGAGGAAGAAGGGGGCTGTATGTCTGCATGCACTCTGTGTGAGTATTTCACATATCGCCTGAAATCTGCAGAGGCCAACATTGCAATAAATTAGTTATGTAGGTCGTACATAACTAATTTATTTTATAAAAAGGCAGGGTGTTCATGTGTCCTTCCTCTCTCTTATCTGTGCTCTCCTGTACTGTCCAGGCCATCTACATGTTCTATGCTTTGGCCATTGTCTGTGACGACTACTTTGTCCCCTCCCTTGAAAAAATATCTGAGGTGAGCAGACTGCACCAACCTGCCTTCAGATAACATTTTCTTAGTTTGACAGATCCAAATCTGAATATTCTCATTTTATTCCAAGCTGTTTTTAAAATATAATTTTCAGAACCTGCAGCTCAGTGAAGATGTGGCCGGGGCGACATTTATGGCTGCAGGAAGCTCTGCTCCAGAGCTTTTCACCTCTCTCATTGGTTAGTATCTCAGCCAATCACAACCAAGTAACAGTTGTAGCAGTTTTGAGAAAGAATGCAAAATTAGATTACATTTTAGCAGAGAAATGCTGGGATTTGAAATAGCCTTCACTGTGCAGTCTCACAATTATCCAACAGATGTCAGCAGAGTCAAATTTTAAACCTCAAAAGGGATTTTTTTCCATATTTGTAGTTTTGTTCATGGAGATTAGTGACTAGTAAACTCAAAATACAAAGCTGGATGATTTGTGTTTCTCTGTGTAAATAGTTGAAATAAGAGTCCACAGAAACCATTTTAGATTTCATCTAATCTGAAACCAAACAAAGTCAAATACCAAATGTACATATTTGACTTCCTTTCCTCCCTTCTGTCACCCACCCTCAGGTGTTTTCATCACCAAAGGAGATGTTGGAGTGGGCACGATTGTCGGCTCCGCCGTCTTCAACATCCTGGTCATCATTGGCCTGAGTGGGATCTTTGCGGGCCAGGTGGGAACAACTTTAACCGAAATCTTGCATGCAGTTCTTCTTGAGTGAATGAACACTGACCTATTATAACTTTTCTCCACAGACAGTGGTTCTGACGTGGTGGCCCCTTTTTAGAGATTCTTCCTACTACATCCTTGCTGTGCTGACTCTCATTATGGTGAGATGTGTTTTTTGTCAAAAAAATCAACGATTGTTTCTTAAACCTTTACGCCTCCACATTGGGTTTTGAAGAATCTATTTTATCCCCTCTTTAGGTTATCTATGATGCCACAGTTGTCTGGTGAGTCCACCTACCTTGAGTTCTGTTTTTACTTTTCATAGGATCACATTTCCATAGCTGCACTCCCACAGTAGTATCCACACACGCTCTGATTGGGGTCAACATCCTCTCCCTCAAATGACCATTATTACAATCGGTAAGATGAGGGTCCAGTTCAACATCAGGGATTTTGCAACATGTTAAATTGATTTGGTCTCTGATTCGTACTTGACAATAACAAAACATCTAAATATGTATTTCCAGTCGGCTCATTTCAGAGTCAGTAGAGGTGCTGAGAAACAAGCACAATTTCAAATCGGTGGTCATTGATTTGGAGCTTAGCTGATAAATTGATTTTTTTAGTGTAGCTTTTCCTTCTTACAGTTTTTTTCAACGACAGTGGGCACAACTGGAGACACAAATGCAAAACTTTAACTACAGTCTGCACAGCAGCAGTTCATGTGAACCAAACTCTAGTTCGTTTCTCATTGCTTGAACACAGTTTTTCAGTTTTACCACACATTCAAAACAGAATGGATTTCAGCCTGGTGCATTTCAAACACTGCTGATTACAATTAGAGCTGAAAGCCTAAGCAAGTGTCTTGTGTTAGTGAACACATACTGTAAATACTGTATATATAGGGAAAGCTCAGAAAGATTGTTTTGGAAATTATAAAACACCAAATGAGAATTAAACCGTTACACATTGTACCGTTTGAGAGAAACAGTGAACAGGTAAAAGAGCAAAGATACCAATATGTCCAGCTAAGATGTCTGAGGTTACATACACAGTTAAAAAATGAGAAAAACACTTCCTTTACTATAGTTAAACTGCACACTAACTGTTTTTCACAAAGTAATGGAGATGGGAACTCCAGTCATTTGTATTTAGATAATGCAGATTCATGGCAAGAGAGAACATCCAATGTGTTGATAAAAAACTTGTAAAACTTCTAAACTATTACGTACCATTAATTTGTAACATTCCCAGTAATTATGTAAATTACTACATACAAAATAAAAATGTATATCTATTTCTGTAACATAGTGACTGAGGATTTTCATTCATTCTTGTGTACCTTGTTTACTGGTATAACATTTTTCTTAAAGAAACTATTGTTTAGGTAAAGTCACTTAAATTATTCAAACTGTAAAGATGAAAAGTTAGTATTTTCTGTATTGGTGTTTGATGCTAGTGTTTTTACTCTGTGTGTTCTGAGTGACAGTGTGTGTTATCTCAGTGAGAATTGTTCATAGTGTTTGGCTCCACTGAGCCTGTTTTGAGACGTGTGAAGAGATGTGTGTTGCAGGTGATGTGAACTGTAGTGCAGACTGTAGTTAGTTTTGCACATGTGGTTTCAGTTGTGACCAGTGTTGTTTAGCAATTGAAAAAAACTGGAACAGGCTCCTTTTAGTGCTCTTGATAGCTTCTTAGCTGCCTGTCCTGGATATTTTCTGTTCTATCCACCTGAGACCTTTTGTGAAAAATAATAGCTCTCAATTGTTGTATGGGTCACTGGTTTTAATGAAAGTAGATTTATTCATGGCTTTAATGTGTGTTGTAGCTGTGGGTTTATCAGTGATATATGGCAGGCTGTTTATTGAATCGTAGTGTGCCAAGCCAAGGCTATCCTTCTGTATTTCACCTCACCACTGTTCTTCTGAATACACTTTGTCAGATTTGTGGTTCAGCTCACGTTGCCAAATCACTGCATGCTCAGAATATCACAGCGGTCATCTAGTCTATCCAGGCTTAGTGGAACAGCTGTTTGCACAAGTTTGTGCACTTAGTGCTGTATTTGTATTTTATGAGGATAAATACTGTATGATCCAGCTCTCCTAAAGGAAGTATATAAACGGGACTCCAGCTTAAAGACTCTTAAAACATGGTTTCAACTCTTTTCATTTTCTTGTCTAAATTAGCAAAAATCTTTTAAATTAAGTTCATTTCTCATAAAAGTTACACATTCACAACTTGACTGATCTGCTTAAATTCTGTTTGTTGCACTATTATTTCCAACTTTTAAAAATCTAGTTTATAGAAGTGGAGAGATGCTGTATCAAATTTTTAACTATTAAAAAAAAAAAAAAAAAAGCTCTATAAATCCTAAATATTTACAAATGAATTGTTTTTAACACATTTATATTGATATAAGGCATTACAGACACCACTGTCAGTGGAGTATGATTAAAATAAGACTGAAGATTAAGTTGTAATATTTAATGTGACATTTTGAAAAGAGGTTTACTTACACTGCACACAGCAACTGTGTAACTTTGTGGTATTTGAGACCGGACTAACACAATTGTATTACTTGCTGTGCAGGTGGGAGTCCCTGCTCCTTATGACCATGTATGGAATCTACATTATAATCATGAAGTAAGTTCACCAGACCAAACACATATCATGCCTCTATGCCGTATGGATGTGAACAAACGGTAACGGTTTGTTTGCAGGTTCAACTCCCAGCTTCTGGCGTTTGTGACACGTCGGCTCAGGAGCTCCGGGCCGTGCTGCCTCGGATCAGAGAACGACAAGATGGGAGAGGATGCCTCTGCTTGCAACACCTCCCTGGTGCTTCTCAATAAAGGTCAGAAGATGTTTGACTAATGAATTATCGTCTGTTCTTTGCTGCTGTGTGTCTGTTCTCTCAAAAACTGTTGTATATAATTAAAAAGAAATATTATTTGTCATGTTTAATCTACAACAACCTTTTCACAGGCCAAGCCCATAATCAGGAGGCTTCTCCAGTCATCATGGTGGATGAGCTTCTCATCCTCAACCCCCACAAACTGTCCTTCTCTGATGCTGGCCTGCGTGTTATGATCACCCCCCACTTCTCCCCCCGCACCAGGCTCTCCATGGCAGGACGCATGCTCATCAGTGAGGTATTTGACACACATGGAATGCACATTGTAACACAAGCTTCTCTGAGCTCTACAACAAAAAACATCCCGCTCTTCTCTCACAGAGACAGAGGCTGATTCAGAGTTCAAAGGACCAGCAGGACGGCGAGGCTGGCCACGGGTCACAAAGGGGATCAACCAGCAACAGCCTGAAGAGGATGGGGTCCTGCAGTCTGGAGAACGGAGGCAGGACTCCTGGGATAGGAGAGACAGAATCAGGAGACAAGCCAGGGGACGGAGTGTGTCAGACAGAGGAGGAGGACGAGGACGATGGGATTTTCAATCCTATGCGCATACCAGGTGAGGAAGATCAACTGTAAAGTGCAAGTAAGATTTAACCTGTGTGTGTGTGTGTGTGTGTGTGTGTGTGTGTGTGTGTGTGTGTGTGTGTGTGTGTGTGTGTGTGTGTGTGTGTGTGTGTGTGTGTGTGTGTGTGTGTGTGTGTGTGTGTGTGTGTGTGTGTGTGTGTGTGTGTGTGTGTGTGTGTGTGTGGAAATACTTGATTGTCTTGACTACTATGTGTCCTTCTAACCGGCTTCCCGCTCCTCACAGGTAGCTGCTGTGCGCGGGTGAAGTGGCTGATCAAGTGGCCTCTGGGCCTCCTGCTGTACTGCACTGTGCCTAACTGTATTCAGCCACGATGGCACCGCTGGTTCATGGTCACCTTTGTGGCCTCCACCCTGTGGATCGCCATCTTCTCCTACCTCATGGTGTGGATGGTAAGGAGGCACGACTTATTGCACTGAAGACAGACTGTGAGCTTCAATTCTGTAACAATAAAAATGACAAAAAAACAGATCACAGATGCTTCAGGTTAATGTTGGTCTAATACAAAAATATGGTTATGATCTACAGCATGCCTTGTACTCTTTACGTTCTGGGCCTTTCTGTGTGGAGTTAGTATTTTCTCTGTATGTTTGAGGGGGTTTCCTCTGGGTGCTCCGGTTTCCCCCACCATCAAAAAACATGTTCTGTATAGGTTCTCCAGTCAGTGCCTTGATCTTTGGTTGGTCCCTGGGTGCTTTAAATGGCTGCCCATGGCTCCCTTAAGTGATGGGTTTCACTACATGTATGTGACAATAAAGTCACTTTACCTTTAAACAGAGGCCAGGTGAAAGCTTTAACAAGACAGAGAGTTGTTATTTGAAGATGTACCACCTTAAAATGCTCCCTCTGTGCATTCTTGACCTTGATGTGTCCTAACGTTTCTGTCAGGTCACCATCATCAGCTTCACACTAGCCATCCCAGACTACATCATGGGCATAACCTTCCTGGCAGCAGGGACCAGCGTTCCGGACTGCATGGCAAGTCTGATTGTAGCTCGTCAAGGTAAAAAGCGCAAACCTCATTCTGAATTTCCAAGTCTTTTTGCCTATTTTCTCTTTGTGGTGCAAGGGCTTCAATTTAGCATTTCTCTGTCACTTTTCCCGTCTCTTTTCAGGCATGGGGGACATGGCAGTGTCTAACTCCATAGGCAGCAATATCTTTGACATCCTTCTGGGTTTGGGTTTCCCCTGGGCTTTGCGTACCCTTGTGGTGGACTACGGATCATCAGTATGCATACACTTAATAATACCAATCTTCTCTTCCTTCCGTCTGTCATTTACTGATGTTTGCATGTGTGTGAGAGGGCTATCGAAACTGATATTTTAAATGCTCACTTCTATTAGATGTTCACAAAATGCTGACACCTGCTTTTTCACCCCATAGGTCTCCATAAATAATAAAGGACTGGTGTATTCTGTCATCCTTCTGTTGGCATCTGTGTTTCTGACGGTGAGGAAACAAGTTTTGATATCTGTTGTTAGTATGCAAAATAATTAAAGATGGATATTAATTCAGTTCAAGACATCGTGAACATGGGGGGGGTAATGTCACTGTCCTATAACTTCATTAAACACTTCCTATTGACCTGCATGTCTCCTAGGTCACTACTTCAGTGTGAAAAGGAAAAAAAAAGAAACTATTTCTAATATAATTTGTCTAATATTTAAGGCCTTTAATGAAATGAAATTTCCTTGGAATCCTGTTTTTAGAGGTTTAATAATTTCACTATGCAGTTGTACCGTGTTGTACTACTGTACATGCTGAGCTGTTTACAGATTATTGCACTAGCAGGTGGACAAAAAATAAATTGATGCATGATTATATAGTAACTGGATTTTTTGAAACCTCAAATATTGACGTTGGCCTCAAAGATCCAGTATCAGTCAAGCTCTATTATAGTCACTCTTAGAGTTATCCAAAAAATGTTTTACAGGTGAATCGTTTGGCTCTTGCTCACCGCTGTCTCTATGTTTTTAGGTGACAAGTGTTCATCTGAACCACTGGAAGCTAGATCGCCGGCTGGGTCTGGGCCTGTTGTTTCTCTATGCCATCTTCCTGCTCTTCTCCATTCTCTTTGGGCAGATGTAAGGTCAAATGTCAACCCTGTCAGACAACATGATTACCTACCTTTCTACTACACGTCCTCTTACCTGAAGCCAAAAAAGAGTGACAGTGTTGGTTGTGTTCCCTGTAAGAGTTTCTGTGCACTTCCTGTTGGACTCGATGGAAATTGTACAAATGCAACTACACACACACACTGAAATCTTTTATCAAAAGTACCATTTTTTTCTCTTTTCTGAACAGTGCAGTGTATGAAAACAGTCTTTAAATGATCATATTGGCTGACTTAGCAAAATAATTAACATGGCAAATGGAAGCAACAGGCTTGTTGGGCCTTGCAATGTCTCTCATTGCCAAACCTGCAATGAGAGACAAGAGCTTCAGAGTAAGGTCTGGCTCCTCCACGCATACATTCCAGGATAGGAGAAATAAACTCTGGGTTGTTTTTTGCATTTGAAACCATCACAATAATCATGGGTGGCGCTAAGCTCAGGTCGGAGAGACGGTGGCTTTGCAAAATGGTCTCGGGAAGGAACTTGGTAAAACATTTGCACCCTGCAAAAGAAAATGCCACATACATAGCAAGTCAGTCCCAAAACCTCCCAGTTAGATAGTAAATGCTGTAAACACATTCTTTGTAAATCTTTACAATAATTCCTCGAAAGAACCAAGCAGGCTTGCCCTGTTGTACAATCCAAATTTGTCATTTTCAACCTGTAGCTTGCTATCTCGAAGTTTGTTGTTGTTTCCTGAAGAGAACAGAGTTAGAGATATCCTGGAAATGAATGTCGTTAATCCACACTTACACTTGCCTTACAATGCAATATAAAACAGGAAAAGAAAAAAAATGTAATGCACAATAGTATTTTGATGATAACTAGATACCATACTGATCTCAAATTTCAGTTTCCACCCCCTAACAACTATTACATGTTATTCCTGTTTTATATTTGAATATACAACAGTTAATCTCATGGCCTGTTCAACTAAAAGCTAAAAGCATCAGTTTTGAGAGAGATCATTCCTGCTAAAACTCAGCCTAGTTAGCCTGCCAGCCAACAAGCTAACACATTAAAAACCTAAACTGCTTCTGCTTGGTAATACATTGTTGTATTAGTGATGGCATAATAAATGATGCCATCACAATTTCATTAAATCAATAAGCCATTAAAAGTTTAACTTTACAGTAATTTGAAAAAGACTGCTTCCTATCACTGCAGCTCTTTTCATCATTTTTTATTTATATTTTGATGTCAGTTTTCTGAAAGCTGCAGCCCAGCAAATTAATCGCAGATTCATTAATTAGTTAATTTCATCAACACCACAGTTATTTTTAATATATATCTCCACACAATGTTTCCCCATGATTTTGTGTTCCTAACCCTAATCACATAGTTTGAGTCGAATGTACACAAGTAGCAGTCGTGATTTACAGTAAGGGAAATTAGACTACCCAAATAAGATCCTTCTGGGCCACAGTACAGAATAAACTGACTTTATTTAATCAGTCCGGGATCAGGATGTGAGACAAGATGCTGAAATCCATAGTTGGCTGTGTGAAAATGCATTTTCTGTTCATTTGTGAAACTAAAAGTTACGTGAAGGATTGAGAAATGTGTGTGTATGTATGTATGTATATGTGTGTGTGTGTGTGTGTGTATATATATATATATATATATATATATATATATATATATATATATATATATATATATATATATATATATATATATATATATATATATGACATGGTTTTAGTGGCTATCTTAACTATTTAAATAGCTTTAGGTTAAAAGGTTGAATCATATTTTCTCTGCAGATTTCTCAGATGTTAACAAATGGTACTTTAATTGTCATGCTTGGACCTATTGTTCAAGATTTAAAAAAACTCCTAGCAGATTAATATAGTATGTTGACCTTAGGTTTGAACATCATTGTGTGTTTTGAATGTACAACCTAGCTGACTTTACCATTCGTGTGGAGATATTTACATGCTTTCAAATGTAGCAGGTGGCACTGAATTACAGCAAAACCTCTGAACAGACAGTGACGTACTTTAGTCCTGCAATAAAGGACACCATGTATGTGTCAGTAGACTTTTAGAATATAACCATTGATATGGAAATGCACATAGTTGTGACAATATTTTGCCTAACTGCTTATGAGCAATTATTGGTACAGCTTAGTGTACGTAAAGAGGTTAACTAGTGTTACAGTATTTTTAGAGGTATTATTACTATGAAATTTAATATATAACTTCTATGAGTGTCACAATGCAGGTTAGTTGTAATACTTCAAGTTTAGGTACGACAATTGATGTTTGTATCGTTTCTTGTACATTTTATGAGATTATTTCCTTTTGGTGGAACATTTTCACTTAGATCAGGACAGAAGCAGCACATTAAATACTCACATAAATTGTATCTGTGTGTGTGGTATGGCAAATGATGCTGCAATTTCTATATTTGTAATAACCTGCTGCTCTTCTGTCCTTTTATATTAAAAAATGAGGAAAACAACAATTTGGACACGTTCAAATAATACGACAAATTCAAGAATAAATATTCTACCAAAAGGATCTAGGCAATTCTTTTTTTTTTTTTCAAATGGCTGTATAATTATTATTATTATTATTGTCTACTTGACAATACTTTTTACTGTTTGTAAATGTTAAATAATTGACATAGTTTTACAATAATGAATGTTTGAAAGAGACTAGTTTTGTGGTGTTTTTGATATTTAAAAGAAATGCATAATGTAAGCCTACTTGTGAATTATTGTAACAGGATGAATGCATATTTTGTCAGTTTGTTCAGTGAAATATTAAGGCTGTAATGTCAGACTAGCACTCTTTGTTATGAATCCAATTTCAGTTGTCTTAAAATCTTTTCACCACTAATATTTCTTTAAGTATTGATCAGCACACACAACCTTATTTCATGCAAAAATGAAATCCCCGGTTTACAGGTTTAAATTCAATTTAAAAAAGAAAAAAAAAAAAAAGTTAAGAAATGTTTAAAGAATAGAAAGGAGGCTAGAAAGGCCAGAATAGGAGAAATACCACTTTATTTAATAAATATGTATCCCTTTTCCTGCAAAATTGTCTTAAAACTAATTTTTTCATCTTTTATTTATGCTTTTTCTTTTAGCTACGGTTTAAAAGTGTAGCTACATTTAAACATATTTTATAATAAAAATGTGATGAATATGCTATACATAAAAGCTACATTTTAACACGTGTAGGTAACTTGTTGCAATGCCTACTGTCCAGAAAAAAATTAGTTCATTAATCATTTAGTTGATCAAAATAAAATGTATCAACAACTCTTCTGTTATCAATTAATTGTTTAAATCTTTGATCTTGCAAAAATGTCAAACAGTGGTTGCAGCTTCTCAAATGTGAGAATTTGCTGCTTTTCTCTTTGGGGCGGCTGACTGATAAATCAGTTGGAAAAGTAATCAACAGATGAATCAATGATGAAAATAATTGATTTAGCATTTTTTGTGTTTATTGCATTTACTGATGTATGTCTGTGCATTCATATCCTCACTATATTCATCCTTGTTAAACATCCTCAACCATCTGTGTTTTTCCAGAATATGATATACGGCAGTTTCTGATGCTAGTGTGTTCAATCTTTCATACAGCTGTTGGAGTCTTCTCTGTAAACTCTTGTATTCAAATCTAGTAATAATCTCAATATGCT
This sequence comes from Percina caprodes, assembly GCA_013375575.1. Classification (NCBI taxonomy): domain Eukaryota; kingdom Metazoa; phylum Chordata; class Actinopteri; order Perciformes; family Percidae; genus Percina; species Percina caprodes. The sequence continues at coordinate 20,792 of JABXJD010003083.1, forward strand.
TGTCATAGCTACTGAGAGACACAACAGCACCAAAGCAAACCGTTGACCTCCAGTACTTATTGTGTTTTCACAGAACTCAAAGAATGTTCTCTTTATTCTGCTGTGATGTTGGAGGTAGAGGATGTCTCTTAGAGGTATTGGATCACAGAAAACTTGTATCTTGAGACCAATAAAAATGTGCAATAACAATCCATGTCTATAATATGTTGAAAGCATACAGTTGTGTCGAAAAAAGGGTTAAAAACATTGTAGTATGTCAAAAGACATGACAAAGTACTAGTATAGTATGTTGTAAAAAGTGATGAAAAAGTCAAAGTTATAGTATGTCAAATAAAAGTCATGGTATAGTATGTCCAAAAAAGTCATAGTATAGCATGTGGAAAAAAGTGAGAAAGTCATAGTATAGTATTTTGTAAAAAGTGATATAAACATTATGGTCTAGTATATCCAAAAAAGTCATAATCATAGTAAAATGATAAAAACTCATAGTATAGCATGTTGAGAAAAGTGATAAAAACTCATAACATGTCAAAAAAAAGTGATAAAACAGTCATAGTATATGGCATGTGAAAATAAACTGAAAATGGGCATAGTATAGAATGTCGAAATAGTGATTAGAAAAAGTCATAGTAAAGTATGATGAAAAAGCCATTAACAGTCAGAGTATAGTATATCAAAAAAGTAATAGCATGGTATGTCGAAAAAATTAGTTAAAAAGTCATAGTATAGTAAGTCAAAAAAATTAATTAAAAAAGTCAGCGTAGCATTTTGAAAGGTCATTTTATAGTATGTCCAAAAAAGTGATAAAAACGTCATAGTGTAGTATGTCAAAAAAGGTCATACAAAAGTCATGGTATGTCCAAAAAAGTCTAACAGTAATAATATAGCTTGTCAAACAAAAGTGACAAAAACGTCATGATATAGTATTTTGAAGTAATTGTCGAAAATAAAGGGATAAAAGAAGTCCTAGTACATAGCATGTCAAAAAGTGATAGTTATAGTATAGTACATCAAAAAAAAGTGATAAAAAGTCATGGTGTAGTATGTCGAAAGAAATGATTAAAAAGTCAGTAAAGAATGTTGAAAAAAGTCAATAGTATGTCGAAAAAAGTGATAAAATATTACAGTATTTTGAAAAAAGTCATGAAATAGTCATAGTATAGTATGTAAAAAAAAAAAAAAAATAGTCATAGTACAGTATTTTGAAAAAAGCCATAAAATAGTCATAGTATAGTATGTCAAAAAAGTAATAGTATGGCATGGGTGTGTAGTATGTCAAAAAAAAGTTTAAAAAAAACCTGTCATAGCATAGAATGTAAAAGGTCATTGTATAGTATGTTTAAAAAAAAGTGATGAAAAAGACATAGTATAGTGTGTCACATTATAGTTTGTCAAAAAAAGTCAAAGTATATAGAAAAAGGTCATAGTGTAGTATGACAAAAATGTAATTGTATAGTATGGCTGAAAAAGTCCTACAAAGGTCATAGTATTTATAGCATGGCAAAAGAGGTGATGAAAAAGTCATAGTATGACAAAAAAAGTCATAAAAAAGTCATAATATAGTATGTTGAAAAAATTCATAGCATATTATGTCGGAAAAGGTGATAAAAATGTCATAGTATAGTATGTTGAAAAAAGTCATAGTATATCGAAAAAAGTGATGAAAAAGTCACAGTATAACATGTCAAAAAAGTGATGAAAAAGACATACTATAGTATGTAGAAAAAGGTCATAAAAAGTCCTATAGCAAAGCAAAAAGGTGAAAAAGATAACGAAAAAATTCATAAGAAGTCATAGTATATTGTGTCAAAAAGGTAATAGTATAGTATGTCAAAGACGTGATAGTATAGTATATCTAAACAAGACATAAGAAGTCATAGTATAGAATGTTGAAAATTGTCATAGTGTATTATGTTAACAATGTCATAGTATAGCATGTCGATAAAAGTGATGAAAAAGTAATAGTAAAGTATGTCAAAAAAGTCATAAGAAGTCATAGTATAGAATGTTGAAAATTGTCATAGTGTAGTATGTTAAAAAAAAGTCATTGTATAGTATGTTGAAAAAAGTGATGAAAAGTCAAAGTATAGTATGTCGAATAAAAGTCATGGTATAGTATGTCTAAAAAAAGTCATAATATAGTATGTCAGTAAAAGGGATGAAAAAGTTACAATATAGTATGTCTAAAAAAGTCATAGTATAGTATGTCAATAAAAGGGATGAAAAAGCAATAGTATTGTATGTCAAAAAACGTAATAGTATAGTATGTCAAAAAAGTCATAAGAAGTCATAGTATAGTATGTCAAAAAATGTCATTGTGTAGTATGTTGAAAAAAGTCATATTATAGTATGTCAAAAAAGTGATGAAAAAGTCATACTATAGTATGTAGACACAGGTCATAGTATAGTCTGTCAAAAAAAGTGGTGAAAAAGACATACTATAGTATGTCGAAAAAGTCATAGTATAGTATGTTGAAAAAGTGATGGAAAAGTCATACTATAGTATGTAGACACAGGTCATAGTATAGTCTGTCAAAAAAAGTGGTGAAAAAGACATACTATAGTATGTCGAAAAAGTCATAGTATAGTATGTTGAAAAAGTGATGGAAAAGACATACTATAGTGTCAAAAAGGCTCATAGTATAGTATGTCAAAGTCATAATATAGTGTGTCGAATAAAAGTCATACTATAGTATGTTGAAAAAAGTCATAAAAAGGTCATAGTATTTATAGCATGGCAAAAAGGTGATATAATATAAAATAAAACTCATAGTATAGTATGTCAAATAAAAGTCATGGTATAGTATTTTGAATAAAGGTCATAGTATAGTTTGTCAAAAAATTTGATGAAAAAATCATAGTATAGTATGTCAAAAAGTGATGAAAAAGACATACTATGGTATGTCGAAAAGGGTCATAATATAGTAAGGCATAGTATTATACATTATGTTGAAAAAGTCACATAAGCTTATGTCGAAAAATAGTATAGTATGTTGAAAAAAGTAATGGTATATTATGTAATAAAAGTCATAGTATAGTATGTCTAAAAAAGTCGTAAGAAGTCATAGTATATTATGTCGAAAAAAGTAATAGTACTGTATGTCAACAAAAGTAATGTAGCTCAGCTTCTTTCAGGAAGACCTGAACTTTTTACTCAAAGCACTGCTGCTCTAGCTGTTATCTAATAAATATACTTTTCCCAGTGTAAATTATTTCACGAAGTCTTAATTTAATCAATGCTCTCTTCCTAAATAGAATCAGCTGGTGGAGGTGTTCACCTTCCTGAGTAACCAATCAGAATCAGAAAAATTGTCACAGAGTCACAACACTACTTTTGAAAATGTCTTTCTCCCTGTGCCATTCAGCTGTCGTTGCAGGAAAATAGTGCAACCCTCCACCTCCCCTTCCACCTCCAGTCATCTGCTCCAGCTGACTGGTCAGGAGCTCCTTCGGTCTGGTGTCAGGTTCCACCTGGGGTCTGATGGTTCTCTACCCCTATACAGGCATACGAAATATTTGTAAAGTGATGGAGTCTAATTGCCAAAGACTTTGTATATTTTGTTGAGTTGTATAATAAACCTCATTTGCATATCTGAAAACATGTCTCTCCTGATTGAAATAGTATAGTATGTCAAAAATGTCATAGTATAGCATGTCGAAAAAAAGTGATGAAAAAGTCATAGTATAGTATGACAAAAAAAGTGATGACAAAAAATTAATAATATGTTAAAATAGTCACAAGAAGTCGTAGTATATTGTGTTGAAAAACGAAATAGTGTAGTATTTAGTAAAAAGCTTATAGTGTGGTATGTCAAAAAAGGTGATGAAATTGTCACAGTATAGAATTTTGAAAAAGCCACAAAAAGTCATATTACATTATGTTGAAAAAAGGTCATAGTATAGTATGTCAAAAAAGTCATGAGAAGTCATAGTATAGTATGCCAAAAAAAGTGATGAAAAAGACATAGCATAGTATGTTGATAACGGTCACAGCATAGTATGTCAATAAAGTCAGAAAAAGTCATAGTAAAGTATGTCAAAACAAAGTTATAGCATAGTATGTCGAAAATATAGTATAGCATGTCAAAAAAGTAACGAAAAAGTCATAGTATAGTATGTTGAAAAAAGTCATAAAAAAGTGATTAAAAACTCAGTGTACTGTCAAAAAAAGTAAGAATTTTAAAAAAACATCATAGCAAAGTGAATCAAAAAAGTAATTGTATAGTATGGCGGCTGTGGCTCAGTGGTAGAGCGGTTGCCTGCCAATTGGAAGGTTGGGGTGGTTCAGGGAGTGGTTTAATCCCTGGCCCTGCAGTCCCGTGTCGAAGTGTCCTTGGGCAAGACACTGAACCCCAAGCTGCCCCCGATGCTGCGCATCGGAGTGTGAATGTGTGTGTATGTTTATCTGATGAGCCTCGGCCACAGTGCATGAATGTGTGTGAATGGTGAATGTATCCTGTATGATGTAAAAGCGCTTTGAGTAGTCGTTAAGACTAGAAAAGCGCACACACAAAATACAGCATATTTACATAGTATGTTAAAAAAGTTATGAAACGTAGTATTTGAAAAAAAAGTCATAGAATAGTATGTCAAAAACAGTCATAGTATAGTATGTCAAAAAAGTGATGAAAAGGTCATAGTTTAGTATGTTGAAAAAAATGCCATAGTTTTAGAATGTTGAAAAAAGTCAGAAAAAGTCACAGTAAAGTATGTCGAAAAAGGCAGTCTTATACAGTGTGTCAAAAAAGTCACAGTAATAGTATAGTATGTCTAAAGAAGTAATAGTATAGAATGTTAAAAAGACATAGTATAGCATGTCAAAAAAAGTGATGAAAAAGTTATAGTAAAGTATGTCAACTAAAAGTCGTAAAAAGTCACAGTATAATATGGTAAAAAAGTCATAGTATAGCATATCGAAAATGTCATAGTAAAGCATGTCGAAAAAGAAATAGTATGGAATGTCAAAAAAGTCATAGTATAGTATGTCTAAAAAAAATCATAAGAAGTCACCTTTGATCTTTTTTATTGTTAAAAAAAGTCATAGCATATATGTCAAAAATGTCATAGTATAACATGTCGAAAAAAGTGATGAAAAAGTAATAGAATAGTATAACAAAACAAGTAATAGTATAGTATGTCGAAAAAATCATAGTATTATACTGTATGTCGAATAACGTAATAGTATAGTATGTCAAAAAAGTGATGAAAAAGTCATTGTATAGTAGGTAAAAAAAGTCAAAGTATAGTAGGTAAAAAAAGTCATAGTATATAGTATGTCAAAAAAAGTGATGAAAACGTCATTGAGTAGTGTGTTGAAAAAAGTGATGAAAAAGACAGAAGTCAAAAAAGGTCATAGTAGAGTATGTCAAAAAAGTGATTGCAGAGTATGTTAGAAAAAGTGATGAAAAAGTCATATTATAGTACAGTATGTCAAAAAAGTGTCGAAAAAAATCCCCAAAACGTCATAGTATAGTATGTTGAAAAAAGCCATTTTATATTTTGAAAAAAGTGATAACATAATATATAATAATATAATAGTGAAATATGTAAAAAAAAGAATAGTACACTATGTTAAAAAAGTCACAAGAAGTTATAGTATAGTATGTTGAAAACAGTCATTTTATAGTATGTTGAGAAAGTCATAAAATAATAGTGTGGTATGTCTAAAAAGTGATAAGAAGTCATAGTTTTATGTCGATAAAAGAAATAGTATAATACGTTGAAAAAAGTAATAGTATAGTAGTATTATTAGTAGTAGTATTGTATGTCGAAAAATTCATAGTATAGTATGTCAAATAAAGGCATAGTATGTCGAAAAACGTGATGAAATAGTCAAATTATAGTATGTTGAAAAAATAATAGCATAGTATGTCCAAAAGTCAGTATAGTATGTCAAAAAAGTCATAAAACGTCATAGTACAGAATGTCAAAAAAGCCATAAAAAAAGTCATATGTTGAAAAAAGTAATAGTATAGTGTGCGGGAAAAAGTCACGGTATAGTATGTCAAACAAAGTAATTAAGAATAGAATGTGAAATAAAGTAATTCAAAAGTCCCAGTATGGAATGTGGAAAGAATTCAGAATCAGAAAAAGTTTTATTGCTATAATAAGTACACTTATGTGGAACTTGCCTTGGTAAAAGTTGCATAAACAAACAAACAAAACACATATTAAACATTAAGAGTCAGTGCGAGTGGGGGTCCGGAGCCTTGTTGGTGAGGCTTACTGCTGAAGGGGAAAAAACCTTTTTCGAGGTGTGAGGTTCAGGTCCTTCTGCCAGAGAGGAGGGGTTCAAACTGTTTCTTTCCGAAGTGAGAGGGATCGGCTGCAATCTTTCCTGCACGCGTCAACGTCCTGAAAGCAAACAGGTCCTGGAGAGATGGCAGATTGCAGCCAATAACCTTGTCAGCAGAGCTGATGATATGCAGCAGCCTACCATTGTCCTTAGCAGTGGCAGTGGGTCCCAGATGGTGATGAAGCAGGTAAAGATGAACTTGATGATAGTGTAGAAGTGCACAATCATTGTCTAAGTATGATACGTAGAAAAAAAGTCAAAGCATAGTATGTCGAAAAAAGTCATAGTAGTATGTCAAAAAAAAGTCATATACACACAACATCTGGTCGAAAAAAGTGATAAAAAAGTCATAGTAAAGTATGTTGAAAAAAATGATAAAAATCATAGTATAGTATGGTGAAAAAATTGTTGAAAAAGACATAGTATATAGTATGTCGAATAAAGTTAAAACTCAGAGTAAAGTATGTTAAAGGCATAGTTTTTATGTCGAAAAGTCATAGTAGAGTATGTCCAAAAAAGTGATGAAAAAGTCATTGTAGTAGTATGTTGAAAAAAGTAATAGTACAGTAGTTTGAAAAAAGTTATAAAAACATCATAGTATGTTGAAAAATGTGATAAAAAGACACAGTATAGTATGTTGAAAAAAGTCATAGTATAGTATTTCGAAAAAAGGTCATAGTATAGTATAGTATAGTACATACACAATAAAGTATGTCTAAAAAGTCCTAGTATAGTATGTTGAAAAAAGTGATGAAAAAGTCATAGTACAGTATATAATATAATAAAGTCTAAAAATAGTATAAAAACATCAGAGTAAAGTTTGTTGAAAAAGGCATAGTTTTTATGTCGAAAAAAATCATAGTATAATATGTCTAAAAAAATCATAAGAAATCATAGTACAGTATGTTGAAAAAAGTCATATTTTAAAAAAAGTCATAAAAAGCGACAGCATAGTACAGGGGTATCAAACTTAACTTCACTAAGGGTGGCACTGGAAATGAGAATCACAACAAGGGCCTGACATGAATAGCTTACTAGAACGTTAAAAAAGTTAAAAATCTTTGGCTGTATTGTTGCATGTCTTATATAGCTTCCTCCCATATAGTTTGGTTGAATTAGAAGCTTAAAAACTCAGCAAAAAGGTTTCTTAGTCATCACACAATTTAGCTAATTAGGAAAAAAAAATAAAAATAAATTCAAAGCCGGCTCCCACACAGCTGACTCACAACAACCTGTTTCACAGTCTGAATATTGTTGTGGGAATTTCTGAGGCTCAAAGTCAGCAAATCTGCCCAAATCTGTTTCTTGACTTTTTGTCAACTAGGTGGCCCAAAATCTGTTGGGAACCGGAATTTCTACGCGGACTGGATCCAAATTTGTGAGGGGCCCCCAGGCCTTGAGTTTGACACATGTGGTATTAAATGTTGAAAAAGTCATAGTGTAATATTTTGAAAAATTCATGGTATATGTCGAGAAAAAGTCATAGTATAGTATGTTGAAAAAAAAGTCATAGTAGGCCTATAGCATGTCAAATAAAGTGATGAAAAAGTATGTAATATGTTGAACAATTCATGGTATATGTTGAAAAAATTAATTAAAAAGCCATAGTATATTATGTCAAAAAAAAGTCATAGTATAATATGCCGAAAAGTCATAAGAATTATGGTATGTATAAAAAAAGTCAAAGTAGAGTACCGGCATGTCGAAAAAAGTGATAAAAAAATCGTAGTATAGTATGTCGGAAAAAACAGTGATAAAACGTTGTTCTATTACTGTTAAAAAGTAATAGAAAAGTCATAGTATATCAAAAAAGTGACAAAGTCATGGTAGAGTATGTCAACAAAAAGTCACTAAACAGTTATAGTATATTCAAAAACTCATTAAACATAGTAATAGTAGTATAGTATGTTGAAAAAAAAAATTATAGAAAAGACAGTTTTCCCAGTGACGTTATACCCTCCATCAGCACTCATGGAAGGCCTCGTTTGAAAACATGTAGGTCCGTTTCTCCCAACTAGTGACTGTCATCTACTGAAGGAAATGATAAGTACCTCCCACAAGTACCTCATACCCCATTCCAAAATATCCCTTTAATTTCTATTTAATTTTCTCAAATGCTCATTGAGGAAGACAGAAAAAAATATCAGCAGTTATAGTGCCTAGTATTTTATTGCCTGAAGACAAAGTTCGTACAGTAAAACATTCCATCACAATCCAAATGAAATCCACCCTAAGAGAATTCACCTACTATGTAAACCTGTGATCTTGGTTTAAACATTGTTGTAATGAACAATTCTCTCTCAAAGCTTGAGACCAGAAAATCATAATTATTAAAAAAAGAAAAGAATATTTAATTATAATATAACAACAGTTGGGCTTCCTTGTCGTGTATGGCTTTCCTCCGAGTGCAGCCTAGAAGGTAAATACCGGGTCCATCATTATTTAATAATTAAAAAAAAAAAAAAAAAATGCACCTTCAGAATTTGTCTCTTAATCACATTATGGGCTTTGCTTCTTGTTTGGAGCTTTGAAGGAGAGCGACTCAGTTAAGACCTGGATCACAGGATTAACTAGATAGCAACATCCACTTAAGTCCAAAAATGTCCCACACATCAGGTATGCAAGCATCATCCATGAATACAAAAACAACCAGCAAAATATTCTAGTAGCCACTGTCTCTAAGTAAGTAAGTTTAAATGTGATGAGAAAATAAACCAAGTTATACTTGTGTAATGCTTTAGTAATTGTTAGTTCGCAATTGAAAACACATGATAGCATGGTTAATTTATATTACTTCCCAACACCTTTGCCGACCTAATGCTGAGACGACTATGTAGCATATGAGAGTGCAGACGATTACTGAGCATGCACTTGTTTACCTGTAGAATATGCAGTTATTGAAGCAGACACTGCAGCTTTCATTACTATGTATCCCTCTGCCTTTGTCCCATCTATCAACAGCATGTTTCAACCCTTTAAATACTGTTTGAGGTAAAGTAACCAGACCTTTTCTTTTAGCCTAGTCACAAAAGGATTTGTATAATAAAACCATGAAAGAAGTAACAAAATGAGCAATTTCTCCATAGGACTAAAAATATATACATTAAAATCTTTTTTACAGAATGGAGCCATCCTTACTTGTTGCCACAATCCCCTATCTGTAATAGAATTTTCCGAGAAAGAAAATTTAACGTATCATATATTATCTGCCAACAGAGTCTGAAGTGACTCTGCCCTGAGTCCCTGTAATCCCAGCATCCTACAAGAGCTCTTATTTTGCTTCAACATTGTCAGCAAGTGGCCATCTACAAGGTTGCGTAGTCCTCTATTACATTAAAATAATCTAGTGGTGTCACATCAACAGATATTAGATATGGTGTATGATGAGCAAACTGCTAAAACACAGTGACAAAGGCCTTTTTCCCCTTTACCTGGGCGATTATTATTTCATCTGTCAACAAGGGCCAGGTGTACAGATCAAAGACAGTTTTTCAGTCAAATATCAGACAACCAAGAGTTTTGTCAAAAAGGTCCCAAAGCCTCAATAAAACATGCACATTATGTTGTCATGCATCCTCTCAAGCTCTGTGCAGCTTACTCAGCCTCTAGCGCACAAGAGACAACAACCAGACTAAAGTCTAACCTGCAATGCCTGAAGTCCCCCAGTCTTTAGAGCCACATTGAAGGCCACGTCAGGGTTTCTATTTATTAGTTCCTGATTTGTTTGAAGTTTCTGTGTGGCCAGCGGAAGTAGACGAGATGGAAAGTCACTTACAGTTTCAGAAGATCCCTTTGACTCTATCAAGAGAATCACTAAATACAAGCAGTGCCGGAAAGAATATGTTGTCGTGAATATTTCCATAATGATGAGATGAGCACTAATAAAAAAGACCATTACATGACCATTCTTTTCTCTCTCCAAATTGTACATACTTAACACTATTATATACCATAGAAATATATAAATATTATAAAATAAAAAATCTTTTTATCTTTTTTTTTTTTTTTTTTACCACGAGCAAGCACTGACATGCTAATTGATCCCAACAAGCTCTATTTCTGCTCTGGTCATAAAATCAGTACATTGCAGGATAGAGATGGTTTTAGCTTTGTGTAGGTGTAAAAAAACAACCTGGAAGTCAGATTTTGGCTATTTATACTGTGTATCTTGTTGAAATTCAGTACTGCTCAAATTGGCTATGTGACAAAGAGGTGAAAATCAAAATTGATTGGTCTGAATCGGAGCTTAGAACTGTGTAACTATGTGTGTAACAGTCATTTCTGAAGCTAAGTAAGGCCGGTTTTTCACAAGTTATTGTCTGTTCTGAACACATTCCCTCCGAGGTCAGCTCATCAGGGGTGGTTTTCACGATCTTGAAGGGTAAACCATACTGTTGCGGGACAGTTGAGTGATGATTGTGTGAAGGGGGGAGGCAGCCATCACGATGGTGGGGCGTTCTGGTTCTGGTATATTGATGCCTTATCTTTCAAAAGGTCCAGACATAGATGACAGCTCCAGCTCCCTGAGTGCCAAAATAACAGAAACTCTATTAATGCCAGAGACGTTTGAAGCTGTATGCGCATGAGCCTAAAGCAGGCGCTGCAGGCCTCCAACTGAACCACAATACTTTTTTGGCAATGAATGAAAAGTGTTTGTAACACTGAGCATCAAAGACTTTATTATTTGATCCAATTTGATAATACCTGATTTACATAGAAAATGTTTGCCACTTCTAAACTTTTTTATTTGTGTTTAATTTATGCTTTTTTTATATTGATCCCCAGTGGGGAAATTACAATTCAGACACACTTTAACATTTGAGAACTATTACTATCTTTTCTTAAATGAAAATATAGTTTTTTTTAGAAATTAAGGAACTGTTAACTATACTTAGGTATAATATCGGGACCAGTGTATAAAAAAAATGTGATACCCAGCGTTTCTTACAAAAGCCAAAACATTTACAGAAGCTATGATGTAGCATCAATCATATTTTTGGCTTTTTAAACTATATAATCCTATTTCTACATCTCTGTCACTAAGGTCCTAGGTGTGACTAGTGCTCGGTACTGAATTCAAGCATGCAGCATGCTTCTACCAAGAACTGATAATGCTTGTGATTGGCTATTTACCGTTACACGACGTAGAGGCAGGCAAGAAAAACTATGCTGGGTTCATGTAGTAGGAACTAAAGAAAAATTAAAAGATTTGTGCCATAATTTTGTAATTTCTTTGTTTTTCTTTAAAATTGGTATTGAAAAATAGGGAAGAAGATTATGGCCACATGTGAGAAATGTATTTGAGTTCCGAGTTTAAAGTCAGAATTGTGACTTTAGTCATGTTATCGTTAGTTATGAAATTCTTTACTGGGAATAACCCCTTGAGATTAACCTGTCTCGTTTTCAAGGGGGTGCTCAACAAGATGTAAGTATAATAAAACCTAATTAGAACATATTTCTTAAAGTATTGGTATCGGTAAAGGTATCAAAACATTTCGAAAAAGATACCCAGCCCTAGTTTTGACTTTGGTTTTTACACGTGGTGAACTTACCCTCTGGAGGTTCAGCCATGGGTGGGTTGAGACAATACATGTGATAGCCTCTATCACAGTCGTCACAGAACAGAAGCTGATCCTGAAATAAATGGGACAACAAGATCAAGAACACTTTGCACATCAGACTACAGCACTCCGCAATACCTACAAGATCCGAATATAGGTAAACTCACGTCATTCTCTGAGGTGCCGCATATGTTGCAGCACTTGCATTCTATGCACTGCCAGCGGTACGTCTTCACAGCAGCCATCATTACAGGAGTGAACTGCAGGCAGGAAGGGTGGCCTGCGTGTACAATCATGTTTATCACTTTACATTGCTGCAAAGATTCCTACTCTTTCAGCTGCATACATTAACATTGTTTTCCTGTTGCTAGTCTGTTCCAGCAGCCAATTGTGTCTAACGTACCTGAGCGTCCGCAGTCGGAGCAGGACACCAGCTCTTCTGACTGGCCGGTCTTGTGATTGGTTTTAGAGTCTCCCAGGCAGAAATCACAGTAATTATTAGGCAACGCGAGACCATCTGGGCCTTTCTTGGGAGCTGAGAAATAAGATGAAAACACCCACAGAGCATCAGTGTTCAGTTTGTCAAAGGTCCAGCTCTACACTGAACCCAGCATTCTAATGGTGAAATCTCTGACAGTTAATGGTCTCTTACTCTTAGGCTCATCGGGCAGCGACAGGGCGGGCTCATTGCTCTCCATCTCTTCCTTCTCCTCACCCTCCTCCTCAGCCAGGTGGGAGGGGCGTAGTGGTAGCTCAGGCCGGGACGGTTCTTGTAACGCTCCCACAGACTGCCACCAAAATCAGAAAATACAACATGTATAAAAAAAGAATACATGAGTTAAGTCCATGTAATATAAAGTCAGGGGTGAAAGGATCATTTATTTTTTTTATTTTTTTACTTCTGGCCAAAGGGTATTAATAGTACAGCTGAGAGTAACAGAAATACTTTCTATCATTGTATAATTTCTATTGTCCAGATTTTACAACGACATGACATATTGAAATTGAAATTAGAGGGCAAGATAAAGAATGATTAAGCCGTTTAGGATTATGAAGAACATGCTCTGATGCAATGACATGCGTTGTTACATCCTCTTAGCTGGAGCTCTGAGGCAGCCATGTATTTAAGACCAACATTACTACTGTAAGCACACTACTGATCTTCACAACAATGGTTTTCACGAGCACTTCCTCGGCAGCGTTTGACTAATGACTATGTTACAATAAAATAATGCATCCATCTTTCTCAAAATTACATTGTAGGTTGACATTCAAAATTATTTTCACAATTGCTCTATATTCCTCTGAATGTTTCTGATCTGAATTTATATTGTATTAATCAGTGGGGTAAGAAAAGCCAGTGGGATTGCGTAAGGAGGATTTACTAACTTTAGGAAGAACAAAGATGCCACTGTATGCAGCTGTCGTCACAGGGTGTGAGTCAGGTTTGTCATAAGATAACACCCAAAGACAAACTTTCACTTCCAACTTTTTCCTCATTTTCATTTCCTCAAAGGCTATTTCTCCATCTGTCATCTAAAGGAGTGATTAGTCTTTTTTCACCAGAGCATCTTAACAAAGTTGCTAAAGACACAGCTAGTCACATGCCACGTGATTGTGTGCAGTGGTGGAAAGATTTGAAAAAGAAAAAAACACTCCCCAAAATCAAACAGGCATCCAACTAACTGAAATCAAAAGCAGCAATTCACTTTAAAACATGGTATGTGAAATGAGACTTTACAGGGTGCATAGGTGGTGAAGAGGGGGGAAAACTATAATGCAGTCAAATTGCACACACCATGATGCAAGACAAAAGACAAAGCACAGAGAGAAAAAACAGCAGCAGGGTCCAGTTTGTAGCTTATCTAAATCTGTGGGATGTTCAGGGCCAGATTGAGGCAAAAAAAAATTATTTACTTCCATGGGCCATAGCTAATCTTTTGTAAAATGAGATGGCTCATATTTTTGGCCGATTACAACCTACAGTTTGACTGGGACGTAAAGTAACAGTCTTGACATTTTCTAAATCTCGTTAATCACATTTAAGTTAATTGTACTAGAACAAAACATTTAACCTATGAACTGAACTACACAGAGCATATCTACTTGGTAACATGGACAGAAAATAGACAGACAGTAAAGACAAAAGACAAGGCAGACAGGAGTAAAAAGGAATGAGAGAAATATACCTCTTTCAGAAGGTTTTGAAATATGCTTTTGTTTGATAGTGTCTGAAAGAAAGAAGAGAAGAGGAGAGAGCACAGACAGAGACTCAGAGGAATAGGCTCATCAGACCGACGGAGGATCAGTCGCTACTGAGAACTGCAGCTGAAAGTGAAAATGCTTCACAAAAAAGGAAAAAAAAATAAAACACATCAAGCAGTACAGAAACATAGCCTGACAACATCAAAGAAGTGGAAGAAATATGTCCCCTCTGCCTGAGAAAAATATTTGAAATGCAAGTTAAAGAAATGTATGCTTTTATCTATCTATAAATTGCAGAACGTCTCTCTGTCTGTCTGACTGAGTGACTGAGTGTTACGCGCATGTGTTATCTCTCTCGAACCGTTAGTTTGGATTAGAAATGCAAAAGATATTGTTAAATAGCACACATTGCCTTTTGCCGCTCTAGCCACTCCCCCTCTCACACTGCACACTGAGTGAGCACAGTGCAGGACCAGACACAGAGAGGGACGAAGGAAGTAGCAGAGCTTTGGCGGCTACAACGTGAAATACACCTCAGACCCACAAAACTGTGAACAGTATTAATACTTTGGTCTGTCTTTGACTTTGAATAAACAAACAAATGACAATTCCCAAATTTAAGGCCGTTTCAGAATCCCACACATGCAAAGCACAACCAGCTACAGACAACAAGTGGCAGACAGAGCATGATGCCACCTATAGGCAAGCTACCAGACAACCTGCTTCCGACATTAGCTACGTGATTGCTGGATATACCAATGTTACTTTTCTTCACTGTCCTGGAGCACGAGCGGATAGCTGAAAGTTACGCGCGACTGTTGTGTGGAATAAGGTTGGCGGAAAAAAAGGCACTATTTTCGGCTGGTTGATTTACGCAGATATGTGCTGATTAGCTCTCATAACGGGCCAGGTGGGTAGCGCACAGCCATGAGTCCATGACGCTATTGTCTGATTACTCCACATTTTATTTTGATATTATGTGATTACATTCTGAATCTGCAACGTTCTCTGTCAGGTAAATCAGTATGTCAGCAGTAGGCTATACAGCGGAGTTACATATAAAGTGGTTTGGGGTCCTTCTGCAAGTAATTTTGGTGTACAAATTAGTTTTAAATACTTCTACAAGCAGCAATACCACAGGCCAAGCAATTAGCCTGTTCCATTTTTATGAGCAATGCACTAGCAATGACAAACAAAAAGAAATTCAGCTGAGCCTGGCCTTATAAATATAAGAGGACAAAGAGCAGAAAGAAGATGGATGAGAACATGAAGATAAAGGAAAGAGGATGAAAATGAAGGCGATAAAGAATGAGCAAAGTCTTCCTTGCTAACATTACAAACATTACAGCTATTAACATTTGCCCCTCCGCTTGACCAGAGTTCCCATGCTCTACTCTCCCCATCAGGACTCACTGTCACAGGCGACGGCTTGTCTCGGTCCTCCAGGGCTGCTGTATCCAGCTTCTTTCTACTACTGCCTGCTCCTCGGCCCTGAGGACAGACATTCTTATTGTTGACTTACAGGCTGTGGCACACACAAAGAGTTGAGACAAACTTTTAAGAAAAGTGTGTTCATGC
>JABXJD010003468.1:0-21884 GCA_013375575.1 Percina caprodes
CTGGTGTATTCTGTCATCCTTCTGTTGGCATTTGTGACGGTGAGGAAACAAGTTTTGATATCTGTTGTTAGTATGCAAAATAATTAAAGATGGATATTAATTCAGTTCAAGACATCGTGAACATGGGGGGGGGGGGGTAATGTCACTGTCCTATAACTTCATTAAACACTTCCTATTGACCTGCATGTCTCCTAGGTCACTACTTCAGTGTGAAAAGGAAAAAAAAGAAACTATTTCTAATATAATTTGTCTAATATTTAAGGCCTTTAATGAAATGAAATTTCCTTGGAATCCTGTTTTTAGAGGTTTAATAATTTCACTATGCAGTTGTACCGTGTTGTACTACTGTACATGCTGAGCTGTTTACAGATTATTGCACTAGCAGGTGGACAAAAAATAAATTGATGCATGATTATATAGTAACTGGATTTTTTGAAACCTCAAATATTGACGTTGGCCTCAAAGATCCAGTATCAGTCAAGCTCTATTATAGTCACTCTTAGAGTTATCCAAAAAATGTTTTACAGGTGAATCGTTTGGCTCTTGCTCACCGCTGTCTCTATGTTTTTAGGTGACAAGTGTTCATCTGAACCACTGGAAGCTAGATCGCCGGCTGGGTCTGGGCCTGTTGTTTCTCTATGCCATCTTCCTGCTCTTCTCCATTCTCTTTGGGCAGATGTAAGGTCAAATGTCAACCCTGTCAGACAACATGATTACCTACCTTTCTACTACACGTCCTCTTACCTGAAGCCAAAAAAGAGTGACAGTGTTGGTTGTGTTCCCTGTAAGAGTTTCTGTGCACTTCCTGTTGGACTCGATAGGGTGAAATTGTACAAATGCAACTACACAAACACACACTGAAATCTTTTATCAAAAGTACCATTTTTTTCTCTTTTCTGAACAGTGCAGTGTATGAAAACAGTCTTTAAATGATCATATTGGCTGACTTAGCAAAATAATTAACATGGCAAATGGAAGCAACAGGCTTGTTGGGCCTTGCAATGTCTCTCATTGCCAAACCTGCAATGAGAGACAAGAGCTTCAGAGTAAGGTCTGGCTCCTCCACGCATACATTCCAGGATAGGAGAAATAAACTCTGGGTTGTTTTTTGCATTTGAAACCATCACAATAATCATGGGTGGCGCTAAGCTCAGGTCGGAGAGACGGTGGCTTTGCAAAATGGTCTCGGGAAGGAACTTGGTAAAACATTTGCACCCTGCAAAAGAAAATGCCACATACATAGCAAGTCAGTCCCAAAACCTCCCAGTTAGATAGTAAATGCTGTAAACACATTCTTTGTAAATCTTTACAATAATTCCTCGAAAGAACCAAGCAGGCTTGCCCTGTTGTACAATCCAAATTTGTCATTTTCAACCTGTAGCTTGCTATCTCGAAGTTTGTTGTTGTTTCCTGAAGAGAACAGAGTTAGAGATATCCTGGAAATGAATGTCGTTAATCCACACTTACACTTGCCTTACAATGCAATATAAAACAGGAAAAGAAAAAAAATGTAATGCACAATAGTATTTTGATGATAACTAGATACCATACTGATCTCAAATTTCAGTTTCCACCCCCTAACAACTATTACATGTTATTCCTGTTTTATATTTGAATATACAACAGTTAATCTCATGGCCTGTTCAACTAAAAGCTAAAAGCATCAGTTTTGAGAGAGATCATTCCTGCTAAAACTCAGCCTAGTTAGCCTGCCAGCCAACAAGCTAACACATTAAAAACCTAAACTGCTTCTGCTTGGTAATACATTGTTGTATTAGTGATGGCATAATAAATGATGCCATCACAATTTCATTAAATCAATAAGCCATTAAAAGTTTAACTTTACAATAATTTGAAAAAGACTGCTTCCTATCACTGCAGCTCTTTTCATCATTTTTTATTTATATTTTGATGTCAGTTTTCTGAAAGCTGCAGCCCAGCAAATTAATCGCAGATTCATTAATTAGTTAATTTCATCAACACCACAGTTATTTTTAATATATATCTCCACACAATGTTTCCCCATGATTTTGTGTTCCTAACCCTAATCACATAGTTTGAGTCGAATGTACACAAGTAGCAGTCGTGATTTACAGTAAGGGAAATTAGACTACCCAAATAAGATCCTTCTGGGCCACAGTACAGAATAAACTGACTTTATTTAATCAGTCCGGGATCAGGATGTGAGACAAGATGCTGAAATCCATAGTTGGCTGTGTGAAAATGCATTTTCTGTTCATTTGACGAAACTAAAAGTTACGTGAAGGATTGAGAAATGTGTGTGTATGTATGTATGTATATGTGTGTGTGTGTGTGTGTGTGTATATATATATATATATATATATATATATATATATATATATATATATATATATATATATATATATATATATATATATATGACATGGTTTTAGTGGCTATCTTAACTATTTAAATAGCTTTAGGTTAAAAGGTTGAATCATATTTTCTCTGCAGATTTCTCAGATGTTAACAAATGGTACTTTAATTGTCATGCTTGGACCTATTGTTCAAGATTTAAAAAAACTCCTAGCAGATTAATATAGTCTGTTGACCTTAGGTTTGAACATCATTGTGTGTTTTGAATGTACAACCTAGCTGACTTTACCATTCGTGTGGAGATATTTACATGCTTTCAAATGTAGCAGGTGGCACTGAATTACAGCAAAACCTCTGAACAGACAGTGACGTACTTTAGTCCTGCAATAAAGGACACCATGTATGTGTCAGTAGACTTTTAGAATATAACCATTGATATGGAAATGCACATAGTTGTGACAATATTTTGCCTAACTGCTTATGAGCAATTATTGGTACAGCTTAGTGTAATGTAAAGAGGTTAACTAGTGTTACAGTATTTTTAGAGGTATTATTACTATGAAATTTAATATATAACTTCTATGAGTGTCACAATGCAGGTTAGTTGTAATACTTCAAGTTTAGGTACGACAATTGATGTTTGTATCGTTTCTTGTACATTTTATGAGATTATTTCCTTTTGGTGGAACATTTTCACTTAGATCAGGACAGAAGCAGCACATTAAATACTCACATAAATTGTATCTGTGTGTGTGGTATGGCAAATGATGCTGCAATTTATATTTGTAATAACCTGCTGCTCTTCTGTCCTTTTATATTAAAAAATGAGGAAAACAACAATTTGGACACGTTCAAATAATACGACAAATTCAAGAATAAATATTCTACCAAAAGGATCTAGGCAATTCTTTTTTTTTTTTTCAAATGGCTGTATAATTATTATTATTATTATTGTCTACTTGACAATACTTTTTACTGTTTGTAAATGTTAAATAATTGACATAGTTTTACAATAATGAATGTTTGAAAGAGACTAGTTTTGTGGTGTTTTTGATATTTAAAAGAAATGCATAATGTAAGCCTACTTGTGAATTATTGTAACAGGATGAATGCATATTTTGTCAGTTTGTTCAGTGAAATATTAAGGCTGTAATGTCAGACTAGCACTCTTTGTTATGAATCCAATTTCAGTTGTCTTAAAATCTTTTCACCACTAATATTTCTTTAAGTATTGATCAGCACACACAACCTTATTTCATGCAAAAATGAAATCCCCGGTTTACAGGTTTAAATTCAATTTAAAAAAAAAAAAAGTTAAGAAATGTTTAAAGAATAGAAAGGAGGCTAGAAAGGCCAGAATAGGAGAAATACCACTTTATTTAATAAATATGTATCCCTTTTCCTGCAAAATTGTCTTAAAACTAATTTTTTCATCTTTTATTTATGCTTTTTCTTTTAGCTACGGTTTAAAAGTGTAGCTACATTTAAACATATTTTATAATAAAATGTGATGAATATGCTATACATAAAAGCTACATTTTAACACGTGTAGGTAACTTGTTGCAATGCCTACTGTCCAGAAAAAAATTAGTTCATTAATCATTTAGTTGATC
Source organism: Percina caprodes (assembly GCA_013375575.1). Lineage (NCBI taxonomy): Eukaryota > Metazoa > Chordata > Actinopteri > Perciformes > Percidae > Percina > Percina caprodes. The sequence continues at coordinate 3,951 of JABXJD010003468.1, forward strand.
AAAATAAAATGTATCAACAACTCTTCTGTTATCAATTAATTGTTTAAATCTTTGATCTTGCAAAAATGTCAAACAGTGGTTGCAGCTTCTCAAATGTGAGAATTTGCTGCTTTTCTCTTTGGGGCGGCTGACTGATAAATCAGTTGGAAAAGTAATCAACAGATGAATCAATGATGAAAATAATTGATTTAGCATTTTTTGTGTTTATTGCATTTACTGATGTATGTCTGTGCATTCATATCCTCACTATATTCATCCTTGTTAAACATCCTCAACCATCTGTGTTTTTCCAGAATATGATATACGGCAGTTTCTGATGCTAGTGTGTTCAATCTTTCATACAGCTGTTGGAGTCTTCTCTGTAAACTCTTGTATTCAAATCTAGTAATAATCTCAATATGCTTGTCATAGCTACTGAGAGACACAACAGCACCAAAGCAAACCGTTGACCTCCAGTACTTATTGTGTTTTCACAGAACTCAAAGAATGTTCTCTTTATTCTGCTGTGATGTTGGAGGTAGAGGATGTCTCTTAGAGGTATTGGATCACAGAAAACTTGTATCTTGAGACCAATAAAAATGTGCAATAACAATCCATGTCTATAATATGTTGAAAGCATACAGTTGTGTCGAAAAAAGGGTTAAAAACATTGTAGTATGTCAAAAGACATGACAAAGTACTAGTATAGTATGTTGTAAAAAGTGATGAAAAAGTCAAAGTTATAGTATGTCAAATAAAAGTCATGGTATAGTATGTCCAAAAAAGTCATAGTATAGCATGTGGAAAAAGTGAGAAAGTCATAGTATAGTATTTGTAAAAAGTGATATAAACATTATGGTCTAGTATATCCAAAAAAGTCATAATCATAGTAAAATGATAAAAACTCATAGTATAGCATGTTGAGAAAAGTGATAAAAACTCATAACATGTCAAAAAAAAGTGATAAAACAGTCATAGTATATGGCATGTGAAAATAAACTGAAAATGGGCATAGTATAGAATGTCGAAATAGTGATTAGAAAAAGTCATAGTAAAGTATGATGAAAAAGCCATTAACAGTCAGAGTATAGTATATCAAAAAAGTAATAGCATGGTATGTCGAAAAAATTAGTTAAAAAGTCATAGTATAGTAAGTCAAAAAAATTAATTAAAAAAGTCAGCGTAGCATTTTGAAAGGTCATTTTATAGTATGTCCAAAAAAGTGATAAAAACGTCATAGTGTAGTATGTCAAAAAAGGTCATACAAAAGTCATGGTATGTCCAAAAAAGTCTAACAGTAATAATATAGCTTGTCAAACAAAAGTGACAAAAACGTCATGATATAGTATTTTGAAGTAATTGTCGAAAAAAGGGATAAAAGAAGTCCTAGTACATAGCATGTCAAAAAGTGATAGTTATAGTATAGTACATCAAAAAAAAGTGATAAAAAGTCATGGTGTAGTATGTCGAAAGAAATGATTAAAAAGTCAGTAAAGAATGTTGAAAAAAGTCAATAGTATGTCGAAAAAGTGATAAAATATTACAGTATTTTGAAAAAGTCATGAAATAGTCATAGTATAGTATGTAAAAAAAAAAATAGTCATAGTACAGTATTTTGAAAAAAGCCATAAAATAGTCATAGTATAGTATGTCAAAAAAGTAATAGTATGGCATGGGTGTGTAGTATGTCAAAAAAAAGTTTAAAAAAAACCTGTCATAGCATAGAATGTAAAAGGTCATTGTATAGTATGTTTAAAAAAAAGTGATGAAAAAGACATAGTATAGTGTGTCACATTATAGTTTGTCAAAAAAAGTCAAAGTATATAGAAAAAGGTCATAGTGTAGTATGACAAAAATGTAATTGTATAGTATGGCTGAAAAAGTCCTACAAAGGTCATAGTATTTATAGCATGGCAAAAGAGGTGATGAAAAAGTCATAGTATGACAAAAAAAGTCATAAAAAAGTCATAATATAGTATGTTGAAAAAATTCATAGCATATTATGTCGGAAAAGGTGATAAAAATGTCATAGTATAGTATGTTGAAAAAGTCATAGTATATATCGAAAAAGTGATGAAAAAGTCACAGTATAACATGTCAAAAAAGTGATGAAAAGACATACTATAGTATGTAGAAAAGGTCATAAAAGTCCTATAGCAAAGCAAAAAGGTGAAAAGATAACGAAAAATTCATAAGAAGTCATAGTATATTGTGTCAAAAGGTAATAGTATAGTATGTCAAAGACGTGATAGTATAGTATATCTAAACAAGACATAAGAAGTCATAGTATAGAATGTTGAAAATTGTCATAGTGTATTATGTTAACAATGTCATAGTATAGCATGTCGATAAAAGTGATGAAAAAGTAATAGTAAAGTATGTCAAAAAAGTCATAAGAAGTCATAGTATAGAATGTTGAAAATTGTCATAGTGTAGTATGTTAAAAAAAAGTCATTGTATAGTATGTTGAAAAAGTGATGAAAAGTCAAAGTATAGTATGTCGAATAAAAGTCATGGTATAGTATGTCTAAAAAGTCATAATATAGTATGTCAGTAAAAGGATGAAAAAGTTACAATATAGTATGTCTAAAAAGTCATAGTATAGTATGTCAATAAAAGGGATGAAAAAGCAATAGTATTGTATGTCAAAAACGTAATAGTATAGTATGTCAAAAAAGTCATAAGAAGTCATAGTATAGTATGTCAAAAAATGTCATTGTGTAGTATGTTGAAAAAAGTCATATTATAGTATGTCAAAAAAGTGATGAAAAAGTCATACTATAGTATGTAGACACAGGTCATAGTATAGTCTGTCAAAAAGTAGGTGAAAAGACATACTATAGTATGTCAAAAAGTCATAGTATAGTATGTTGAAAAGTGATGGAAAAGTCATACTATAGTATGTAGACACAGGTCATAGTATAGTCTGTCAAAAAAGTGGGAAAAAGACATACTATAGTATGTCGAAAAAGTCATAGTATAGTATGTTGAAAAAGTGATGGAAAAGACATACTATAGTGTCAAAAAGGCTCATAGTATAGTATGTCAAAGTCATAATATAGTGTGTCGAATAAAAGTCATACTATAGTATGTTGAAAAAAGTCATAAAAAGGTCATAGTATTTATAGCATGGCAAAAAGGTGATATAATATAAAATAAAACTCATAGTATAGTATGTCAAATAAAAGTCATGGTATAGTATTTTGAATAAAGGTCATAGTATAGTTTGTCAAAAATTTGATGAAAAATCATAGTATAGTATGTCAAAAAGATGAAAAGACATACTATGGTATGTCGAAAAGGGTCATAATATAGTAAGGCATAGTATTATACATTATGTTGAAAAAGTCACATGCTTATGTCGAAAAATAGTATAGTATGTTGAAAAAAGTAATGGTATATTATGTAATAAAAGTCATAGTATAGTATGTCTAAAAAAGTCGTAAGAAGTCATAGTATATTATGTCGAAAAAAGTAATAGTACTGTATGTCAACAAAAGTAATGTAGCTCAGCTTCTTTCAGGAAGACCTGAACTTTTTACTCAAAGCACTGCTGCTCTAGCTGTTATCTAATAAATATACTTTTCCCAGTGTAAATTATTTCACGAAGTCTTAATTTAATCAATGCTCTCTTCCTAAATAGAATCAGCTGGTGGAGGTGTTCACCTTCCTGAGTAACCAATCAGAATCAGAAAAATTGTCACAGAGTCACAACACTACTTTTGAAAATGTCTTTCTCCCTGTGCCATTCAGCTGTCGTTGCAGGAAAATAGTGCAACCCTCCACCTCCCCTTCCACCTCCAGTCATCTGCTCCAGCTGACTGGTCAGGAGCTTCCTTCGGTCTGGTGTCAGGTTCCACCTGGGGGTCTGATGGTTCTCTACCCCTATACAGGCATACGAAATATTTGTAAAGTGATGGAGTCTAATTGCCAAAGACTTTGTATATTTTGTTGAGTTGTATAATAAACCTCATTTGCATATCTGAAAACATGTCTCTCCTGATTGAAATAGTATAGTATGTCAAAAATGTCATAGTATAGCATGTCGAAAAAAAGTGATGAAAAAGTCATAGTATAGTATGACAAAAAAAGTGATGACAAAAAATTAATAATATGTTAAAATAGTCACAAGAAGTCGTAGTATATTGTGTTGAAAAACGAAATAGTGTAGTATTTAGTAAAAAGCTTATAGTGTGGTATGTCAAAAAAGGTGATGAAATTGTCACAGTATAGAATTTTGAAAAAGCCACAAAAAGTCATATTACATTATGTTGAAAAAAGGTCATAGTATAGTATGTCAAAAAAGTCATGAGAAGTCATAGTATAGTATGCCAAAAAAAGTGATGAAAAAGACATAGCATAGTATGTTGATAACGGTCACAGCATAGTATGTCAATAAAGTCAGAAAAAGTCATAGTAAAGTATGTCAAAACAAAGTTATAGCATAGTATGTCGAAAATATAGTATAGCATGTCAAAAAGTAACGAAAAGTCATAGTATAGTATGTTGAAAAAGTCATAAAAAGTGATTAAAAACTCAGTGTACTGTCAAAAAAGTAAGAATTTTAAAAAACATCATAGCAAAGTGAATCAAAAAAGTAATTGTATAGTATGGCGGCTGTGGCTCAGTGGTAGAGCGGTTGCCTGCCAATTGGAAGGTTGGGGTGGTTCAGGAGTGGTTTAATCCCTGGCCCTGCAGTCCCGTGTCGAAGTGTCCTTGGGCAAGACACTGAACCAAGCTGCCCATGCTGCGCGCATCGGAGTGAATGTGTGTATGTTTATCTGATGAGCCTCGGCCACAGTGCATGAATGTGTGTGAATGGTGAATGTATCCTGTATGATGTAAAAGCGCTTTGAGTAGTCGTTAAGACTAGAAAAGCGACACAAAATACAGCATATTTACATAGTATGTTAAAAAAGTTATGAAACGTAGTATTTGAAAAAAAAGTCATAGAATAGTATGTCAAAAACAGTCATAGTATAGTATGTCAAAAAAGTGATGAAAAGGTCATAGTTTAGTATGTTGAAAAAAATGCCATAGTTTTAGAATGTTGAAAAAAGTCAGAAAAAGTCACAGTAAAGTATGTCGAAAAAGGCAGTCTTATACAGTGTGTCAAAAAAGTCACAGTAATAGTATAGTATGTCTAAAGAAGTAATAGTATAGAATGTTAAAAAGACATAGTATAGCATGTCAAAAAAAGTGATGAAAAAGTTATAGTAAAGTATGTCAACTAAAAGTCGTAAAAAGTCACAGTATAATATGGTAAAAAAGTCATAGTATAGCATATCGAAAATGTCATAGTAAAGCATGTCAAAAGAAATAGTATGGAATGTCAAAAAGTCATAGTATAGTATGTCTAAAAAATCATAAGAAGTCACCTTTGATCTTTTTATTGTTAAAAAAGTCATAGCATATATGTCAAAAATGTCATAGTATAACATGTCGAAAAAGTGATGAAAAAGTAATAGAATAGTATAACAAAACAAGTAATAGTATAGTATGTCAAAAATCATAGTATTATACTGTATGTCGAATAACGTAATAGTATAGTATGTCAAAAAGTGATGAAAAAGTCATTGTATAGTAGGTAAAAAAGTCAAAGTATAGTAGGTAAAAAGTCATAGTATATAGTATGTCAAAAAAGTGATGAAAACGTCATTGAGTAGTGTGTTGAAAAAGTGATGAAAAGACAGAAGTCAAAAAGGTCATAGTAGAGTATGTCAAAAAGTGATTGCAGAGTATAGAAAAAGTGATGAAAAAGTCATATTATAGTACAGTATGTCAAAAAGTGTCAAAAAATCCCCAAAACGTCATAGTATAGTATGTTGAAAAAGCCATTTTATATTTTGAAAAAGTGATAACATAATATATAATAATATAATAGTGAAATATGTAAAAAAAAGAATAGTACACTATGTTAAAAAAGTCACAAGAAGTTATAGTATAGTATGTTGAAAACAGTCATTTTATAGTATGTTGAGAAAGTCATAAAATAATAGTGTGGTATGTCTAAAAAGTGATAAGAAGTCATAGTTTTATGTCGATAAAAGAAATAGTATAATACGTTGAAAAAAGTAATAGTATAGTAGTATTATTAGTAGTAGTATTGTATGTCGAAAAATTCATAGTATAGTATGTCAAATAAAGGCATAGTATGTCGAAAACGTGATGAAATAGTCAAATTATAGTATGTTGAAAAAATAATAGCATAGTATGTCCAAAAAGTCAGTATAGTATGTCAAAAAAGTCATAAAACGTCATAGTACAGAATGTCAAAAAAGCCATAAAAAAAGTCATATGTTGAAAAAAGTAATAGTATAGTGTGCGGGAAAAAGTCACGGTATAGTATGTCAAACAAAGTAATTAAGAATAGAATGTGAAATAAAGTAATTCAAAAGTCCCAGTATGGAATGTGGAAAGAATTCAGAATCAGAAAAAGTTTTATTGCTATAATAAGTACACTTATGTGGAACTTGCCTTGGTAAAAGTTGCATAAACAAACAAACAAAACACATATTAAACATTAAGAGTCAGTGCGAGTGGGGGTCCGAGCCTTGTTGGTGAGGCTTACTGCTGAAGGGGAAAACCTTTTCGAGGTGTGAGGTTCAGGTCCTTCTGCCAGAGAGGAGGGGTTCAAACTGTTTCTTTCCGAAGTGAGAGGGATCGGCTGCAATCTTTCCTGCACGCCAACGTCCTGAAAGCAAACAGGTCCTGGAGAGATGGCAGATTGCAGCCAATAACCTTGTCAGCAGAGCTGATGATATGCAGCAGCCTACCATTGTCCTTAGCAGTGGCAGTGGGTCCCAGATGGTGATGAAGCAGGTAAAGATGAACTTGATGATAGTGTAGAAGTGCACAATCATTGTCTAAGTATGATACGTGAGAAAAAGTCAAAGCATAGTATGTATCGAAAAAGTCATAGTAGTATGTCAAAAAAGTCATATACACACAACATCTGGTCGAAAAAGTGATAAAAAGTCATAGTAAAGTATGTTGAAAAAATGATAAAAATCATAGTATAGTATGGTGAAAAATTGTTGAAAAAGACATAGTATATAGTATGTCGAATAAAGTTAAAACTCAGAGTAAAGTATGTTAAAGGCATAGTTTTTATGTCGAAAAGTCATAGTAGAGTATGTCCAAAAAGTGATGAAAAGTCATTGTAGTAGTATGTTGAAAAAGTAATAGTACAGTAGTTTGAAAAAGTTATAAAAACATCATAGTATGTTGAAAAATGTGATAAAAAGACACAGTATAGTATGTTGAAAAAGTCATAGTATAGTATTTCAAAAGGTCATAGTATAGTATAGTATAGTACATACACAATAAAGTATGTCTAAAAAGTCCTAGTATAGTATGTTGAAAAAAGTGATGAAAAAGTCATAGTACAGTATATAATATAATAAAGTCTAAAAATAGTATAAAAACATCAGAGTAAAGTTTGTTGAAAAAGGCATAGTTTTTATGTCGAAAAAAATCATAGTATAATATGTCTAAAAAAATCATAAGAAATCATAGTACAGTATGTTGAAAAAAGTCATATTTTAAAAAAAGTCATAAAAAGCGACAGCATAGTACAGGGGTATCAAACTTAACTTCACTAAGGGTGGCACTGGAAATGAGAATCACAACAAGGGCCTGACATGAATAGCTTACTAGAACGTTAAAAAGTTAAAAATCTTTGGCTGTATTGTTGCATGTCTTATATAGCTTCCTCCCATATAGTTTGGTTGAATTAGAAGCTTAAAAACTCAGCAAAAAGGTTTCTTAGTCATCACACAATTTAGCTAATTAGGAAAAAAAAATAAAAATAAATTCAAAGCCGGCTCCCACACAGCTGACTCACAACAACCTGTTTCACAGTCTGAATATTGTTGTGGGAATTTCTGAGGCTCAAAGTCAGCAAATCTGCCCAAATCTGTTTCTTGACTTTTTGTCAACTAGGTGGCCCAAAATCTGTTGGGAACCGGAATTTCTACGCGGACTGGATCCAAATTTGTGAGGGGCCCCCAGGCCTTGAGTTTGACACATGTGGTATTAAATGTTGAAAAGTCATAGTGTAATATTTTGAAAAATTCATGGTATATGTCGAGAAAAGTCATAGTATAGTATGTTGAAAAAAGTCATAGTAGGCCTATAGCATGTCAAATAAAGTGATGAAAAAGTATGTAATATGTTGAACAATTCATGGTATATTGAAAAAATTAATTAAAAAGCCATAGTATATTATGTCAAAAAAGTCATAGTATAATATGCCGAAAAGTCATAAGAATTATGGTATGTATAAAAAAGTCAAAGTAGAGTACGCATGTAAAAAAGTGATAAAAAATCGTAGTATAGTATGTCGGAAAAACAGTGATAAACGTTGTTCTATTACTGTTAAAAAGTAATAGAAAAGTCATAGTATATCAAAAAAGTGACAAAGTCATGGTAGAGTATGTCAACAAAAAGTCACTAAACAGTTATAGTATATTCAAAAACTCATTAAACATAGTAATAGTAGTATAGTATGTTGAAAAAAAAAATTATAGAAAAGACAGTTTTCCCAGTGACGTTATACCCTCCATCAGCACTCATGGAAGGCCTCGTTTGAAAACATGTAGGTCCGTTTCTCCCAACTAGTGACTGTCATCTACTGAAGGAAATGATAAGTACCTCCCACAAGTACCTCATACCCCATTCCAAAATATCCCTTTAATTTCTATTTAATTTTCTCAAATGCTCATTGAGGAAGACAGAAAAAAATATCAGCAGTTATAGTGCCTAGTATTTTATTGCCTGAAGACAAAGTTCGTACAGTAAAACATTCCATCACAATCCAAATGAAATCCACCCTAAGAGAATTCACCTACTATGTAAACCTGTGATCTTGGTTTAAACATTGTTGTAATGAACAATTCTCTCTCAAAGCTTGAGACCAGAAAATCATAATTATTAAAAAAAAGAAAAGAATATTTAATTATAATATAACAACAGTTGGGCTTCCTTGTCGTGTATGGCTTTCCTCCGAGTGCAGCCTAGAAGGTAAATACCGGGTCCATCATTATTTAATAATTAAAAAAAAAAAAAAAAAATGCACCTTCAGAATTTGTCTCTTAATCACATTATGGGCTTTGCTTCTTGTTTGGAGCTTTGAAGGAGAGCGACTCAGTTAAGACCTGGATCACAGGATTAACTAGATAGCAACATCCACTTAAGTCCAAAAATGTCCCACACATCAGGTATGCAAGCATCATCCATGAATACAAAAACAACCAGCAAAATATTCTAGTAGCCACTGTCTCTAAGTAAGTAAGTTTAAATGTGATGAGAAAATAAACCAAGTTATACTTGTGTAATGCTTTAGTAATTGTTAGTTCGCAATTGAAAACACATGATAGCATGGTTAATTTATATTACTTCCCAACACCTTTGCCGACCTAATGCTGAGACGACTATGTAGCATATGAGAGTGCAGACGATTACTGAGCATGCACTTGTTTACCTGTAGAATATGCAGTTATTGAAGCAGACACTGCAGCTTTCATTACTATGTATCCCTCTGCCTTTGTCCCATCTATCAACAGCATGTTTCAACCCTTTAAATACTGTTTGAGGTAAAGTAACCAGACCTTTTCTTTTAGCCTAGTCACAAAAGGATTTGTATAATAAAACCATGAAAGAAGTAACAAAATGAGCAATTTCTCCATAGGACTAAAAATATATACATTAAAATCTTTTTTACAGAATGGAGCCATCCTTACTTGTTGCCACAATCCCCTATCTGTAATAGAATTTTCCGAGAAAGAAAATTTAACGTATCATATATTATCTGCCAACAGAGTCTGAAGTGACTCTGCCCTGAGTCCCTGTAATCCCAGCATCCTACAAGAGCTCTTATTTTGCTTCAACATTGTCAGCAAGTGGCCATCTACAAGGTTGCGTAGTCCTCTATTACATTAAAATAATCTAGTGGTGTCACATCAACAGATATTAGATATGGTGTATGATGAGCAAACTGCTAAAACACAGTGACAAAGGCCTTTTTCCCCTTTACCTGGGCGATTATTATTTCATCTGTCAACAAGGGCCAGGTGTACAGATCAAAGACAGTTTTTCAGTCAAATATCAGACAACCAAGAGTTTTGTCAAAAAGGTCCCAAAGCCTCAATAAAACATGCACATTATGTTGTCATGCATCCTCTCAAGCTCTGTGCAGCTTACTCAGCCTCTAGCGCACAAGAGACAACAACCAGACTAAAGTCTAACCTGCAATGCCTGAAGTCCCCCAGTCTTTAGAGCCACATTGAAGGCCACGTCAGGGTTTCTATTTATTAGTTCCTGATTTGTTTGAAGTTTCTGTGTGGCCAGCGGAAGTAGACGAGATGGAAAGTCACTTACAGTTTCAGAAGATCCCTTTGACTCTATCAAGAGAATCACTAAATACAAGCAGTGCCGGAAAGAATATGTTGTCGTGAATATTTCCATAATGATGAGATGAGCACTAATAAAAAAGACCATTACATGACCATTCTTTTCTCTCTCCAAATTGTACATACTTAACACTATTATATACCATAGAAATATATAAATATTATAAAATAAAAAATCTTTTTATCTTTTTTTTTTTTTTTTTTACCACGAGCAAGCACTGACATGCTAATTGATCCCAACAAGCTCTATTTCTGCTCTGGTCATAAAATCAGTACATTGCAGGATAGAGATGGTTTTAGCTTTGTGTAGGTGTAAAAAAACAACCTGGAAGTCAGATTTTGGCTATTTATACTGTGTATCTTGTTGAAATTCAGTACTGCTCAAATTGGCTATGTGACAAAGAGGTGAAAATCAAAATTGATTGGTCTGAATCGGAGCTTAGAACTGTGTAACTATGTGTAACAGTCATTTCTGAAGCTAAGTAAGGCCGGTTTTTCACAAGTTATTGTCTGTTCTGAACACATTCCCTCCGAGGTCAGCTCATCAGGGGTGGTTTTCACGATCTTGAAGGGTAAACCATACTGTTGCGGGACAGTTGAGTGATGATTGTGTGAAGGGGGGAGGCAGCCATCACGATGGTGGGGCGTTCTGGTTCTGGTATATTGATGCCTTATCTTTCAAAAGGTCCAGACATAGATGACAGCTCCAGCTCCCTGAGTGCCAAAATAACAGAAACTCTATTAATGCCAGAGACGCTTGAAGCTGTATGCGCATGAGCCTAAAGCAGGCGCTGCAGGCCTCCAACTGAACCACAATACTTTTTTGGCAATGAATGAAAAGTGTTTGTAACACTGAGCATCAAAGACTTTATTATTTGATCCAATTTGATAATACCTGATTTACATAGAAAATGTTTGCCACTTCTAAACTTTTTTATTTGTGTTTAATTTATGCTTTTTTTATATTGATCCCCAGTGGGGAAATTACAATTCAGACACACTTTAACATTTGAGAACTATTACTATCTTTTCTTAAATGAAAATATAGTTTTTTTTAGAAATTAAGGAACTGTTAACTATACTTAGGTATAATATCGGGACCAGTGTATAAAAAAAATGTGATACCCAGCGTTTCTTACAAAAAGCCAAAACATTTACAGAAGCTATGATGTAGCATCAATCATATTTTTGGCTTTTTAAACTATATAATCCTATTTCTACATCTCTGTCACTAAGGTCCTAGGTGTGACTAGTGCTCGGTACTGAATTCAAGCATGCAGCATGCTTCTACCAAGAACTGATAATGCTTGTGATTGGCTATTTACCGTTACACGACGTAGAGGCAGGCAAGAAAAACTATGCTGGGTTCATGTAGTAGGAACTAAAGAAAAATTAAAAGATTTGTGCCATAATTTTGTAATTTCTTTGTTTTTCTTTAAAATTGGTATTGAAAAATAGGGAAGAAGATTATGGCCACATGTGAGAAATGTATTTGAGTTCCGAGTTTAAAGTCAGAATTGTGACTTTAGTCATGTTATCGAAGTTAGTTATGAAATTCTTTACTGGGAATAACCCCTTGAGATTAACCTGTCTCGTTTTCAAGGGGGTGCTCAACAAGATGTAAGTATAATAAAACCTAATTAGAACATATTTCTTAAAGTATTGGTATCGGTAAAGGTATCAAAACATTTCAAAAGATACCCAGCCCTAGTTTTGACTTTGGTTTTACACGTGGTGAACTTACCCTCTGGAGGTTCAGCCATGGGTGGGTTGAGACAATACATGTGATAGCCTCTATCACAGTCGTCACAGAACAGAAGCTGATCCTGAAATAAATGGGACAACAAGATCAAGAACACTTTGCACATCAGACTACAGCACTCCCAATACCTACAAGATCCGAATATAGGTAAACTCACGTCATTCTCTGAGGTGCCGCATATGTTGCAGCACTTGCATTCTATGCACTGCCAGCGGTACGTCACAGCAGCCATCATTACAGGAGTGAACTGCAGGCAGGAAGGGTGGCCTGCGTGTACAATCATGTTTATCACTTTACATTGCTGCAAAGATTCCTACTCTTTCAGCTGCATACATTAACATTGTTTTCCTGTTGCTAGTCTGTTCCAGCAGCCAATTGTGTCTAACGTACCTGAGCGTCCGCAGTCGGAGCAGGACACCAGCTCTTCTGACTGGCCGGTCTTGTGATTGGTTTTAGAGTCTCCCAGGCAGAAATCACAGTAATTATTAGGCAACGCGAGACCATCTGGGCCTTTCTTGGGAGCTGAGAAATAAGATGAAAACACCCACAGAGCATCAGTGTTCAGTTTGTCAAAGGTCCAGCTCTACACTGAACCCAGCATTCTAATGGTGAAATCTCTGACAGTTAATGGTCTCTTACTCTTAGGCTCATCGGGCAGCGACAGGGCGGGCTCATTGCTCTCCATCTCTTCCTTCTCCTCACCCTCCTCCTCAGCCAGGTGGGAGGGGCGTAGTGGTAGCTCAGGCCGGGACGGTTCTTGTAACGCTCCCACAGACTGCCACCAAAATCAGAAAATACAACATGTATAAAAAAAGAATACATGAGTTAAGTCCATGTAATATAAAGTCAGGGGTGAAAGGATCATTTATTTTTTTTATTTTTTTACTTCTGGCCAAAGGGTATTAATAGTACAGCTGAGAGTAACAGAAATACTTTCTATCATTGTATAATTTCTATTGTCCAGATTTTACAACGACATGACATATTGAAATTGAAATTAGAGGGCAAGATAAAGAATGATTAAGCCGTTTAGGATTATGAAGAACATGCTCTGATGCAATGACATGCGTTGTTACATCCTCTTAGCTGGAGCTCTGAGGCAGCCATGTATTTAAGACCAACATTACTACTGTAAGCACACTACTGATCTTCACAACAATGGTTTTCACGAGCACTTCCTCGGCAGCGTTTGACTAATGACTATGTTACAATAAAATAATGCATCCATCTTTCTCAAAATTACATTGTAGGTTGACATTCAAAATTATTTTCACAATTGCTCTATATTCCTCTGAATGTTTCTGATCTGAATTTATATTGTATTAATCAGTGGGGTAAGAAAAGCCAGTGGGATTGCGTAAGGAGGATTTACTAACTTTAGGAAGAACAAAGATGCCACTGTATGCAGCTGTCGTCACAGGGTGTGAGTCAGGTTTGTCATAAGATAACACCCAAAGACAAACTTTCACTTCCAACTTTTTCCTCATTTTCATTTCCTCAAAGGCTATTTCTCCATCTGTCATCTAAAGGAGTGATTAGTCTTTTTTCACCAGAGCATCTTAACAAAGTTGCTAAAGACACAGCTAGTCACATGCCACGTGATTGTGTGCAGTGGTGGAAAGATTTGAAAAGAAAAAACACTCCCCAAAATCAAACAGGCATCCAACTAACTGAAATCAAAAGCAGCAATTCACTTTAAAACATGGTATGTGAAATGAGACTTTACAGGGTGCATAGGTGGTGAAGAGGGGGGAAAACTATAATGCAGTCAAATTGCACACACCATGATGCAAGACAAAAGACAAAGCACAGAGAGAAAAAACAGCAGCAGGATCCAGTTTGTAGCTTATCTAAATCTGTGGGATGTTCAGGGCCAGATTGAGGCAAAAAAATAATTACTTCCATGGGCCATAGCTAATCTTTTGTAAAATGAGATGGCTCATATTTTTATTATAGTTTGACTGGGACGTAAAGTAACAGTCTTGACATTTTCTAAATCTCGTTAATCACATTTAAGTTAATTGTACTAGAACAAAACATTTAACCTATGAACTGAACTACACAGAGCATATCTACGTGGTAACATGGACAGAAAATAGACAGACAGTAAAGACAAAAGACAAGGCAGACAGGAGTAAAAAGGAATGAGAGAAATATACCTCTTTCAGAAGGTTTTGAAATATGCTTTTGTTTGATAGTGTCTGAAAGAAAGAAGAGAAGAGGAGAGAGCACAGACAGAGACTCAGAGGAATAGGCTCATCAGACCGACGGAGGATCAGTCGCTACTGAGAACTGCAGCTGAAAGTGAAAATGCTTCACAAAAAAGGAAAAAAAAAAACACATCAAGCAGTACAGAAACATAGTCTGACAACATCAAAGAAGTGGAAGAAACATGTCCCCTCTGCCTGAGAAAAATATTTGAAATGCAAGTTAAAGAAATGTATGCTTTTATCTATCTATAAATTGCAGAACGTCTCTCTGTCTGTCTGACTGAGTGACTGAGTGTTACGCGCATGTGTTATCTCTCTCGAACCGTTAGTTTGGATTAGAAATGCAAAAGATATTGTTAAATAGCACACATTGCCTTTTGCCGCTCTAGCCACTCCCTCTCACACTGCACACTGAGTGAGCACAGTGCAGGACCAGACACAGAGAGGGACGAAGGAAGTAGCAGAGCTTTGGCGGCTACAATGTGAAATACACCTCAGACCCACAAAACTGTGAACAGTATTAATACTTTGGTCTGTCTTTGACTTTGAATAAACAAACAAATGACAATTCCCAAATTTAAGGCCGTTTCAGAATCCCACACATGCAAAGCACAACCAGCTACAGACAACAAGTGGCAGACAGAGCATGATGCCACCTATAGGCAAGCTACCAGACAACCTGCTTCCGACATTAGCTACGTGATTGCTGGATATACCAATGTTACTTTTCTTCACTGTCCTGGAGCACGAGCGGATAGCTGAAAGTTACGTTGACTGTTGTGTGGAATAAGGTTGGCGGAAAAAGGCACTATTTTCGCTGGTTGATTTACGCAGATATGTGCTGATTAGCTCTCATAACGGGCCAGGTGGGTAGCGCACAGCCATGAGTCCATGACGCTATTGTCTGATTACTCCACATTTTATTTTGATATTATGTGATTACATTCTGAATCTGCAACGTTCTCTGTCAGGTAAATCAGTATGTCAGCAGTAGGCTATACAGCGGAGTTACATATAAAGTGGTTTGGGGTCCTTCTGCAAGTAATTTTGGTGTACAAATTAGTTTTAAATACTTCTACAAGCAGCAATACCACAGGCCAAGCAATTAGCCTGTTCCATTTTATGAGCAATGCACTAGCAATGACAAACAAAAAGAAATTCAGCTGAGCCTGGCCTTATAAATATAAGAGGAAACAAAGAGCAGAAAGAAGATGGATGAGAACATGAAGATAAAGGAAAGAGGATGAAAATGAAGGCGATAAAGAATGAGCAAAGTCTTCCTTGCTAACATTACAAACATTACAGCTATTAACATTTGCCCCTCCGCTTTGACCAGAGTTCCCATGCTCTACTCTCCCCATCAGGACTCACTGTCACAGGCGACGGCTTGTCTCGGTCCTCCAGGGCTGCTGTATCCAGCTTCTTTCTACTACTGCCTGCTCCTCGGCCCTGAGGACAGACATTCTTATTGTTGACTTACAGGCTGTGGCACACAAAGAGTTGAGACAAACTTTTAAGAAAAGTGTGTTCATGCATTTTATTTTTACCTTCCCTTTCCTTGCCTCTTCTTTTAGGTGTATCTTCATCATAGTCTTCATCATCCAGGTCATCCAGGAAGTCATCTGGCTCGAGGACTCTCTATGTTGAAGCAATAAGAGAATTAGAAAGTAAAATAATATTCTTGACTCCAAACATATGTTATGTGCCTTGTGTTGAAAACAAGAACCTTTCTAATCCTAGCAGCAGGGTTCAGGCCTCCGGTGTAGTCACTCTGGTTTGAATCCTCCTCGGAGCCTCGGAGCTCTGTGATCGTCCGTTTTTCCAAGGACTCCTTCAGCAGAGCCTCCAGGCTGCTGCCGTCCGCTGATAACAGAGCATCCTTCTTTAGTCCTACATCCACCTCTATGAATAAAACACAAGAGAGTAAAGTTATGAGCAGCAGAGTGCTGTTTTTCTTTAACGTCTAAAACGCATGGCCTTTCATAGCTTTTTTTCTTTCCTTCTAAGGATGAGCTAAACTGAACGATGTGGTACCTGACTTGACAGGAGGGATGATAAGCCGGGGGTCCTCCTGAGGAAGAGATCGCCGTTTCTTCCTCCACCTCCTGGACGGGTAGGTGTAGAGCTGCCCTGGAGCCATGCCTACGGGACATCAGAAAAGAGCCATCTAGAATAACACTGAACTTATTTTAATGCAGAACCTGACAGCTCTTTTGAAAAACTGACGACGCTTGTTAGCATAATTAACAATTACATTTAAAACCAAGAGGGAACATTTACCTGCAAGCTTGATTAAATTACACTTGGTTTATTGAAAAACAAGGCAATTTATCTTCCAACTGTTTTTAGCTATTTCAAAGGGTTCAACAAAAAACATGAAAGATTGAGAGGATGGTGACAAAAAAAAGATGCTAACAAGCCATTTTCATCTAAAGTCAAGCTAAAACACACTACCTATTGCAATTTTCTCCTGATCGCTGCCCTTTCATCCATTGCAAAGCACTTTAAAATCTGATAGTTTTAAAATGTAAAACAGATGTTCATGAACAAGTCCTTCACCCATGATATTATAACAGAATCCAAATGAATAAACTAAAAACTGTAAATCCTGTAGGGAGGTGTACAGTGCATTTTGTACAGTACATGTGTCTCACCTGGTCCCCTGTGTCTCTTTTCCATCCAAATGTAGCAGTTGCTTTGAGCCACACCGGTCTGAGAGTCGAGGAATGGCATCCTGACACTCCTCTCAGCACAGAGCCTGGCATTGTAGTTGTGACATTGTTCCATGGCATCTCTGTAGTACTGCTCTCCCAACCTGACCACACAAACCACAGCCAGATGCTTGTTGTTATTTGGTCTGTTATGGTTAAAACACAAAACCAGCAGGTGTTGGTATTTTGAAACCAATGCAATCTTCAAAATGTTAAACCTAAGTTTGGTTGTCTGTTGTCATTCTCCATTGTGCTGCTCACTCACCACGCAATCTTTGTACTGAGACTAACTCATTAGTGACAGTGCAACAGCAGTTGCTCTTTGGCTGGTACATCAACAACAGAGCTCAGAAGTCAGCACAGTCTCAGGTGTGCTTTGTTTTCACATACATATACTCACATAGTGCTATGAGCTTATTCCCTTTTAGGAAAGCCAAGGACTGTTTCTCTTCCAAGTGAGACAAACAGGTTCATGTCAAACTTTAATGTCAGATCTCATCATTTAATTTATTGCAAAGATGTAAAATGTCAGCATAATGTTGTAAAGCTGTTGCCTATCTGCAATTTGATCAAGACTAAACCGGAAACATACATGAAAAATAGCTCCAAACAGTGACTGTTTCTAACTACTAAAACTAGAATTAGAATAATAAAAATAAAAGAAATTTACATGTATCTGAATATTTACCATTTCAACACCATGAATATTATTTTCACATTATTTTTAGTATCGTTCTAGCATACTTGTAACCTAGCTAGCAACTTTTGTTATCATGACTATCAGTAGAATTTAATTAGCTAATGAGTTGGCACAAAGCCATATAAATAACTATTGGCGTTCAAAAAGTAAAGTCTCAAAG
>JABXJD010002840.1:0-42809 GCA_013375575.1 Percina caprodes
TTGCTAATTTTTTGGGTTTGGCAAAAGTACATCCACGCAGTCACTAGAATAAAAAAACAGCCCATTAATGTACATAGTTTGAATGTCAAACTGTAGAATATTAGGCTCAGCTCTTTGTGTATTATGTTCTATAAAAAATTGCCATTTTATTAAGAGTAAGACCTGAGCAGAGTTTAGCTTTACATTAAGAGAATCAAAGTAGCTTTAACTTTTGTAGGCCTTGTTCATTGAAAAACGTCAGAATTTACATTCTCATAAGAATCATACTTTATTGTCACATATTTTGAAGCTGAAATCCATCGACTTAAAATGTAAACAAACCTAACTGTGGAATGCTAATTATTTAAGACTTGATACCAAAGTTCAGTTATATATTAAAAAATACAACAAACTGCTGTGACTTCATTGTACAGTATAATGTTCACAACAAAATACAAAACTAAAAACTATCACATGAGATAGATGGCAGAGATTGGGAAAGTTTCTCATGTTTACAACTTGGGAAGTTCACGTCATCTGATAGTTGTTTGGCTGCAGAGTTGGTAGTGTCAAGGTTGAAAATACTGTACATAGACAGTGTAGCACACATAAAATGCGGGTTTTAATTGTTTGTTTATTTATTTATTTCTTGTATACTTTATTAACCCATCTTGTATATATAATATATAAAAAATGTATATAATGTGATTGCGGGGTCCAGCTTAGAAAATGTTTTTTCCTGAATCAACTAGAGTTTAGAATGCCAACGCAAAGAAAGCGGAAGGTGAGGGACATTCAGCCAAAAACGAGGGACATCCGGCATCGGAACAATCCTGTAAATTAAACATTGTTGATATAGACTATTTAACTGAAAAGGATACTGGATCACAGAAGTATTGTTATGACCCTGAGGTCATTTTGTGTTATGTCTGTCACGTAACGTAACAGTATGTTCTCTTTTTTTTTTTGCAATGCAGAATATTTAACTTTGTACACTTTTTTCCAGAAGGATTGGCTCTATAAAGTTTTGTAACATAACTCACAAAAAGCTTTCAAACTGATGATGCACAGAGCAGAACTTTGCTTGAACATCACATCAATGTACTGTATATCAGTGTTTAATGCATTACATCCTGCCAAGCTTCTCTCATTCCTCATAACTTCTCAGAAATCCTCTAGTTTAGTTGCACCTTAAACCGTCAGCATGGCGTGTCCTTGGCTTGGCGCCTGTTGAATTGGCAGAGGCAGTTCATTGTTGTCCCAGTGTATATCCCGGATAATGGAAAAGCATGTCCTCTTTGCTTAGCAATGCTCCTCTCGGTAATGTGTTTGAGGAAGCAGGGGCGGCAGGTGGCTAGTGACTCTGATGTTTAATAATTGAACATTTTCTGAACTGCGCTGTTGCAGGTTTTACTTCTCTTTAATTTAAACATCCCACCAGCATCACACCCTTGTATTTCATTATACCCTCTTGGTGACCGGCCATTACTGACTCAGCATCACTGCACAGTTGTTTTCTTTAATTTGCATTCCACGGATTTAACATTTTTTCTTACATTTGAATACAAATATCTGTTTTGCAGCTGTTGCTGACTAATAAAACAATAATAATTCAGCCTCTAGATGATTTGTGAAAAGTTTTACTTTTGTTTATCTGAAGATACATCATTTACACAAACTCCAAATTCTCCCTGGTGAAATTAGAATACAAACATCACTCTTTTTTTCAGTCAGACAGAGATTAAGCAAATGTTGCATCACCAATATCAACAACCCACCTCCCCCACTGCTACCTTTGCCAGGGGCATGCATCACATTTGTGTCCCACATTATACAAGCCCACTTTTTAATATTCACAAGGAATCCTCACAGTAGCTGCTTAGAAATAACTTTTCAGACTCTGAACTGCTGTATAATTCTGAATCTCAAAATGCAATTAACACAAGGGCAAGCCTTTATATTTATTGGCAGTCGTATTCCTTTGAAATGAGAAGATTGGCTGATACGAGGAGCCGTGAGATATCCTACCACACTTTTGTATATTAGGTGCAGTATTTCTGCATGCACTTGTAATTGACTGTGGGAGGAGAGTGGAGGGTAGGACTACATTCCTGTTGCAATCTGTGGTGGATAATTCATCTTCTTTCCTGAAGGGTCATGTGGTTGTCACTGAAGAGGAAATTGTTATTGAGTTACCAGGAAGCAATATTGAGCTTTGATTTAATGGTAAAAACTGACAATGACAATAAGATAAGCTTACAGTATATTAGTTTTATGGGTTATTTTGTAGCAACAGTACAAGCAATTTAACTACATTATTTTCATGTCAAAATGCTATTCTGTCCTGAAAAAAACATAAACATACCATACATTTCTGCAGCAACTGAGGAAGATGGTCCATCCCAAATAAATTAAAACTGGTTGATTCTGCTTTTGTTGTTAAATTAAATGATGGTGTTGTGTGTTCACAGCATTCCAGAGGGACACTAGAGAAATACTACCTACTAAACAACAGTGAAGGGTTGCTAAAATCGGAGAAAGCTGGACTCATCCTTGTTCAATCTTGTATTCTTCTCATCTCTTTGGAATTCACTTTGTAAGTGTGTGCAGCTATCAACATCATCTTACCAATGTTGGGGAAGCTAGACTGACCAGTGGGCAAGCTTCCCAATACTGATTCCAAAATCCAAGACATCACATACTACCTACTACTATCGGCTATGTGGTCACTTGCAGGCCAAAGAACACCTATCACACCTGATATTTTGTTAATTTTTGCTTCATGTTTGGGTAAATAAAATCCTTTTTTAAAAGATCCACCTGCAACTCCTCATGCCTGCCAGCTCAGTCCCTCACAGAGATAAGTATCATATCGCAACAACAAAAATAATTTTCTCATGATAGCAGATTAATTATCTTGTAAACACAATATAGTTGCTGTCAAGACAACAAATTAACAGAATAAGTATCTCATTGCTTCAAGAAAAGATATTTTGTTACAAAAAGTGGAATTATTAATTTAAACAAAGTGTATGGAAACAATGTCAGCTGCTGTCTCAGCTGAAAAATCTGATCAAATCCAATCCAAATCCAAATCCAGTGACCCATTACTGATTAGAGCATTTAAGTGTACTTCAATCAAGTTCAGAAGCAGAAATACCATATTCTTCTAGCACTGACTACCCATACAGACATTATTTGACATATTAATGCAGACATATTACATAATACATATTTAACTACTTCCATGGTATTCCAATTTCCAGTTTATACTGTGTGCAAAATGGGAAATTATATAGATTCACAATTTCTCAAAGTAGATGGAAAACTCTTAACATATTCCCCTTCAGTATATGATAGTGGGGAAACATTCACCACAAACAGCCACAGGGTTGGTTCAAGGGGAAGGTAGAAGATAAGTGGTCTGAAGGGATGAGTAGTCTATTTCTTACACACACACACACACACACACACACACACACACACACACACACACACACACACACACACACACACACACACACACACACACACACACACACACACACACACATACACATTTAGCAGTGCAGAAACTGTGTTCTTTTCTATTAATTACAGCAGAGATAAGATGTCTCTCTCTCTGCCCTTAATCAAAATGGCAGGATGGTGAATTTCAAATACTTGAGTGAGTTGTAACCCTCATTAATGTGCTCAGCTCTCTGTTAACTTTTAAAGTAATAACTTTAACCTGACAATAGAAGCACTGGTTGGTGAGTTATAAATTCAATCAAAGCTGCTACTGTAAGAAGACTGTAATAAAATGACAAGTTGTAAAACAGGTTATAACATTTTAAAATAGACCAAATCTGTTGCATAAAATGAACATTTAAAATTCAAGCATGAACAATGGTAATTAAAAACTTACTTTACAACCAGGAATGTCAAAGTAAAAAATAATAACCTATTTACCATTAAAGATGTCTAAACCAACACAATTGAGACACATCTTAACAACACTCACATGCTTTCTAATGAAAAAGGAAACGGTCACGTCCATGTCTAAATGTGTTCCCTCTGGCTACAGAATGCTGAATATGTTCACAAACAGAAAACATGCTTTGCTCTGTGGCACCAGGGTGGAAAGTCAACAGCAGTAACTATCCTATGTCTTAAGGGCATGCACTTTTAGCAGGGCTCTAATGGCTGTTTTACATTTTGGCCTCTTTATAGAAAAACAGAAGAAGCAATGAAATTTGAAATTGTGGAAAGTGCAAAGTTTGGCTGAACAGCAACGGGTCCCATTGCTGTTTTCTTACTAGTATTATGTTGTGTTAGGTGCATATAAATCACAAACTTTAGGTTGGGGCAAAGCACAATATAAAACCAACCTCATATACAGTACATTGTTGGAAACAGCTCAATAATGTCTCTTTCGTTTCTTCGTCTATTTGTTTGCGTATTCTTTTGTAATGACAGGTGAAATATAAATATCAATATGCTTTGTAGAAGGGAAGGAACATCAAGGTTTTGGCCTGCACACCTTCAGGTTCATATCTGAGCTGAAGATGTGTTGTGAGTACTGTAATAACATCATGACATTCTCATTTGTAAATGGCTCCCACAATGTTGGTCAGTATTAGACTCAAGCTGAGACTCTAATAATTAATCACGAGGAGTAAACAAGAGCTGGCTCCCTTCACCCTCTCCCTCCCTCACCTCCAGTGACACAGCAACTCATGCAGGAGTATGGATCAGCTGTCATCGGTGGGATTTGTGGCCTTTTCTTTCTGTCTTTCTTGCAACCATAATAAGTGTGATCTTGAAAGCAGTATATATTTCATAAGAACATCCTGATGGCAACCAGCTTTCATCCTTATCCGTTCTAAAAGGTATTGACTTTGTTGTGCGTCTCGGTTTATTTTTTCTTGTTTTGCAATTTGACCAATAAAGCTCCTTAATTAGCAGGATATGAAGGGATAAAAAACATCAAATACAAATATTATGACCATTCCACTACAATAGTTTTGGTTAGGGTTTAGGCACAAGAACGTCTCAGTTCATTTTAGGGCGAGCATTGACAGTTAGTACGAAACTGGAAAAAAACAGAAGGCTCAGTCTCATGCTTTCTTGACACAGCCATCTATCCCAACCTCCTTCGTGAGACCTTTTGCAGTCACGCTATATATCTTCCATTGCCTTCAGACACAATACGTCCTTGTCTAGAAAACAGGTCATTTTGGCATTTAAACAAATCACTAAGTCTGTCTTGTGAGGACAGTTTCCTTTCAGGTGACTGTCAATCTGTGTGAGTGGTACAGTAGATGTCATCTTTTTTTTAAACTTTTCTTTGTCCGTTGAAGAATTTGAAACTTTTTTCATGTCTGTTCAGCAACGAGTATTTTAGGGATCAGTAAAATAGTAGTCTCACTTTGCCAGACCTTCCTCCACTACAGTGCTGCGAAAGAGGGTCTGGCGAGTCCACACAGCATTAAGGGAAGGGAGAAAGCATGCTCTGGGTTATTGGCATCTCTTTAAACCAATCTCAATCATCATGGGCGGCGCTAAGTGTCGTACGGAGAAACGGCGCCTCTGCAAAATAATCTCAGGGAGGAACGTGTTTTGGTGACGCGTGTGTATGCGTTCAAAAGTTGTTTTGGTCGTGCAACAGAAATCTTAGATTGGACAGATATTCTAGCTAGCTGTCTGGATTTAACCTGCAGAGATCTGAGAAAAGGTTATTCATAGTCCTCATAAATTGACTGGAGTTTAAAATGCAGACACAAAAGCAACGGATATCCGGCCTAAATGAGTGAAATCCGGCAGCAGAGCAATCCCAGAAGTGGGACGTTGATGCTCTGACATGAGACTATGAATGTTGCTCTTGAATCAGAAGATTACCACAGCAGATCAAATATTACTCTGTGTATGCAAATGTACCTTTTCTAATAATGAACTGATTATGTGTATAATTCTAACCTAAACATTGGGTTCAGGGTCAGTTAGGACAGGAAGATGTAATGGGTCATATTTACAGTAAGACATTGAGTATTTTTTCTGATCAATCAAATATCGTAGTGTATTATAGTGTATTGCATATTTTGTAATTTAATTATGTTAATGAGATATTATCTATATCTCATTAAGATAATGCTTTCCAGTACTGAGACAGTACTCATGTCCAGAAAAAACACATATTTCAATCATAGCAAGTATAGTCGTGTAAAAGCATTTGGTTTAGGTCTAAAAATAAACATTGAATGAACAAATAAATACCTATTATACACATCAAAAGAGTTGTGGCTGGGCAATAACGGCTGCTGAAACCCCTGATGCTTAGGGTTGTCGGTATCCCCTGTGTCTTCTGCTAAAGTATTTATTTCAAACAATCTGTTGATGCTAATTCTAGGGTTGTAATATGCATCATTTCCTGTTTACCGGAGCAGTTTCCCTCCGAAACATCTTGTATAATGAATTGAATTTGCATACGTTGCATCAGAACATATCAGTCATGAAGCTCAGGCTTTGATTCAGACACATTGTTATAAAATAAGTGAAATGTTAGGATTTGTTCACAAGCTCAATGCTGCTTCAAAACATTTACTCCGTTTTCCTTGGATACAGATTTGTTTTCTCTGTGATCTTCTACCCACCACTGTGAGCTCAATGGGGCTTTGCAAGGTCTGCCATGCTTAAAAAGATACTGCAAACAGTGGGGGGAAAAAGGATTTTCCTTACAATGGCCTTGACATTTTTCCAAGCAGAAGAAGCACTGCAGGAGAGAAAAAGGCCAAGATTACCCTTAAAGTGACTCAATGCACTTATGTGGGAGCGAGTTAGTTGTGTCTTCACAGGGAGTTCTTCAGAAGGAGATAAGACGTCCTGCACTTCCTACCACCTTGTCTCCGACAAGACCTCCTTAACTGGAATCATATCTCAATCAGCCCTGCTGGCTGCCTGGAAATACCTGGGGAGAGAAAGAAACCAATGCCTGGCCAGGTTCCCTGAACAACTTGAAGCTTTATCATTTGATCTCTAGCACTCTATCAATACATGTTTCAAATACTTAATGTCACTGAGGCCCCTTCCCATGGTGTCTCTTGCTTTAATGACCCAAGGTATTGTCACTTGGATCTGGTAAATAAAAAAAAGGAGGGTTAAAATATCTGTAATCATGCAGCATCAACATCTCTGCTTTGATTCCCTCGTTGTTTCAGTGATCGTGGATGCCAAATACTTTACTTTCCAGTGTGGTTCCAACCAAAACGCTGCTGTTGAAAGTCGGGCATGACACCACCAGCCGTCAGTTTTGCTCCACAAGCATACAGTATCATCAACATTACAGAAATACGGAACTGTGAGATGAATCCTGTTGAGAAAAGGAAGTGATGCTGCTGAATGGGAACACAGATGTTCTAAAAGTACAATCCAGCTGCGATAAGAAGATAAACAGCTGATAAACAGATTTTTTTGTGTCAGACTTTTTTTTAGAATGTAGAGATTTTTAATCACAAGAATGTCAGCTATTATGTATTCATTATAACAAAAATCAAACCATTACAACTGACCATATAGATCGTTTTTACGGTCCATCTTTACAAATGGACCTTCAAACACACCATGCTACCATGTTTATAAATGAATATTTAGTGAAGCACATTTGGAATTTTGCAATTTAGGTAGAGTCATGAAAATTGCATCCTAGATTTTAATGTTACCCTCAGTAAAAGTCTACTTCCGTGAAGTGCCAGGATGTGCTGTATGAAATTGGTATCTTTATTATGCTTATTTTCAGGTTCATAATTGTATTTAGAGGTTGTATCAGAATAGGTTTACATGGTTTAATTTTGTTTTGTTTTGCACATTGCTTCAGCTCCTCTTTTTAGCCTGTGTGTTGACCTCTTTCTTTTAGCTACAGAGTGAGGCATCTTACTTCTTTTCCATCTTTGTTGGGAGTTGCACTTGCGCAGTAAGGACTATCAGTCAGTCGGAAGCAGAGTAAGAGGGCAGAAGTAAAGGCTGGACTAAACTGGACTACGTTTTTTTCACTTTGTAAATCTATAACGTGCACAAATTTTCTTTTAACACAATAAAGGAAAGGGAAAAGCCAAAAGCATAATATGAGCACTTTAACTCAAAATTGCTTAAATGCCATTTATGAGTCTAACTTTCTTCCAGGTATGTTATGAATAATTCCCAGAATATGCTTATCTGCTCTGACACTGTAGATGTATTTAGCTCTTTGCTACTGGTCAGGATCATGCCCAGAGCCAGAGGAGAACGAGGTCAAATCCACATGTTGCAGGAAATAGTAATGTGGCATTTACTCCAAAAACTCAAAGAGATTTCTTCTTCTTCTTTATCCTTTTAATTTTATCTACAAGTGGCATGTGGTTCTCGTTACTGGACATCCTTATCAGCAGCTGTCCAGAGCCCTACACCCCTTACCACCCATGACCCTGGGATTGAGTTCACTGGATGATTGCACACACACACACACACACACACACACACACACACACACACACACGCACACGCACACGCACACTCACACACACATTGAAACAGTATAAACACACAAGCACAAACTCAGCTTTAATGGTTTTATGCATATGAGAGGCTGAGGGTAAAATAAGGTGCTGTGAAAATGTTGTATCACCTAAACCATTCCCCGTTTTATAATCCCCGCAGCTGCACAAAAGTGCAACAAGAACAGAGTCACAACAGGTTAGATGGTTAGATGATGGTATGGGGGTGGAGCAGTGGATATGACCCATGTCTATGGTGTAGGAGATCTGGGTTTGATAATCCACTGCAATACATCAGCCAATGTTGCTCCAGAGCCATATATATAGCAATTGTATGTTGCTTTGGATAAAAGAGTCAGCTAAATGACATCAAAGACATCATAAATAAATAACTCCACCAAGGAAAACTTAAGACCTGTACACATCATCTGAAACTGCCTCTAGAAGAAGGAAATAAATCACATGCAAATGGACAAATCACTAGTATATTACTGTAAGAAACTGCTATACTGTACATCATCATGTGTTCGGCTTGCAGATGGCTCTGTCTGTCTTGACGGATTTTGCGCCTAAACTACCGTATATAGTATGGTCTTGTCACATGATCAAATAGAGACTTTAGACAACATCAACATACTGTACATACGTTCATTTTTGTATTTTCTTTTATAGATTGCTACTGACTATCTTAACAAAGAAATTATAACAAAGACAGAAATAAATTTGCCTTTTTGAGCATGTATAGCAAATGGACTGATTCAGCAGAAAGGTGGTATGTACAGTAAATGCAGTTCATTACCATTTAGATCAGGCTTTAGGTATTATTGACACATCTAATTTAACATTACATTACCATAATTTTACTTGAGCTGCTCATATATGTTATGGATAGTCAGTCATGCTAGGTGTGGTGATAAAAATATCCATTTGGCAAAAGGAAAAGAAAAGAAAAAAATCATGTTTTGAGCTGCCGAAAACCTCTTTGGTATGTTTAGCCAGTGAATAAATGTATTACATGTACAGTCAAAGCGCGTGCAGCAATGTCTGCATGTCTATTCATATTTCAGCATGGAAAAACTTGACATGTGTCAGTCAGCTCTGTTTCCTCTGGCACAGACCTTTTGATCCAGTTCACTCTTCAGCCCTCTGACTGACAGGTCCCATCTGTGGGGAGAGAGACATAGAGGGTGATGTATAGAACACAACTTTATAGAGTGCAGTGTATAGACATTTTGTGATATTAAGGTAATGATATATTGAATTGCGTATGCCTAATTTTCACAACAGTTTGTTCACCATACATCTTTTATCCAACATCTCTTTTGGTGACAATAAAATTTAGCTCATCAACTATCTTATGTGACCAACTGACAAATTCTTCTAGGCCTAATCACAAACTTTAAAGTGAGAAAAGAAGAAAAGAATTGTAAGAGCACGGTAATATGTGGTTACTATTCAAGGTTCAATATCAGTCGAATCAATCATAAAAACTTTTAAAATATGATATTATGGTAATTTCATATTTCAGCAGTTAAAGCTTGTTTGCAAAATAGGTATTTAGGTCCTAATTTCACAAAACATGCAACAGTCAACTGAGGATATTATCTCCTATTTAATTTTGATGCAATATTTAAATGATTGATATAGTACAGACAATCAAATCAACATCTGTCTCGTACAACAATGTCCTTTCCAATAATAAAATCAGTTTTGAAAAATGAATAAATAAATAATAAATAAATAAAGATGCAGGTAATTTTCATGGTTAGCGTCGTTATTGTTGGTTCATAGCATTCATTTACACTTTACATTGGACAGTAACTCAGTCCAAGTCAACTAAATCAATCAAAAATCATTGTGAAATCCAATAAATATTATAATAGTTTTGAATGGGGAATGATGATGAAGAGATGAGACCCGTTCAAATCAAACTGGTTAATAAAGTTTGAGAACCTTATTCATCCCCATTGTAGATAAGACTGAAAAAAAAAAATTTTTTACACTTTGATAAGAAATCAGATTTGTTACATAAATAAGGAACAATGACTTTGTTCTGTAAGAAATATTTTATTAAATGCATTCCATTTACATTTCTATCTCTTTGGATCCTGCTAAGATATGGGAGACTTTTATTAGGAATTAGGAATATAACATTTTATTATGCCAACCTTCAAAAAATAAGTTCTATCTGTCCTGTATCATTGATATAAAAGAGTTGCGAAACACTGTTTACCATCTGCGTAATTGTAACCAAGGCTGAACAATGAAACAAAGCTCTGTGCAGAGTGTGTGCTGTATATCCTAGATGGATGTTACATAACAGGAAGTCAGCCTGCTGCTCCTGCTTGTCCTCTAGCTGTAAGAAGTGCCCTTTATGTGACACCCTTGTTGGAGACACAGAAAGGTGTTGAAAGATCAACTGGAATTTAACCAGCAGTATGTTTAAGCACCCTGATGTCAAGAAGGTTTTAATGAGACTTTAATTCCTTGTACCTGCCAATGGCCCTTACCTCCAGCTGTGCTGTGGATCTCACAAGAATGCATGGTCAAGAGATAGTTGGATTAAAAATTAAAGGATTTAAAACTGCAAATGAATAGCAGTGATCTGAATTTTCTATTGTCATATATCCACTGACATTGGTGAGAGCATACCTAACTGGAACATTATTCCACGGCATTGCAGGAAATCAGAAAACAACAGTTTGTAGCCTATCCTAGTCTGATCTCACAGAAATATGTAAAATGACAATGACCTCTTAACACAGCATTCATGGTGGTGGCACAGAATGTGTTAATATTATGTGTTGGCAACACGGAAACAATCCTAATGAAAATACAACAAGGATCATTTGTCGTGGTGGACACGCATATTCCCTGCTGCTTTTGCATCTGTCTTTTTGCTCCATATCTATTAAGGATATATTAAAGGAAGTATTTTATGCTCATTTTCAGATTCATACGTTTATTTTGGGTTAAAATGTTTAAAAAACACATTTTCTTTCTCATACTGTCTGTCTGAACGTAGCATTCACCCTCTGTCTAAAATGCTCTGTTTTAGTGCCTGTCTTTTAATATTTGTATCTCTCCCTTCTTGTCTCTTCACTGTCATTGCAGCCGGGAATGACACATAGACATCAAAAGGGGCATGAGCACCTGCCCTTTTTCTTTTATTATTATTAATGATTATATCCTGTATATATTCCTGTTTGCGCACAACTTCTCTGTCAAACTAATGTATTTATGGAATTAAAAATATGAAATAATATCAGGTCTCTCTCTCTCTCTCTCTCTCTCTAAAATTTAAATTTTTAAAATTATCATTTTAAATAAATGATAATTTATAAACCTATTAGGCTTTTTTTTTTTTTTTTGAGCCCCTGCTGCCCAAAATTTCTGTGCGTCCTGGTACCGGCACTGTAGCTGCACTTTCAACCTATATATATAGTATAGCTGCAAGTCCAGATGGCTCGTTTGAAGGCACGGTTTCTGAACACAGGCTTTGTGCATTTTTTCCGTGGATTGTGCATTTTGATACTTTCACAGTATTTATATAGCACCTCGACTTGCTTAATGTAAAAAAAGATCTCACTTTTTACAATATGGGATCTTTAAGAGTTGTCATTTTAAAACATTTCAGCTGTAAACATGAAAAAGTCAGCCATAAACAGCCTTTTCTAAGTCATGCAACTATACAGTAACATTAGCTTAATAAGCAATATGTAAGCTAATAAAATCTTCCAGTTTTAACCAGCAAAATTGACAATTACAAGCTAGAAAGGAAAAGCCTGCCTTTTATTGTTTTGTCTGCAATCATTATCATTATAATCTGTATATGTGCAATGCAAGAGCAATAACCTTAACAGGCACAGCAACTGTAACTGCAGGAAGCGAAGTTTAGCAAATATTCAACTAGTGAATAAAATTAGCTTTAATAGGACCAGAATAGCTCAATTAATTACACCAACCAACAACTACAACAATGAAAAACTGCTCTTAAGTTAACATCTTTTCCACCTAATTTAAAGGCTGCGAATAAAAATTTGGTTTTGGTGGGTTTGCCTACAGTTTGTAAAGCAGTGCAAATTCAGAATTCAAAGATTTTTAATGTCATCTTTTGCAGGTGGGTTGAAAAAAAAACCTTGAACTCCACTTTTCTTTCTTTAATAAAGCACCATGCTCTTCAACTAAAGAATGAGTTAGTGCTGACAAAGAGCCCAACCTAAGTCTGTTAAAGATATCTGTAAAGTGCACACGCCATTATCACAACCCCAGTGTCTGTTTCCAATGGATACCAAATTGAAATCAAGTGAAGCTGACAGGAGAGGGTGCTTGATTCGTCTCATACCTTCAACCTTCCCACGCGTTATCTTTCAATAGCGTGACATTATCAGAGAAAAGCCATGCATCTGGAAACAAAAACTCAACTCACTAAAGCGTGTGGCGGCCAAAAGGGGTCAAGGATCAGTATAAAAACATTTTTATTCCTTCTGAGATTAGAGGGAGACATTTGCACTTGCTCTGACAATGAAGAGACATCTTTGTTCTTATCAGTAAAAGAAGTCCTTGAACATGATGGCGGAAAAGAAAAAGTGATTTCCAACCTTTTAGGCTTGTGATCTTCTCATAAAGTCGATTAGTAATCAAAGTGTATTGGGCACTGATGAAGTTCCTCCCTTCTTGCATGCATTTATTTACATTAGCAATTTACAGTTTGCCTCCCATTCACCCATTCACACACTCATACGCATACCAATGGCAGTGAGCTACCATGCAAGATTCCTAACCAACAGGATTAATTTGGGGTGCATTGTCTAGCTCAAGGACATGTGGACAGGAAGATCCAAGGATCACTTGTTTCTGATTTTTTTAACAGAACAGAAAACAGTTCTTCTCATCAGTTAAATTGAATAAAATCTGTGCCTTGGCCCTCAATACTTTGTTGTTTCATTTTAGTGGATAATAGTTTGTAGAGACCCGAAGAAGGAAAACTCTATTTTACAAGCAAAATATCAATGTCTTGTGTAGAAGAAATGTTGTTCTTCTTTTTTCCTATCATGTTAATCAACAAAAGAAATATTGAACTGCAGGTAATTGCAGTACAGCAACAGTACTTGTGCGTCATGATACATTACCACGTAACTGAAATAATGGAAAATAACTATTGCATAAAACTTCAAAAAATGGTCAGGGATTTAAACACACCTGCTCTATAAGTGTTGTAAAAGTGGGATAATACACCCTGAGATGTCCTGATACAGAAAATAACCATGACAAGTAAATATCACCTTGTCACTTTTGTAACTGTTGTGAAGGTTGTTCTTGTTTGAAGAAATAACAATCAGAATATATTCAAGTTTTATGTGACTGACCACCAGAAAACATGAACTCAAAGCGCCCTCACATGAATGACAGCTCTTTGTTATTACTCTGTTTTATCCCTTACATTGTAATTCAACTTCAGTCAGTCTCTTTATTTATCGCCTAAATAACTGAAAAGGCATTACAGTGTCTTATTTTCTGTGTGCAAGTGATTGATGCTTGCCCATTCCTGTCAACTATATCATTTCTTTTGCATGTTTTTGCTTCAGATGAGTCTCACTCTGGGCAGTGGTGAATTTTGATGAATGGTGGAGGTAATGGTGGATGACAGCCAGAGCGAGTCAGGGAACCCACCAGTCTCTTCCCAAATGATGACATTTGATTTTGTCTGGTGCTTTTTCTTTCAATATGGCATGTGCGGTGACAAAAATCAATACGTCCCTTTTGTTCTCCCCCCACACCATCCTTTTGCCCCTTCTTTTTCCCATTCCTGTGTATGTGTCAATGCATTTTATTTTCAATCTCTCCAACTCTATTGAGCTCTATTTTCTCATTGTTTTGTCTTACCTAGCTGATCTCCTACTCTTTCTCTGTCTACTTCCTCCTTGCCATCCCCTTTGCTCTATCATCCTTGACTCTCAGCGGCTCATATCTGTGGATAACTAATGATAATGGACTCTGCTCCCTGATGTGGGAATTCTGCAATCAGCCACTCTGCATGACATATGCGCTGATGGCCTTAATTTTCTCAGACTTGAATGCCCCTAAAAATCAACAGTGAGGAGACAGAGCACACACATAAATACAGCTAGCAAAGAACGAGTGATTCATTCTATCTACATTAGTGTGCTACGATAATGTCATAGTGATCCAGCTACGGCAAAAAAATCAAGCCATGAAATCCAAATAATTACCATCACAGTATGTCTTCCCGTCTTGCTTTCTTTATCCTGTTTTTACTGATTTCACTATGATACAAATATATAAATAAATAGATAGGAAAATAGATAAATTTGCCACTAAGGCATGACCAGATCATGACATATTTTAGTTTGATTTTCTCCTCAGAGCATCATTCATTACTCTGTCTAGTGCAGATAACTTGTGGTGAGTCATACAGTCCTACTGGGACAGCAAATTAATTTATCAGGCACTGATATTTCAGAAGTAGTATTCATCTTTAGCACATGCATAGATGCATTCAGTCATCCTAGGAAGGTCATTATGCACTCAATGAATAAAGGAGTGAATAAAGAGATAGATGTTAGATCAGGTAAATTAGTTTGATCTAACATCAGTGAAGGATTTTCCGTCTTAATTTTTGAACTGAAAAACAATCCTTTGACTGTCACACTCACAGGTATATTATGAAATTATCCCCAAGGGTTAGTTAAGAGGGACATCTCAGAAATCTGTCAGCACTGTACAAAAGTAATTGGTAATGTGCCTATTTGTGTGTGTATTTGACAGGTACCTCCAACATGAGTTATATTTTTTAAGAGCAAGGTTTTTTAAAGGTCTGACAATGTGACCCCTTCAAACAAAATTGAAATAATTGTACCCCCCCCCCCCCAACACCCACAGTGTTCTCCAAGCCACAATAGTAATACAAGTATATTATTTAGCAACAGGTGTCTCATATGAGAAAATCCCAAATCCAGAAAGCAGCTCTCTTTCAAAGTGCTTTGTAGAAGTCTTATGAAAAACAATTCAAAGGCTGACAAAACAATCCATGTGACAGCTACGCCATGCAATACGTATGGACATCTGGACATATCAATATAGAATGATTTCATTTTCCTCATCATTGTGTATTTAACTGTTGTTTTAATGCAGCCTTAATTGCCTTTCCTTGCCTTTAGTATTGATACAGGACATCACATCATTGAAAATGACTCAGTCTAAGGCAGGTTTTATTTATTTTTTAAGAGGACTTCCTCTGACAATTGCTTCTCTGTGGTACTAGACTTTTATTAGGAACATGAGCGTCAGATGAGTGCTGGTTCAATGTCTAAACCGTGGATAGGCTGCTCTTTTTGCAGCCAGGGGAAATCCATCTCTCCATCCCAGTCCACTCGAGTCACCACAGAGCAGAGCCAGCATCAAAGCCAGCTGTCCTGCTTTAATCTTCTGGACGGGTCTTGCGAGGATCCTGTCTACCCGACTGGCCTGACGGTGTCATCCAATGTGTGTCCCAGTGAATAGAGAGGAAGTGTGAGAGCTCTGGTGTGATACATTTCTACTCTCTCCTCCTCAAACAGACTTATTTCTGTTTTTCTCTGTCATGCACTCCAAATATCATTGTCCTATTTTGCCTTCAATCTCCCTGTTTATCACTGTCTGCCACACAGACACACAGACACAGACGCACAGACACACACACGCATGCAGGCACGCACACTCGTACACATCACTGGCAGAAGATAACGTTGGAAAACCGATCGCCCATGGGAGGAAGCATGAATATGTGACGCCACACAGGAGCAATGGCAGCTAATCAGAGGCATCTGCTCCTTCATGGTGCCAGCCTCATCTTAACACAAGAAAATATAAGCCAAACACAAATAATATCTTGAAAACAGAACCAGCACACGGTCATTTTGGGCTTTTCCATTGCTATATTTTTTGTCTATTGTTTTCTGTCAAGTAGGGCTTGCACCCCCGCTGCTAGATATCAAATCTTAAAACCAAACAAAGCTTCAGGCACAATGCTATTTCTCTCTGTGTCAATGAAAACACATTTCCAGCTATGAACAAGTTCTGTTTTGTGAATGCAATTGTCACTGTAGTCTTTGCAATTTAGCTACATTTTTTAAGGTCCAATCCTCCCCCTCAGTCCTCTCCAACTGAAGAAAAACATGTTGTCTGATTGAGATTGAGAAGTGGAAATGTGGGATGAAGGAAAAGGGCATTGGGAACACAAGAAGTCATTTGCTTGCCTGTCCGTGTCAGATAAGCAAAAATGAGATAAACCTTTCTGAGACTCTAAGGTATGGCTGTTTATAATTTTGGCTAGTTTATTCACAGACACTAAAGTCGAGCAACTGACCAATTATTCTTATAGTTAGTTTAGTAAAGTAAGTTACAAGGATTTTGCTAACCCACCTAACAACCTTTCTTGTTTGAATGCTAAAAATCATCATGGTGGTAAATATCTCACATTTTTTGTATGTCCAATCATCCACCCTGACCTCTGTGTAAAATAATGTCACACTTGCTGGATTGAAAGAAATAATAGTTGATAGTGAGCATAATCCAGGCAGCAATTTCTTCCAGCTCATGTTTGGCAAAGCAAATTTGCAGAATATATTAAAAACACATTTTGTTGGTGACTAGTTTGGAATTCCAAACTTTTATGCCTAATAAATAATAAGTGTGTGCGTGTGTGTGAGTATGTCTGTGTGTGTGTGTGTGTGTGTGTGTGTGTGTGTTTGTGTGTTATAATGATCTCTCGCAGAACTCCTCTCTCCAGATCAGCACCAAATGTCACCAACTGATCCTTAGGCCAAGGGATATTAGTCCACATTTTTTGCTAAATCTATATCCAAAAAGGGCGCCCTGGTTGAGCGTGCCCCGTATACTAAGGTGCAGTTCTTACCGCAATGGCCCGGTTTGAGTTCGACCTGCAACCTATTACTGCATGTCATCCCCCTTTCTCTCCCCCTTTTCTTTCTTCAGCTGTCCTATCCAATAAAGGCCAAAATAGCCCTCCAAAAAACTTTGTGTGCACAATAAATAAAAAAAATGCTGCTACAGTCAGCCATATTTTAATCCAAACAATATCCCCCTTCAATCTTTTAGACAGACGTGAAACATGGCTTAAGCTCGGATCATCAGCACATATGCAGGGTGCAGGGGAGCTATGTCTCTACAACCTGAACAGTGTTTAAAGTGTGCTTTGGGGCTTCTGCCAGGCTTTGGTCGTGGGAAACACAGCTGTCCTGTGGCTGATAGCTACTGGGGCAACTGCAGTTATTGTTTGACCGTTCGTTTCTGTAATCTGACAGGAGAAGTTGCAGGCAGTATGCCAACGGGTGTCACAGGTGCAGAACGGACCCAAAAGGGAGGACACCGAAGACACCACAAGTTAAAGGTGGTAGATGAAGCTTGGACTGTAAACACATTCAGTTTAATGACCTAATAATTCATTAAGTCTTGCGGCAGTGTCAAATTGCAGAGCACAGATGGTGGTGAGCTGGGAACAGTTTCCCTGCCGTTTTATGTTTTTTATCTGGTAGGAAACCAATTATGCCTGACAGATTTAATATTACAAGTTTGAATCGGGTGAGGTGCAATATAGCTGCTCCCTGTGCATTTTGACATGCAATATTTGTCATTACATCCAAACTGTTCCCTGCACAACAGTCACTATTTTCTGAGTTCAGAATATTGGATGGAATATGTTTGTTAGAATTATCTTTCTGCTGAGAAATGCAATAAAGTGTTTGTAATGGAAGTCAAAGGAAGAGTAAGATATCTCCCGTTTGTGATGTATTGGTTGTTGTTAAACTGAAAGGTTGGATTTCTATATTTACCCAGAGAAAATTTGCCATGTATATGCTATGAGTATTGATTTCAGTTTAATGAAGTTTATACGGTGCTGTATCATGATACTTTTGATGTGTACTCCAGCACAGTGGATTTGAAATGAGCAAACAACTGTTTGTTAGTTTTTGGTTTATGTTTATTTATATATTATTATGTACACTAATTAATTAACGTTTTTATTGGGAGAACAGTACAGGATTGGTGGCCCTTCTTACACCACCTAATTTTAGTGAACTAACAGTAATTGGACACATTAACTTCAGTAACTTGAGTAAATTCCTAATGGATGAAAAGGTCAGTCACTCATTTTCGATTGAGATATTGAGACCTGAAAACAAAAAACACTCATCATCAGACAATCACACAACCAGCATACGAGAAACAACACATGTACATTAAAGTTAGAAAACACACTCACACATAACTCAAACAACTTGGGACCGGCTCAACCTTACAGCTTGTGTGTCATTGTGTATCATACAGTTTCAACAACACGTGTTGCAAAGAAACTATAGCTCAGAGCTAGGAGATGTTCTGCTCAACTGCATCAAACGAAGCTGAGTATGTAAATTATGAAGCATCTCCTAAAGTTAAATACCCATTAGAGCAACATTCATTCATTCATTTTCCACTTATGTCCTTTGGCCAGAATTTACATTAGCCAGACCACGTGATCAAAGTATCCCATTACTTTTGTATTGGACAATTCTGCATCCCAACATTGCCAATCCATATGCAAACTATGCATGTGTGGCAAAGCAGAATGTAAAGGTGATCAGCAAGATGGACAGGTGTTTTCCCTGCGGAGACTAAAGAACGGGTCCTTCCACAGACCTGCAATTACTTTTTTAATTAACTTTAACCACAATCTGTCTCTGGCCTGAACCACAGCATATGTACTGTAGATGCCATACAGAGATGCTGTAGAAAGCAATAATGTTTTACAGGATAATGTTGGCATTGGATGTATTTTAGAACCGTCTAGTATCAGCGTCATTGTCTGGCGATACAGTGGGTAAACAAGACGTCAAGCTGCTGTTCAGGAAGTAAAACACACTTGGCCAGCCACATAAATTTTTCTATTTGGCCTTACGATTGAGCTTTGTAATAAAAGGGCTAAGATTCCTGCTCACTGTTCACCCAATATAGATGTGAACACCCTCAACACATTACTGTAAAGCTGTAAAGTCAGCACTTTAACCTGCAGTTATTACTTCATTTTAAATCCAATGTGCTGGTGTGAGGAGTCAAAGCAATATGTAAAGCTGAGTGCTTTGTCTTAACCAGTGGTCTAGCATGGCTGATGGCTACTATACTTTAATTTAGAAACTGTCTGTTGCTTACACAGTGAATCACTTAGAGGCTTTTAGATTATTATCATGGTAAAAGCTCATATACTTCACTGTTTGACCAGCCAAGGCAGGCATTGTGTTTATACGGTTGGGTGTTAGGACATGTTGGTATGAGAAAAATTGCAAAGCAACAGAGGTAAGCCTTCAGTGTTCCACAGTGTCTGAAGATGTAATGAATGAAACCATTTATGAAGAGCAGTTTCTCTAACAGTTCATGGCTAGGTGGTGCTATAAAAGAAGATGTCACAGGGAGAGCATCAGACTGGCAATGTTGAGAGCAAACATTCAGATCTCTTTCACGTCACCATGTAATTTGTGGTGTAATGTAGTGTAAGTGTTGTTAAATATGTTCTGTGTTTATGATGCATAATTAATGCAAAATTCATAGTAAATGTATAGTTACTCTCATACAGTACAAAAACAGGACGTGTTTAATGTAAAGGTTAAAATGAATGTGATGTAAAAGTTAAAGATTTTAGTCCATTGTGTTTTTTCTGTTCCTCTCATAACTAAAGTTCTCTGTTGTTGTTTCCACTGCTGTGCAACTTGTTAATGGACCAAGGGAAATCTAACATGGGCACACATTAAGGCGCTCTGCTAATTAAGTTGGAGTTACACTGTGGCGAACAGTAAAGGATTTAAGAACCTCTTTTCAGGACAAGCAGCCAACGAGTCCTTGCAGCGTGAAGTGGATGCGTTGGAACGACAGAAGAGCAAAACAATAAATGCCCGTTTCAAAGAACCAACCTGTGTCTGTGTTGTCGTGAAGAGAGCTACATGTAAATTTGTTAAATATTACATTCTGCAATTCATTCACACAGTTTAAGGTTTATGTTCTGGTTGAATTTCTCTGCTGTTCAGGCCTTTAATCCTGCTGTAAACCGGCTTGACTAGGAAACAATTTGAAACTGTTTTATAGGGGTGGGAATCTCTTCTCTTAACCGATTATCGATTCATCTCGATTCAACAATTTTGTGTACATTTCCATGCGTGATGTTGTTGAAGCACCTTTTGATTTTATTACAGCACTCAGTCTTTTTGGGTAGGAGTCTATTAGCATGGCACATCTTGACGTGGTAATATTTTCCCACTCTTCTTTGCAAAAGTGCTCCAAATCTGTCATATTGCGAAGACATCTCCTGTGCACACACGTCTTAAGATCACCCCACAGATGTTCAATTGGATTCAGGTCTGGGCTCTTGCTGGGCCATTCCAAAGCGTTAATCTTCTTTTGGTGAAGCCATGCATTTGTGGATTTGGATGTGTGCTTTGGGTTGTTGTCATGCTGAAAGGTGAACTTCCTCTTAAGCTTTCTAATGGAAGCCGGAAAGTTTTGTGCCAAAATTGCCTACTATTTGGAACTGTTCATAATTCCTTCCACCCTGACTAAAGCCCTAGTTCCAGCTGAAAAAAACAGCCCCAAAGCATGATGCTGCCACCACCATGCTTCACTGTGGGTGTGGTGTTCTTTGGGTGATGTGCAGTGTTGTTTTGCGCCAAACGTATCTTTTTGGGATTATGGCCAAAATGTTCAACCTTGGTTTCATCAGACCATAACACATTTTCCCACATGCTTTTGGGAGACTAGATGTTTGTTTTTGCAAACTTCGGCTGGGCTTGGATCTTTTTCTTTATAAGAAAAGGCTTCCGTCTTGCCACCCTACCCCAAAGCCCATTCATATGAAGAATACGGGAGATTGTTGTCACATTTAGCACACAGCCACTACTTTCTAGCAATTCCTGCAGCTCCTTTAATGT
This sequence comes from Percina caprodes, assembly GCA_013375575.1. Taxonomy (NCBI): domain Eukaryota; kingdom Metazoa; phylum Chordata; class Actinopteri; order Perciformes; family Percidae; genus Percina; species Percina caprodes. Next base: position 21,464 of record JABXJD010002840.1, read on the forward strand.
TGCTGTAGGCATCTTGCAAGGCTCCCTAAGCAGTTTTCTTCTTGTCTTTTCATTATTTTTGGAGGAACGTCCGCTTCCTAGTAATGTCTCTGTTGTGCCATATTTTCTCCACTTGATGATGACTGTCTTCACTGTGGTGAAGACACATGGTATATTTAATGCTTTGGAAATTCTTTTGTACCCTCCTCCTGACTATCTTTCAACAATGAGATCCCTCTGATGGTTTGGAAGCTCTCTGCGGACCATGGCTTTTGCTATGAGATGAAACTAAGAAAATGTCAGGAAAATCCTACTGGAACAGCTGAAATTTATTTGTGATTAATCATGGTGACTTTAAATGATGGCAGGTGTGTAATGACTTCTTATTTAACACGAGTTTGAATGTGATTGGTTAATTCTGAACACAGCCACATCCCCAGTTATAAGAGGGTGTGCACACTTATGCAACCAGGTTATTGTAAGTTTTTTGTTTTTTTTGTCAACCTCAAATATTTCAGTTTGTTTTTCAATGGAATTGTTCACATTATAGGTCATATTAAAAGTGGAAACAGTTCTAATTTTTTACATCACAAAAACCTGGCATTTTAATAGGGGTGTGCAGACTTTTTTATCCGCTGTGTGTGATATATATATATATATATATATATATATATATATATATATATATATATATATATATATATATATATACATACAGTATATATTATTCAGTTATATACAGTTATTTTTTTTCTTTTGGCCATTTTTGTGTGTTTTTTTCTGCACTCAAAACAACATCTGCACTTTTGAATAAAAATCAACACATTTAAAAAAATAAATCAAAATGTTTTATCAGTTGAAATATCAGGGAGGCTGCAATACAAGGACATAATACTTTTCAGCTCTAGTAATGCAGCTTGCATTTTTAAATGCTGTGGCCATTTAGGACTTGTGTTGGTATGGAATATCAAACTGAACGAAAACCTGTAGAATTGTTAAGATAATTTAATCATTGCTGCTCTCAGCAAATATCTTGATTACAAATTTGAAAACGTAATTATACTTGTGAGTAAAGCAAACCACATTTGATTTTTATTTGATTAATTATATACTAGTTTGTAAATTTTTTTGTGTTTGTGGTTCTGCCAAGAAATTAAAAACACACATATATTAATTATTGGTTTAAAGTGAGACAGATGAAGAAACACTCCTTTTAACTAAATGTCAGACCCATCTGTCATGAATTGATTCATAATAAAGTGAAGTCAATAGATTCCATCCAAGCCATAAAACTCATTAATGTAGTCTCCATCAAGGACGAGAGGGTGGTTACAGTACGATCTCTCTGCCCCTTCACGTCCTCCACCACCTCGTCTCCTTGCAGAAGATCATTAATTTGAGTGTGTGCGCTTTTGACTGAGCTGCAAATAGGCCCTAACTGCCTCCCTGCAGTTCCTGCCACAGATGATTATCATTGCAACAATTAAAGCACTGAGTAATGCATCCCTCAGGGGATGCCGCTGCCCGTCTCCTCCATCACTGCCACTGACCCTTTTACAAGCCCAATCCTGCCCAGTAGACAGAGCAAAGAGAAGTGCTGCCGGTGCTCTCCTTGCCAAGAGGTGGTTGTGACTTGTGTGAAGTGAGTGTATTAAAAAGCTTTTTGGATTTGTTTCATCTTTGTCAGAGTCCAGTTTCACTTGATGTTTTGATTTGGCTACAAAACTAGCCCAAATGTTGTTTTTAAATTTTTTATTTGATTCTATTAATTTATATGATGTAATCCTGCTTGATTTGAATTTTTATTTCTCCATATCTTAAGCCTCAGGATCTCATTTCTTGCTTTCTCAAAACCTCAAACAAAATCTTTCACAAGCTTCACCTGCTGACTAACTTCTCAAACCGTCTAATAAACAGGATACTTGAGAAGTTTATCATTGCTCAGCAGCACGATTAATCATTTTTTCTTCCCAATATGTGTGTGTTTTTTGGAGTGTGAAATCACTCAAATGAATTGACTCTAATTTTTTATTTCTGCAACGTAATCGCCGGATAATGGGCCCAGAGCTGAAGGCGTGGATGCTAATTTCACATCAATTAATGCTATTCAGGAGAACCCAATAATTGATTGCTGCTACACTAACACAACCAAACCATATTGCTTTCATTTTCAGTGTAATTAAGGCTTGTGATTGTAGATGTCATCATGAATCTTAATCATGAATCCTTGAACTTATAAATGGAAAATAAACTCCTGATTGTATATATAAACTGCTTCCAAACTATATCTTGGAAATAAGGAATGACAGCGGAGTGGAGCTCAATAGGAAAAGTGGATGGAGCTGCACTCTGTCGAAGTTCACGTTAAAGTCTTTTATGATGAAGAATTGAGAAAAACAAATGTGACACCAATATGACTCTATGGTTTAACTACTATCCAGCAGACCTTCATGAATACATTTTTGTGACCATGCTTTTGTTAAATTATTAATGCTTTGGAGAATGGACAAGCATGGGAGCATTAAATGTGCCACAACTCACCCAGTGTTGCTAACTGTGACTTTCTCATTCAATTTGGTGACTTGTTGCATTTAAATATCTGCCTAGTGACCTTTAGAGACTTCTCCCCCTTAGTTACTGTTGCTACCTCAAGTTTGCCATCCTAGGAGTTTACATAACAGTGGCAGATTTACTCACCCAAAATTTGTAGTAGTTTTTAAAGGGGTCCTTGATTTTGAACAGAGGTAGCAATTATGTTGCATTGTTTTAGATATAGATTCTACTGCTTGTTTTTAAAGCCATCAATGGTGTGGCTCCTTCCTACATATGTGATCTGCTAATTTCCTATGAGCCTGATCACTGCTTGAGATCCTCTGGAAGGGCTCTACTAATGGCAATTTGACACACACACACACACACACACACACACACACACACACACACACACACACACACACACACACACCAAAATGACATAAATCTTGCTGGCACACCAGGATTTTGAGTGTGTGGCTAACCGGATGTGAGGCTAACCGGATGCCAGGACTCTAAGAGTGACTGCATGTCTCTCTTCTAAACTTACTGGATTAAAATGAATTCTATTTTATGGTAAATGAAAGGCACATAAACAGACACACACAGACAGACACAAGACAAGGGACCAATCACATGCACAGGCTCAAAGAGCCAGCAAAGCTGCGCCAAGTGTCTAGGGTCCTTTCTGGCGCTCCATGGATGCACGCTGTTGACAGTTCCATGTACACATTACATCCAAGAAGGAAAGGGTCCATGCATGAACAGACATGTCATGACGTGGCTTCTAATGGGTTGAAATCATTCTCTTAGCAGCTGTAAGTCCAGCAAGCACAGCACGTTGTTGAGCTTAAGAGATGGAAGGCTGATAGGTCATTCAGAGTCAAAACATTTACAGTAACGGGTACAGTAACATTAATCAATTGGGATGCAATATTGTTCCAGAACTGACCAACAGCAGAGCACTCCAGCTGTGGCCACTGTTAAATGCGCTTAATGGTTCCAAGAGCTCAACTTGTGAACAAAGGTGACCATGCTTTTGCTGTCTGGATCTCTCAGCTATGGAACTCCAGGCAAACTCAGTATCTTCTTTTAAATCTCTTCTTGAGACTCACTTATATCTTATAGCTTTTTCTTAACTGAGGTATTTGTGTTTCTTTATATTATAGTATATTGTTATATTCTAAGTTCTGTATCCTATCTCCCTCTATCTTTCATTGTAAAGCACTTTGTAAGTTTGTTTTTGAAAGTGCATGCTACATAAATAAAGGTATTATCATTATGATTATAGTTTGAGATAAGACTTTATTGAGCTCTGCAGCATGCAGCACTATCAGTACAAAAAATAACTAAAACGTGCCCAACCTTCACCAGCTAGAACATGAAAGTGATTTACACATCCCTCATCATACTAAAGTCATTCCATTGTGAGAATGGCTAAATAGCCACCTCTGTGATTAAATTAAACATATACCATATACTACTCCCCACACGACTGCATTCCCCCATATGACCAAGTTGTTTCCATCACTGCGGTTATTTGTGAGTGCCATATCTATAAAACCGCTACAGCACATGAGAGAGGTCCTTTTTCATTGTCATTTGTGAAGTAATAAATTGGCCTTGAATGTAGAACTGTACAGAACAATGTTAGGATAGTTTCTTTATCAAGAATAGACAGATACCACTGAAGTTATATCAAAGTTCAATTTTACTTGTGAATACAAGGACACAGTTTCCACACTAGAGAATAATACAGAAATGCCCAACTGGAAGCTCTCTACAGCCGCTTATTTATTCAAAGTGGATGTTAATACAAAGTCAAAACAAAGCTGATGTTGTCAGTTTATCTCATTCGGTCTGGGAATCTCCTCTGCCTGCTCTGACCCCAGAAACATCATGTGCCTTTCAGAAGGACAGACGATGGCTCCATGGTTAACTTGTTTAGAGTGATCAGTATAATATGGTATTCTTATGCAAACAGTTTTAATAATAATAATCAGAGAAAAAGTATGTATCACAATTTTTCAAACAAATATGAACTTCAAAAAGTCTGCAGCGGAAATAATTGTCCTTTTTCCAGAGCAAATGTCTTAGACACACTGCTGAATGAAAGCTTGTTGAGCTGGGAAGAGTCAGGTTGAATTGAACATGTGGACGAGATGACGGTTTCATTCAACACCAAATGTCTAAGTTTAAAATACTTAAAAGAACCTTGGCTTTTTCTCTGCATTCATGAGTCAATTTGTTAAAAGGCAAAACTATTGAGTGTCTGTTTAATATTCCTACGCTAAGAGAAAAATTAGACAATATAATTTCTTTGTTGTTCAAAGGTTGATGGATGGAGTATTTATGACGAATAGTCTAGCTGTAATGATTCCTGCCCGGACGGTCTCCACCTGCATCATTTGTCGCATTCACCCCTCACTGACGGCACACTTTCCTCACCGCAATCTGATTTTCATTTTCAGTTTGTTTCATCGATGACATACTTTTGTAATTTAATGCAGCTCTCTCACATGTTTCCCATATGACAGGGATTAACTAAGTGAAGTGTCAATGTAAGAAGCTTTAGCCTTGCCTTTTTTTCTCAATACCGTTGTTGATTTGACAGCAATAAGCTCAATCTCCCACCACGTCTCAGATCGATACCCAGCATTGACCCTGAATGCAGTGTTTGGTCAACACAAATTGGCATCATGATAAATGCTACTCTAAAAGTGCGGGCTGGTTGCAAATCCTGCACACTAAAAAGGAAAACATTGTAATACTTAGTTATAAAGAAAATGAACCCTGTCTATCATTCCTGCTTGTTGCAAGCTTTTTATCAAGACTGATCAATTGTGACGCCAGAACTGTGTTGGATACAATACAGGCACACACACGGTGGCGGGTAGATTTGTTGAGGAAACCTTGTTCAAAGTCATGGGCAGAGACCCTGAAGGACATATTAAACACCTAGGAAGAAGAATGGGCATCTCTGGCGCATTCACTAACTGGGTGATGAATGAATTACAGCTCCTAAATTTAGCCAGGCAGTCTACCTTGAAATCGGGCTAGACTTCTATCTTAGAAGCGCCGACAGGCTGCATATTACGTCACAAGCCATGACCTCTATTTCTGCATTAAGGAAGAAGAAAGATTGATGTCAGACCAAACATTTTATGGTTGCCAGAATAATATGTTGGGAGATGGGCTGTTGCTCACACATTTTTCTGACTGGTCAGGGTGTCCTGGCTGCATCACTTTGTCTGAGAGGAGCTCAAGCATCAGATGCCAAAATTGTGTGCAAATAGAGTTTTAGGCACACAAACTTTTCTCACAGGCTGCTCTGGGAATAATTGTGTAACTGACCTCATTTACTTTATTTTATTCATTTATGGCAACAACATTCGCAATTGTTGCATTTTTAAACCTACTTTGCTACCGGAAACAACATCAGCCTTTGAGCTAGCAAGCTACATGTTGAAAATGGCAAGTCGGATTTTGCGACAAGGCAGGCCTGCTTGGTTCTTTCTGGGAATAATTGTAAATATATATAAGGAATATATTTACTTTACAATTAAAGAGGATTATTCTGGACAAATTACACACAACGATACACTGGTAAAAATTACATTTAACAAGCTAATTTTAATAGCTCTTGTTACTGTACTATGTACTATGTTAACCTTATTTAACATTGTATGTGGCGTTTTATTGTGATTGGTTTAAAGAAATTCAAGCAACTCAATGCATTTTCTTCTCCTATCCTGGACTGTATCCGTGGAGTAGCCAGACCTAACTCAACAGGGCTATTGAGACTATCACGTTCGTAACTAGCTAGAGACTAGTTTGGATAGTTTGAAGACAGCAAGTCCTCATACTGGAACCCAGATTTGTTGCAGTTAGCATTGCAGTTATATTAACGTTATAATTTATTTTTGGTATTAATTCAGTCACAGTTCCATCATTGCTTGAAATGTTTGTTATGCAGACCAACTACATGCATGTTTATTATTATTTCTGTTGAATACTTGGTATTGTGTGGCATTTGTAACGTTTTATTTTAATCAACGCTACAGTGAATTTCCAGTGCTTTAAGTCCAGTCCAGTTTAAATGTAAATGGATTGTTTTGATATAGCGCTTTTTTAGTCTTGACGACTACTCAAAGCATTTTTACACAGTACAGGAACCATTCACCATTTACACACTGTGGCAGACATGCCACTTGCTCATCAGAAAAACACTCACACATCTAGAATCCGATGGCGCAGCATTGGGAGCAACTCAGAGTTCAGTATCTTGCCAAAAGAACTGCAGGGCCAGGGATCAAACCAACCTTCCGATTGGCTGGCGGCCACTCTACCACCTTAGCCACAGCCGCCCCACACACGTTACACACGTAAACAATGTGATATTCCCTATATGTATTTACCTATTTACTTTCTCATATCTGTCCCATTCGACTACAAATCCCCTGCAAAAAACAGGATGATTCAGTAGGAAAGCAGCGCTTATGGGTCATCTTTTACGTATAAGGAAGAATTTCATTATTGTGCAAAAACTACAGTAGCAAGAGAACCTGAGGATGATCCATTGCTCATACCTAGAGGGGACATGGAACAAAATTTAATTTCCAATGCTCATTGGCATTTCACACTGAGGGGTGTGTGGCAAGCTGTGGGCAATTAAGGACAAGCACACACACACAAAAAGAAATTTGGATTGACTGTCACACCAAACAAAGGTCCCTTAAGTCATGAATGGCCTTTCTGCTAATTTAAATTCAAACATGAAAAGTAACTGTTGAATGTGTAATATGTTTTTTTCTTATCTTTATGTGGGGGACCCCCTCCCCCCCAGACTCTGTTGCATCTGTTTTACTGAGCTAGAGCTCTACATTCAATTGCAAATAAATTGTAATTTCCATGCTTCATGCTCAACACAAAATGATGTGATGATGTGAAGAGACAAAAACAAGGGTGGGGGGGGGCAGAGCTCCCCTCCAAGAGAAATGTTTCACTTAAAGATGTGCACTGAGGAAAAAAGATGCAATACTTTAATTTCATACACATCTACACATGATTTTAAGGCGATTACATTTACGATTGTTGGGAAAAGGCTACAGATGCTGCAGAAGTGATATGAAAACAACCGTGGAGACTCCAAATTAGAAAACTTAATGCTCTGAACTTCTGCTTATCTTTCCCTTTCTTAAAGATAAAATACAAATTGGTGCAGCCAATGAATGAGACTAATGTGAGTGGCCACTTCAATCATATTTTAGTGCTGGAGGGGATCAAGCTAAACATTTAGAGCAGATTACTGATAGAGTTCTTCATCTGGATCCATTTCCTCACATGTCAATAATTACATACTTTAAAGTTTTTATATATTGGTCAAATCATAAAATTGAAGAGGAAATCTCTTCTGTTCATTTTTTCTCTTCACAAAGAGCTAAAACTGATTTCCTGTGTTGACATCAGTTGGGACAGTTGTGTTCAGGCTGTCATGACAGTTTAATCTTCAATTGAAAGTCAGCAGTCAATTCAGTTTTAATCTGTTGTCCTTTCCTGTGACATCAAAGCACTGCTGGAGTAATCCTTTAAACGTTAAATTGTAAATAAGAAGGTTTTGACCCCTGAAAAACACAGTGGATTACAGCTGTACATTTAAATTGATTGTCAAGATAGATGGATGGAAAGAGTGATGATTTAAGCTAACTTCACAACGTATCCTCATACAAGAGTTTGTATGATATTTTATAAAAAGTTATGCAAAAATATCTGTGCGTTATCTTCCAGCAACATGATGGATCAGCGCCTCCCCAAGCCCCTGCAGTGCAGAACCTGTTTGGGCAACAAAACTACTTGGTTAGGTTTAACAAAGGTTCATGATTTGGGTTCAAATAAGTATGTTTGTTACATTAACTTATGTACATGCCGTTAGTTAAGTTCACAGTTACATAAAAAAATGAAGTTAAAAAAAAGTCTACTTTAAATTTTGCTTTCACACGGGACACTAACAGTGGACTACTGGGTAAAGGTTCTGTGTCTTATGCCTACAAGGACTTTCTCGCTCTTTATACTAAGTTGTCTAAAATGTCCTCCTTACAACGTGGGTTATAAACAAAGTGGACATAAATTTATGCAATTTAATGGCAATCCATCCAATAGTTGTTAAAAGTTGGTAGAGCGGGTGGCCATATATAGAGGTTTGCTCCTTGACGCAGCGGGCCGGGGTTTGACTCTGACCTGAGGCCCTTTGCTGCATGTCATTCCCCCTCTCTCTCCCCCCTTCATTTCTTCAGCTGTCCTGTCAATAAAGGTCTAAACATGCCCCTAAAAATAATCTTAAAAAAACAACAACAACAAAAATCTCATGATGGTGATAGAGGAAAAGTCAGGGGACCACCAGTCTCATTAGAATTCATCCTCTGGGGACCATGAATGTCTGCAGAAATGTCATGCTAATCCATCCAATAGTTGTTCAGATCTACTGTATAAGTCAGACTGCCTGCTAGCATGTCTAAAAAGTAAAAACAGCTTGTTTTCAGAGTTTTGGTTGTTTACCACTGCTTGTACATTCCAAATGTTGCATAGTTTCGTCACTATCAGAAATAGACAGAGGCTCAACTTTAACTCCTCCAGAATCCAATTTGCCGTTTTATCTTGTATGAATGTTAAATGTGTTAAAAAAGTCAAACCACAAAAAAATTCCCAATTTTTGGATCACTCCAGGAAGCAGACTGGACCTGACTAGCACCTAAAACAATATTCTACTTTCACAGTTTGTTTTATCTCTCTTCTTTCTTCTACTCCTTGTCATAAAAGTGGTTAAAAAAAAAACTATCTTTTTTAAATTTTTCACTGCTCATAGTTGTGACAAGCATTCAAACCTGAAAAAAATAAATACAATTTGGCTGTTTATGAATCAGCAATGTGTCAGTATGTGAGTGGACAAGACAGCCTCTTTATGCTTGGTTAGCTTTTCACTCTCATACTCTGTAGGGCAGAAGGTTATGCCCACAGGCTTCAAATCACATTAGAAGGGTCTTCCTTCCGCCAGCTATTGTCTCTTAGTCTATGCCAAGCAAAGTACTTTTTATCCTTGAAAAAAATATTAAACGATATGTATCAGTCAAATTAAACAAAAATGACAAAAAGAAGTGCAGCTGAGGGCTGTTAATCTTGGTTCTGGGCACATCAACGGCGCAAGACAAATGTACAATGATGAAACGATGAGCTGGTACTCCTTGTTCCTTTTGGTTCTTTGGGAAGTGCCATACTCGATTAGGCCCTACATGTCTGCCTGGGTATTACGGTTGAGATTAAGAAAGAGGTTCACCGTCTCTATCACCGCTTCCACGCGGCTGTGACTCACCAGCACCCCCACAATGCATTGTGGCCGAGCCCTGAACACTCCCCCAAGAAAATCCCTCCATTGGCCCGGAGCGACAGCAAGTACAGAGACAGGATTTATCCAGTTTGTGCCCTCAAAGCTCCACTCACAGTGTTGATGATGTGCACTGTCAGTTGCAACTAAGGCCGAGAGGATGGTTCCTCTTGTGTTTGGCAGCCGGTCTGAGAGGAGAATGTGCTTTGCTATGACACACTCACGCTTGATTAGGTTACTGTGTTCTCCACAGATGTGTGTCCTTACTCCTGATTTAGTGTTGAAGCCTTTGCAGGGTGCCTTTCTTAAGCTCTTTAAATGTTGGCAAGAAGATGTTAAGACACTAAAGTGTAAAACATTCTTTGGCAGATGAAAACCTTCCTATTGCTGAACAAGAGCTCAAAATGAATAAATACACACGGTTGAAGTGTTGATTAAGTGATAGGATTATCTCTTCTGAAGACTTGTTTGAAATTCAGAGAAACCAAAGGCAGAGAAACTGTCTTAATGTGCAAAACACTGAATCTGAAATTGTAAATCACAGTAGATGAGATGTTTACGCTTAAGTTGTAAGTTAACGCTTACAGAAAAGGCTTAGAGGAGGATTCCTGCTTCTCATATTGATCCTACGCAATGCTTTTCTCAATGCTTAAACATTAATCAAGCATTAAGCAAGTAGAAAACCTGAATAAATATGGATAGAGACATAACAAATGCAGATACTTCCATACAGAGCTTAAGGTGTGAATGGTGCGGTTGATGAATTGTTGATAATGTAAATCCTATGCTATGGCTTTCACAATCACTAGTCCAGGTCTCAACCCGACTGACCACCTTTATGATCTTAGGCACCTAAACAATCCCAGAAGTGGAATGTCGTGGATATAGAGTAACATCAGAATGAGTCAAACCAAATAACACACGTTCATGTATGAAAGTCATGTGTTTGTTTGCGCCAACCATCCGCCCTAATTCCCTACCCTAAGCACTTACATGCATACTTATACACATATATATACACACTCAAACAAACATACACACTCAAACTCATATACCCATAGCATTCTCATTTTATGCTTGCATGCATGTTTGTTTATGTACATTTTCATACATGCACATGTATGCATGTATGTATGTATGTATTTAAATGCATGAGAATATGCATGTATGTGAAAGTGCTTAGTATCGGTATACATGTATGTGCAAGTCAAGTATTCAATTTTGCCCTAGGCAGCTTTTCATGGTTTGACATCCTTTCAAATCGCCATTATCAACTTTTCAAACTTGCAGTCATTATTTCCAGCAACCCTTTTTGCAGCAGATGCACAGAAAGACATGACAAGAAAAGTACACAGAATGGATGATTTCTGACTGTTACTTTCTAATGTTTATTCATCCAGAAAAAGCTATTTAAACATGCTGACAGCATTTCACTGTCCTCCATTTATGTTTGAAAGATGCCTAGTGACTTTGTGAAACAACTCAAATAATAACAGGCTTTACAAAATATATTTATCCTGCTAAATTTAACATGTATTGCTTATTTTTGTGATGATTATTTTACAAGCAGGTCCTATCTTGTATCCATTTCAGTCTCTTTATTAACCTGCATCCAAACAAAAGATATAAGATATGACCAAACATTTTAAACAGAGATAAGCAGAAAATCAGAAAACATGCGGTATTAGGCATTTCTTATGGATATAAACTTGTAAATAAAATTGTTATAAATTGTTATAAAATTGTTCACAGTAGAATGAGCAGAAGCAAATAGTGTTTTTAATAATTTAGTGTATTGTCCATCTGTTTTGAAATTGCCTCCTGCTGGTGATGCTGAGCATTTGGCATCAGAACACTGACTTCATTATTTACTCCTGGATTTATGACTCAAACTGGTGTCTATGCCGTTTCATAAAATCGGCCACATTTGATTGAAATCTTCAGAAACTTAACTTCACATGATCCTTTTTGAGATGTCTGTGTTTGCTAACCATTTACTTTAGCTTATTGTAGCTTATTAGCGAATTGAAGTATGACATACCAGGTTCAGGCATAACAGTATGTACAGTAGTATATCTAATATGTTTGGTAATGGGACTTGGCCTTCAGATACACATCTGAACTGAAAATGATGGTATATTTCTTTTTAGAAAGCATGTCCACGGTATCAAAATAAGAATTTGTAGGGCCAAAAATACTTGTTACAATTTTTATTGAAGCTGAAAATATTGATTTATATTAGGGCTGTCAAAATTAATGTAATAATAATGTGTTATTACAATTTTAACACCACAACATTGTTTGACATGCTATAAATGTATGCATGTTCTGTGATTTGGGCCTTGGGCTGCTCTCTAGTTCGTAGCAATAATAATAGGCAAAACGATGATAATGCGCTGACACAAATTGTGGCTCAACGTTCCAGTCGGGTCTCTGGAGTGTTACACCACTGAGCCCGATTCGAAAAAAGCAGGCTACAAATCCCTGATAGCTCTGACAAGAAGCAAGAATAAAACTCAAACGTTGCGAGACTACCACAAAGAATTGAAGGTAAGAAAAATTTTATTTATGTAATTATTTAAAGGTAAGGTAGGACTTCTGGAAGGACATGCTGTCGCTGACTAGTAGTGACCTAATAGCACCGTAAACAGATAACGATAACAACTTGCTTGCATTAATACTTGTTGTAAGCTGGTGCTTGGAAGAACATTTCTCTGTTCATCAATGGTTAGCTTGAGTTGAGGGCATGCTGTACATTCGTCTCCATCGGTTTTGCTATATAATTTTGAAGTGTAAGTTCAAAGGCTACAGCAAGACAAAATAACTCAAGCAAGCCAGCAACAATATATTAATAATCTGGGTTGCTGAATGGTTGTGCATTCCTCTCCATTGCATTTGCTCTATAGTTATCATCAAAATGAAGAGAAAAAAGAACATTATATCCCATTTCAACCCCAAAACAATAATGATGAGGCAGACATTGAGACAGAGCCAGACAGTCCATGTGTTGAGAGAGCTGAAGAGAAACCAGCAGTGGACCTGTTAGTTGGAGAGAGTGAGGGCAGGGAACAACAAATACTAATCATAGTATTTTGTGTTGACAAAGTTCTTTGTCTTTTCTGTCCTGGGCCTAATATGCCCCTCTGACAAAACTACCCCCAGGAAACATGGTCTAAAACCGCCAATGTAATTTATGAGAGGAAAACTGTCAAACAATAAAAGGTCATGGCCAAGTGAGCAGCGAGAGAGAGTAACCTTCAATCAGCCTCTGTGCATTGGTTGGCAGGAAGGTTCAACCAGCTTTTCTTCAAAATACGTTTAAATGCTAGACCCAAGGTCATGTGGCAGCTTTCTATACAAAGGCACACATAAAAGGACATGTCACACACTGGCTTTGTACTCTTGTAAGAGTCTCTCAACATGAACAGTTCCATAGGGTAAGGTTTTCACTTCAGATGAACATTTTGACCTTCACAGTATCTGTCGGAGCACCACGCACCTTTATCCTTTTCTCAAAGAGAGCCATCATACTTAATTGTGCATAGCAGAAAAGTATTGTCACACTGATCTGTGTGATACAATTAAGCCTCGAGATCATGTTAAACTAAAGGCCGTTAAAACTAAAACACAGAAACCCAGTCTTGACTTTATTTAATATGTATTTCATTGTTTGTGGGGTCACCTCATGGAATGGACCGAACAATGACATCAAACAGAGCCATAATGTCATTCAGTTCAAAAATAGATTAGAGAAATCATTGGGAACGGAATTGTGATGCAAAGGTATTGTTGTATTGTTGTAGGTTATTGTAAGACCTGAACAATTGTAGGCTGTGTTTGCATATCTACTTACTTTGTATTAATATGATTTTGTGAAATAGGGGCAGGACCAAATAAGCTATTTGCTTCCGCAGTTCCTTCTTGAACTAATCCTTTTATTTTTATATTTTTTGTTAAATTCTGATTGTTTGTGTTTTAGTTTGTGGTTTTATTTTGTTTTGTTTTATCTTGCAACATTGTTGATTGTTTGAGATAAGTAAGTTAATTAAAACAAATTAAATTGTGGTTGTTTACACTCCAGCAACACCCAGGTACTGGTGTCAAACGCTGCTCACTGATGGATGAAGGTGGTGATAATTGATTGGTTACCTCATGTATTGATGACTTTAGTTTACAATTAGTATATTGTTGTCCTTTCTGACTTTGTTGGGATTATGTTTTTGTGTTCCCAGATCTCAGCAATAACTATGGTGAGTACACCATTAATTATAATGAAAATAATATACTCAAAAAAAGTTTGAAATGTTGTCTTTAGAAACACTTGAAAATACATCCTTTTCTCGTCTAAATTTTTACCCCAAAAAAAGTGATGCAGTTCCCAAATACTTTGGCCCTCTGGGATGATCCTGAGGTCATTGGGAAGTTAACACTCAATTTTTTTTTAGGCCTTACTGACAGAGCTAAAGAGGTTAGAATAGAGAATTTCTATTTCCGTCCAAGTAAAGTAGCTGTAAAATTATTAAAAAACACTACTGTAAGCATATTACATGGGCTGGATACAAAAATAGTACACTAGCCACATGTCTCAACTTAATACAGAAAAAAAACAGCGGCGATATTTCACCGCTGTAAATAAAGACAGAAGGAAACAGGTAGGAAAACACACTTGACTTAGACTCAAATCTTTCTGTGTTTCTTTACTTCATAACATGATTATAACCGCTGTAAGTCACCTTATGCTTTGGGTGTGGGCTTAATGGAATCATGAGACTTTAAGCTTTCAAATGATGTGCTGCATGAGCGTGTTTATGAAGATTTAATGCTTGCAATTTATGAGTGAAGAAAACATTTTCTCAAACGGTCCCGGCAATGGGACCGATTGTCTGAACAGGCTAAATTGTGCATATATTTTCAGAGTGGAATGTACTACAAGGTTTAAAGTATACTGTGATGGTGAAAAACTTAGTTTTGCTGTAATCAAAGCGGAGAGAGATGTTGATATGCAGGAGTTTGCTTCAACTTGGCACCATTCCCTTTCTGGAGATTGAAACCAGTATATAATTTTTTGTTTGTTTGACCCCTAATAATAATTCCTTAGATTGGGAAGTGCTGGAGCACCCTGGCACTTGGGTCTCTCTAGGAATTAATCTAGGTACTACAGTATTGCTGGTAGAATACGATAAGAGCATACAGTAGTTGCTGTTTTGCAGCACACCAGTATCTGATTGATGTTACAGACAATAGCTAGCTAGCTTCATTTCTAGCTCCAGGCTAACTTGTTTCCTCCCACCTCCAGCTAGCTAGCTGGGTTCTGCTCCTGTAGGCTTATCTCGTTGGCTCAACCTTAAGTTTCTTTCAGTTTCGGATTCTCCTGGGGTCCATGTAGAACTGTCTCGCAGCTTTTTCACCTGAGTTTTCCTCCACATAGCACTTTAAAAACTTGTTTTGTTAAATGAGACCCGCGTTGCATCCAATGTAGCTACTGCCATCTGTTGCCACCTACGTTACTGCACACTACATGTGGCTGAGTAACACATACAGCTGCACTGACTAAAATGTCGGTAGGACAATACAAAGGTACGAGTATGGTAATCCAGAAAAACAAAGTGTGGAAAAAAGCATGAATACATTGTTGAATCAGTTCAATTAAATTGGTATGAATGTACAGTACATTACGATAAACTTGAATGCACATTATATGAAAGGCACTTAGAAGATTATCCACATTAATTTTTCCCTGGCCTTAATTTGAGGCCAGCCTTTATTGTCCGTGTTGACCACGCCTCCGGCCACTATCAGAGGCCGGGTATTAATTGACTACCAGTCTGTATTTGAGGAATTACGGTATTTAAAGCCAGATTTGGAAACACGGAAAGTAAGTTCATTATCTGGAATCTGAAGAGCCAAATTATTGAGTGGAAAACGTTCACTTTTGGACAGGTTCAATTTGTAAACAGAGAAAATCCCAAATGTATGTAACATTTCTACAATATTAAGGACACATGACACTGGATCTGATATATAGAACAATAACTCGTCTGCATATAGTAAAATTGTATGCTCGACTCCCATCCTGTGAAGCCCATTTATGACGTGTGTTGACAGTGGCCTTATAGCTAAAGCAAACAGAAGTTCAAATGAATACAAGTCCAAGTTAAACGTTTTAAAAGCATTGTTTATTTCCACTTTATCTATTGTTAACTGTGAAGCACTGTGAATCTGTGGGATCAAACAAGACGCTGATCTGCATTTCAGTTAGTAAGCTAACAAGCGACCTGCTTTTTCTCCATGGTCATAATAGTGCCCTCTTGACCACAGGAAGTGTCTCACAATTTTTTGTGTCGATAATGAATCACTGAGTTTTCAGAGCGATTCGGTCTTTAAATAGTTCCAGAGTTGCGGCTGTGGAATACTGGTGGTCCATTTTTCTTACAGCGTTCTTAAGTTCTTGCTCCCTTGCTTCATTATGTGATATGGAGTACAACATCATTTCTCCCCTTATAACAACTTTCAGTGTCTCCCATAAAGTAGATGGTGATATTAAGTCTGATCTGTTGAATAACAAAAACGCATCAATTGCATTGGATACAAATTCACAAAACTGTCTGCCAACAAAGCTGTGCTCAGTCTCCAGTTATTGCGCTGTGTTAGATTTTGAGAGAAAACAATATCAAGAATCACTGGCGCATGGTCTGATTCCTCAGAAGTTGTCTGATGACTCTGTAGTTGTTGGGTGTTTAAGAGATGGACAAGGGGGAAGAGTACAGCGCGCTGGTGGACAACTTTGTGGGGTGGGCTGGTAAGAATCACCTGCTGCTGAATGTGGATAAGACCAGCGAGATGGTGATTGACTTCAGGAGAAAGGAAACGGCTCCACAGCCCCTGTGCATTCTGGTTGGAGATGTGGACATGGTTGGGAAGTGCAGATACCTGGGTGTCAACATTGACAACAGGCTGAACTGGAAAATTAACAGCGGTTTACAAGAAGGGGATGAGCAGATTTCCTAAGGAAGCTGAGATCCTTCAACGTGTGCAGCAGAATGTTGGAGATGTTCTACCTGTCTGTTGTGGCCAGCGCTCTGTTCTCCTTCTCCTTCTGGGACAGCAGATGGCGGATGGCAGCAGATGGCGGTGGAGCCAGCGACACAAACATACTGAACAAACTGATCAGGAAGGCTGGCTCTGTTATTGGCTGCAAAAAGGAAACATTTGAAGCTGGGGTGGAGAGGAGGTCACTGAACAAAGTGTCATGGATAACCCGACCAATCTCTCCACCCCACACTGGTCTGACAGAGGAGCACCTTCTCTAAGAGGCTGCGACAGCTTCATTGTCACGGACTACTACAAGAAATAATAACAAAAATTGAATTTGTAATGCACTTTATATTTACGCAAATCCCAAAGTGCTACATGATAAAACAGGTAAGTGCTAAAATAAAAACACATGGAGAATAAAAACACATGGAGAACATGAAAATGAAAATAAAATAAACAAAAACAATATGGAAAATGGCAAGAGGTCAATCAAAAGCTCTCCTAACAAGATGGGTTTTAAGGCCACGTTTAAAAGCATCCACAGTCTGTGGTGATGTGGTCATGTTTGCGCACCCTCAACAGGATCCTAGCAGCGCTGTTTTGGATGTACTGCAGCTTCTGAAGGCTTTTCTCAGGGATCCCAGTGAGGCGCAGTAGTCCAGCCTGGAGGAGACAAAAGCGTGGACAAGCTTTCCGCGTTTGCTGGAGTGAGTGTGGGACGGAGTTTGGCGATGTTCCTGAGGTGGAGGAAGGAGGTCTTGCAGAGATGTTTGATGTGAGCCTCAAAGGCCAGATGAGAGTCCATTTTAACACCCAGGTTAGTGACTGATGTTGAAAGTGGAATATTTTGGCCAGAGAGGGTGATGCTGGTAATGTCAGATGACCGAACCTGGTGTGGAGTGCCGACTAAGACTGCTTCAGTCTTGGAGCTGTCAAATCATTCCTACCACAGGTAATACAACTTTTTAACACCTCATCATTGGGTGCTAAATAAGACTCTTAGACATCACATCTGCACTAAGTGCAACTTGCACAATAGGTTTATCTACATCTATATAATTAATTATTCTCAACTTGTATACATTTTAAATATTGTTCTTGTATTTTATCCTATTATTATTTCAAATATATTGTATGTATGCATAATGTATCCTATTATGTCATGTATTTTTTTATCCAAGTATTTCATGTTCTGTGCTGTGACTGATTTTGCTACTGTAACTTCCCATTTTTTTGGGCTCAATAATATCTATCTATATCTCAACGTGTGAAAAGAAAGAGAATTCCTCTTTTGATGTGGGTAGAAAACCTCCATGGGTCAACACAGCCAGTTTGATCCATAAAATCACAAAAAGCCTGGGACATTTTGGGACGTGCTAAAATTTTAGGATTGGATCTATAGCTAGGTCAGTCACAGTATTCAGATCTCCAGCAAGAATGAACCTATGTGAATTTAGATTTGTAATCAGGGAGGTGAGTTCGTTAATTAGGGGCATATACACTAAGTATGACTGGGGTGTTAAAGAGGGAACTTGACATTATTATAAACCGTCCTTGAGGATCTGAGATAGTTTTTGAAGGCATAAATAATATATTTTTATGGATCAATATTGCCACTCCCCATGCCTTGGTGTTAAAGGTAGAATGGAAAGTCTGCCCAACCCAGTTTTACCTGAGCCTAATTAGATCCGCTATGGTCAAGTGAGTTTCTTGTAAAAATGCTACTCCTCCATTTAATTTTTGTGGGAAAATATTTGTGCTCTTTTAATTGGCCCATTCAAGCCTGTAACATTCCAGCTTATACATTGGGTGGATGACATGCTTTCTTCTGCTATTGTGACGTGTAGGTGGGCAGGTGAAGACAGGGTAATTGATTAATAATAACAATAAAAACAATCCACAAGGGAATAAACAGTTCAAAACACCAACGGAAAATCAAACACAAAAGACAAACACACACAAGACAAACACAAAGGCCACAGGGATCCAGGGGGGAAAAAAGGGAAGGGACTTACAGGGGAATACGGGAACAGGCAGCAAGATGGGGTACTGTCAGGCGGACGAACTAGAAGGATCTGACCAGAGACAAGGGAAGCACAGACATTAAATACACAAGGAAACGAGAGGCAGGTGAAGTGAGGGCAGGGAATCAGGTGGAAAACATCAGGTAATCACAAGAGTGGGAAGACACAGGAAGTAAACTAGAGGCAAGACAAGACAAAAAACAGACTTCAAAATAAAATAGGAAACAGAACAAGCAGACACACAGGGGAACACAAGACAGGACCAACAACACAAGACCGGGGAGAAAACTAACACAAACACAAAGAAGGCCAAAAGGGAAAAAAACACCCAAAACCAAAACCCCAAACCACAACAGCTATATTATGATTTGTGCCATCAGACATGTGTTGTGAAAGGGAAGAGGGGGAGGGGGTAGAGTGTGCAGCCCATAGCAGAAAGGTGACCGTTCATCAACAACTCCTCCAAAATTACAATCATACAAAGTGAACAAAAATCCCCCTCGGCAGTATAAAAACCATTTTAGTGCAGAATAAACAAAAATTGGTTGTGTCAATAATTAAGCACATCCCAACAATAAAACTAACACAATGTCACATAGGCAGAACGCTGGTCCCCCTTTAAATCTTGAATCTTCCGGGGATGCATTATTTCCTAACTAAACCGTTGATCTACGGGAGAGCCTTGACCATCTAAAAGTTAAACATTTTTTAAAATAATCAATATCGCCATCTAACATTTGCAACATCCTCATGGACTATTCCGACAGTGAGCTTGAGCAACGATAGTAACGTAAAACAATAACAGTTAGCTAACATTAATGTATTAATAACCAGTTAGCCACTATCACATGAATCACAGTTTAGAATGACCCCAAACAAGCCGACAAATTCAATTTAGCGTTTAAGAGAGGATGCAGGGCATCCTGCAGTAGGCAGGGCATAATACAGATTTACCTCAAAATGTTCATGTTAGTCCTTTTATACTTCCATTGTCGGTCGTTGAAGAAAACACATCTCCTCAAACACAGTTCAGTCTAAAATTGAAAACACCAAAGTAGCTACCTAACCGCTTCGTAACAAGTTCAAAGCTAAGTTGTTAAGCAATCCGTCGGGTCACTTTTGAACCAAAACCTGTTGATCGTGGTACGCCTTGGCTCCTCCGGTGTGTCGAATTTAAACGTATTTCAACCAAAAAAGACTCGCAAACAGGCTGGATAAAGTAGCTGGAATTCTATTCTTTTCTTGTAGAGTGCTCCTTGACAGACTGTCGCTGAAATCTAGGTATATTCTCAGGGTAGAATTCTTGTATTTCAGCTCACGTTGTCTAGCCCATCGCAGTGCTCGTTCCTTTTCCTGGAATCGTTGGAAGCATACCACAAACGGCAGAGGAGACCTTCTAGTATGTTTAGGTAGTATTTTCAGAGGTCGCACCACTCAGTGAGTTGAACACCTTACTGCCCATAATCAGCATGTTTGGCATAAACGCTACAAGATCCTCGCCCCCTTCACTATCTTCTGGGACATTTACAATTCTTAAATTAGATCTGCAAGAGTCCTCAATGCGATCCAGGACCTTTGGATTCTGCGTTTGCAGAGACTGCGTCTGCTGCAAATATCTTTTCAAAATTCTCCCCTTCTAGTGATTTCGTTGCAGTCAAGCGGCTTTGAAATTTATCCTCCTGGCTTCTACTACCTCTCCTGTATCAAACTAAATGCGGTGCAGAAGAAGAAGAAGAAAAATCCTGTTACTTCAGTGACAACTACAAGCACCCAGAAGAGCTAATGCCAGCCATCTACAGGTCCTGAACCCAAACAGAAGTAGGTCTCATACTTCTCCAAAGTAAAATATATTTCTTAGTGTTTTGTGGAAACCTTGTTTTTCTTTCTATCTCTGTTGGTCACACATTTTGAGCTGAAATGAGGAATTACTTAAGCGTCTATCACAGGTTCACAGCAGGGCCGGTAATGTCTTCATTCTCACAAGGTTCACGGCAGGGTGCAGGCTCAGGTCTGGAGGGAAAAGGTTTGTTTGTGAAAGGATGTACAGGAATCCTTTCGCGCTCCACTTTCAAACCTCTGCTTTGCCTCTGAGACTCAAAGTGTGACCAAAGAAATACGGTTACTCGGGGGGTGTAGAGAAGTGTTGCCTCAGTCAGTGTACTGTGGTTTGGATGATAGAATAACACATCTAGTTTACACTCAAAACCTTTTACTTGTAGAGTTTAATAACATGTAATCAGGCAAAAAAGAGGACAGTTTACCGTGCGGAGCATTCATAAGAAGACATTCCTCCTGGTTGAAATCAGAAATGACATGACAAAATAAAAACGAAATCACTGCACACCAGGAGGCTTGTGTGAATAATTTATGCAAATGACGTGTTTCTCCAGGCTTCTTC
>JABXJD010001540.1:0-83471 GCA_013375575.1 Percina caprodes
TCCATCGACTTAAAATGTAAACAAACCTAACTGTGGAATGCTAATTATTTAAGACTTGATACCAAAGTTCAGTTATATATTAAAAAATACAACAAACTGCTGTGACTTCATTGTACAGTATAATGTTCACAACAAAATACAAAACTAAAAACTATCACATGAGATAGATGGCAGAGATTGGGAAAGTTTCTCATGTTTACAACTTGGGAAGTTCACGTCATCTGATAGTTGTTTGGCTGCAGAGTTGGTAGTGTCAAGGTTGAAAATACTGTACATAGACAGTGTAGCACACATAAAATGCGGGTTTTAATTGTTTGTTTATTTATTTATTTCTTGTATACTTTATTAACCCATCTTGTATATATAATATATAAAAAATGTATATAATGTGATTGCGGGGTCCAGCTTAGAAAATGTTTTTTCCTGAATCAACTAGAGTTTAGAATGCCAACGCAAAGAAAGCGGAAGGTGAGGGACATTCAGCCAAAAACGAGGGACATCCGGCGGCATCGGAACAATCCTGTAAATGAAACATTGTTGATATAGACTATTTAACTGAAAAGGATACTGGATCACAGAAGTATTGTTATGACCCTGAGGTCATTTTGTGATATGTCTGTCACGTAACGTAACAGTATGTTCTCTTTTATTTTTTTGCAATGCAGAATATTTAACTTTGTACACTTTTTTCCAGAAGGATTGGCTCTATAAAGTTTTGTAACATAACTCACAAAAAGCTTTCAAACTGATGATGCACAGAGCAGAACTTTGCTTGAACATCACATCAATGTACTGTATATCAGTGTTTAATGCATTACATCCTGCCAAGCTTCTCTCATTCCTCATAACTTCTCAGAAATCCTCTAGTTTAGTTGCACCTTAAACCGTCAGCATGGCATGTCCTTGGCTTGGCGCCTGTTGAATTGGCAGAGGCAGTTCATTGTTGTCCCAGTGTATATCCCGGATAATGGAAAAGCATGTCCTCTTTGCTTAGCAATGCTCCTCTCGGTAATGTGTTTGAGGAAGCAGGGGCGGCAGGTGGCTAGTGACTCTGATGTTTAATAATTGAACATTTTCTGAACTGCGCTGTTGCAGGTTTTACTTCTCTTTAATTTAAACATCCCACCAGCATCACAGCCGTTGTATTTCATTATACCCTCTTGGTGACCGGCCATTACTGACTCAGCATCACTGCACAGTTGTTTTCTTTAATTTGCATTCCACGGATTTAACATTTTTTCTTACATTTGAATACAAATATCTGTTTTGCAGCTGTTGCTGACTAATAAAACAATAATAATTCAGCCTCTAGATGATTTGTGAAAAGTTTTACTTTTGTTTATCTGAAGATACATCATTTACACAAACTCCAAATTCTCCCTGGTGAAATTAGAATACAAACATCACTCTTTTTTTCAGTCAGACAGAGATTAAGCAAATGTTGCATCACCAATATCAACAACCCACCTCCCCACTGCTACCTTTGCCAGGGGCATGCATCACATTTGTGTCCCACATTATACAAGCCCACTTTTTAATATTCACAAGGAATCCTCACAGTAGCTGCTTAGAAATAACTTTTCAGACTCTGAACTGCTGTATAATTCTGAATCTCAAAATGCAATTAACACAAGGGCAAGCCTTTATATTTATTGGCAGTCGTATTCCTTTGAAATGAGAAGATTGGCTGATACGAGGAGCCGTGAGATATCCTACCACACTTTTGTATATTAGGTGCAGTATTTCTGCATGCACTTGTAATTGACTGTGGGAGGAGAGTGGAGGGTAGGACTACATTCCTGTTGCAATCTGTGGTGGATAATTCATCTTCTTTCCTGAAGGGTCATGTGGTTGTCACTGAAGAGGAAATTGTTATTGAGTTACCAGGAAGCAATATTGAGCTTTGATTTAATGGTAAAAACTGACAATGACAATAAGATAAGCTTACAGTATATTAGTTTTGCGGGTTATTTTTGTAGCAACAGTACAAGCAATTTAACTACATTATTTTCATGTCAAAATGCTATTCTGTCCTGAAAAAAAACATAAACATACCATACATTTCTGCAGCAACTGAGGAAGATGGTCCATCCCAAATAAATTAAAACTGGTTGATTCTGCTTTTGTTGTTAAATTAAATGATGGTGTTGTGTGTTCACAGCATTCCAGAGGGACACTAGAGAAATACTACCTACTAAACAACAGTGAAGGGTTGCTAAAATCGGAGAAAGCTGGACTCATCCTTGTTCAATCTTGTATTCTTCTCATCTCTTTGGAATTCACTTTGTAAGTGTGTGCAGCTATCAACATCATCTTACCAATGTTGGGGAAGCTAGACTGACCAGTGGGCAAGCTTCCCAATACTGATTCCAAAATCCAAGACATCACATACTACCTACTACTATCGGCTATGTGGTCACTTGCAGGCCAAAGAACACCTATCACACCTGATATTTTGTTAATTTTTTGCTTCATGTTTGGGTAAATAAAATCCTTTTTTTTAAAGATCCACCTGCAACTCCTCATGCCTGCCAGCTCAGTCCCTCACAGAGATAAGTATCATATCGCAACAACAAAAATAATTTTCTCATGATAGCAGATTAATTATCTTGTAAACACAATATAGTTGCTGTCAAGACAACAAATTAACAGAATAAGTATCTCATTGCTTCAAGAAAAGATATTTTGTTACAAAAAGTGGAATTATTAATTTAAACAAAGTGTATGGAAACAATGTCAGCTGCTGTCTCAGCTGAAAAATCTGATCAAATCCAATCCAAATCCAAATCCAGTGACCCTTTACTGATTAGAGCATTTAAGTGTACTTCAATCAAGTTCAGAAGCAGAAATACCATATTCTTCTAGCACTGACTACCCATACAGACATTATTTGACATATTAATGCAGACATATTACATAATACATATTTAACTACTTCCATGGTATTCCAATTTCCAGTTTATACTGTGTGCAAAATGGGAAATTATATAGATTCACAATTTCTCAAAGTAGATGGAAAACTCTTAACATATTCCCCTTCAGTATATGATAGTGGGGAAACATTCACCACAAACAGCCACAGGGTTGGTTCAAGGGGAAGGTAGAAGATAAGTGGTCTGAAGGGATGAGTAGTCTATTTCTTACACACACACACACACACACACACACACACACACACACACACACACACACACACACACACACACACACACACACACACACACACACACACACACACACACACACATACACATTTAGCAGTGCAGAAACTGTGTTCTTTTCTATTAATTACAGCAGAGATAAGATGTCTCTCTCTGCCCTTAATCAAAATGGCAGGATGGTGAATTTCAAATACTTGAGTGAGTTGTAACCCTCATTAATGTGCTCAGCTCTCTGTTAACTTTTAAAGTAATAACTTTAACCTGACAATAGAAGCATTGGTTGGTGAGTTATAAATTCAATCAAAGCTGCTACTGTAAGAAGACTGTAATCAAATGACAAGTTGTAAAACAGGTTATAACATTTTAAAATAGACCAAATCTGTTGCATAAAATGAACATTTAAAATTCAAGCATGAACAATGGTAATTAAAAACTTACTTTACAACCAGGAATGTCAAAGTAAAAAATAATAACCTATTTACCATTAAAGATGTCTAAACCAACACAATTGAGACACATCTTAACAACACTCACATGCTTTCTAATGAAAAAGGAAACGGTCACGTCCATGTCTAAATGTGTTCCCTCTGGCTACAGAATGCTGAATATGTTCACAAACAGAAAACATGCTTTGCTCTGTGGCACCAGGGTGGAAAGTCAACAGCAGTAACTATCCTATGTCTTAAGGGCATGCACTTTTAGCAGGGCTCTAATGGCTGTTTTACATTTTGGCCTCTTTATAGAAAAACAGAAGAAGCAATGAAATTTGAAATTGTGGAAAGTGCAAAGTTTGGCTGAACAGCAACGGGTCCCATTGCTGTTTTCTTACTAGTATTATGTTGTGTTAGGTGCATATAAATCACAAACTTTAGGTTGGGGCAAAGCACAATATAAAACCAACCTCATATACAGTACATTGTTGGAAACAGCTCAATAATGTCTCTTTCGTTTCTTCGTCTATTTGTTTGCGTATTCTTTTGTAATGACAGGTGAAATATAAATATCAATATGCTTTGTAGAAGGGAAGGAACATCAAGGTTTTGGCCTGCACACCTTCAGGTTCATATCTGAGCTGAAGATGTGTTGTGAGTACTGTAATAACATCATGACATTCTCATTTGTAAATGGCTCCCACAATGTTGGTCAGTATTAGACTCAAGCTGAGACTCTAATAATTAATCACGAGGAGTAAACAAGAGCTGGCTCCCTTCACCCCTCTCCCCTCCCTCACCTCCAGTGACACAGCAACTCATGCAGGAGTATGGATCAGCTGTCATCGGTGGGATTTGTGGCCTTTTCTTTCTGTCTTTCTTGCAACCATAATAAGTGTGATCTTGAAAGCAGTATATATTTCATAAGAACATCCTGATGGCAACCAGCTTTCATCCTTATCCGTTCTAAAAGGTATTGACTTTGTTGTGCGTCTCGGTTTATTTTTTCTTGTTTTGCAATTTGACCAATAAAGCTCCTTAATTAGCAGGATATGAAGGGATAAAAAACATCAAATACAAATATTATGACCATTCCACTACAATAGTTTTGGTTAGGGTTTAGGCACAAGAACGTCTCAGTTCATTTTAGGGGAACGAGCATTGACAGTTAGTACGAAACTGGAAAAAAAAACAGAAGGCTCAGTCTCATGCTTTCTTGACACAGCCATCTATCCCAACCTCCTTCGTGAGACCTTTTGCAGTCACGCTATATATCTTCCATTGCCCTTCAGACACAATACGTCCTTGTCTAGAAAACAGGTCATTTTGGCATTTAAACAAATCACTAAGTCTGTCTTGTGAGGACAGTTTCCTTTCAGGTGACTGTCAATCTGTGTGAGTGGTACAGTAGATGTCATCTTTTTTTTAAACTTTTCTTTGTCCGTTGAAGAATTTGAAACTTTTTTCATGTCTGTTCAGCAACGAGTATTTTAGGGATCAGTAAAATAGTAGTCTCACTTTGCCAGACCTTCCTCCACTACAGTGCTGCGAAAGAGGGTCTGGCGAGTCCACACAGCATTAAGGGAAGGGAGAAAGCATGCTCTGGGTTATTGGCATCTCTTTAAACCAATCTCAATCATCATGGGCGGCGCTAAGTGTCGTACGGAGAAACGGCGCCTCTGCAAAATAATCTCAGGGAGGAACGTGTTTTGGTGACGCGTGTGTACGTTCAAAAGTTGTTTTGGTCGTGCAACAGAAATCTTAGATTGGACAGATATTCTAGCTAGCTGTCTGGATTTAACCTGCAGAGATCTGAGAAAAGGTTATTCATAGTCCTCATAAATTGACTGGAGTTTAAAATGCAGACACAAAAGCAACGGATATCCGGCCTAAATGAGTGAAATCCGGCAGCAGAGCAATCCCAGAAGTGGGACGTTGATGCTCTGACATGAGACTATGAATGTTGCTCTTGAATCAGAAGATTACCACAGCAGATCAAATATTACTCTGTGTATGCAAATGTACCTTTTCTAATAATGAACTGATTATGTGTATAATTCTAACCTAAACATTGGGTTCAGGGTCAGTTAGGACAGGAAGATGTAATGGGTCATATTTACAGTAAGACATTGAGTATTTTTTCTGATCAATCAAATATCGTAGTGTATTATAGTGTATTGCATATTTTGTAATTTAATTATGTTAATGAGATATTATCTATATCTCATTAAGATAATGCTTTCCAGTACTGAGACAGTACTCATGTCCAGAAAAAACACATATTTCAATCATAGCAAGTATAGTCGTGTAAAAGCATTTGGTTTAGGTCTAAAAATAAACATTGAATGAACAAATAAATACCTATTATACACATCAAAAGAGTTGTGGCTGGGCAATAACGGCTGCTGAAACCCCTGATGCTTAGGGTTGTCGGTATCCCCTGTGTCTTCTGCTAAAGTATTTATTTCAAACAATCTGTTGATGCTAATTCTAGGGTTGTAATATGCATCATTTCCTGTTTACCGGAGCAGTTTCCCTCCGAAACATCTTGTATAATGAATTGAATTTGCATACGTTGCATCAGAACATATCAGTCATGAAGCTCAGGCTTTGATTCAGACACATTGTTATAAAATAAGTGAAATGTTAGGATTTGTTCACAAGCTCAATGCTGCTTCAAAACATTTACTCCGTTTTCCTTGGATACAGATTTGTTTTCTCTGTGATCTTCTACCCACCACTGTGAGCTCAATGGGGCTTTGCAAGGTCTGCCATGCTAAAAAAGATACTGCAAACAGTGGGGGGAAAAAGGATTTTCCTTACAATGGCCTTGACATTTTTCCAAGCAGAAGAAGCACTGCAGGAGAGAAAAAGGCCAAGATTACCCTTAAAGTGACTCAATGCACTTATGTGGGAGCGAGTTAGTTGTGTCTTCACAGGGAGTTCTTCAGAAGGAGATAAGACGTCCTGCACTTCCTACCACCTTGTCTCCGACAAGACCTCCTTAACTGGAATCATATCTCAATCAGCCCTGCTGGCTGCCTGGAAATACCTGGGGAGAGAAAGAAAACCAATGCCTGGCCAGGTTCCCTGAACAACTTGAAGCTTTATCATTTGATCTCTAGCACTCTATCAATACATGTTTCAAATACTTAATGTCACTGAGGCCCCTTCCCATGGTGTCTCTTGCTTTAATGACCCAAGGTATTGTCACTTGGATCTGGTAAATAAAAAAAAGGAGGGTTAAAATATCTGTAATCATGCAGCATCAACATCTCTGCTTTGATTCCCTCGTTGTTTCAGTGATCGTGGATGCCAAATACTTTACTTTCCAGTGTGGTTCCAACCAAAACGCTGCTGTCGAAAGTCGGGCATGACACCACCAGCCGTCAGTTTTGCTCCACAAGCATACAGTATCATCAACATTACAGAAATACGGAACTGTGAGATGAATCCTGTTGAGAAAAGGAAGTGATGCTGCTGAATGGGAACACAGATGTTCTAAAAGTACAATCCAGCTGCGATAAGAAGATAAACAGCTGATAAACAGATTTTTTTGTGTCAGACTTTTTTTTAGAATGTAGAGATTTTTAATCACAAGAATGTCAGCTATTATGTATTCATTATAACAAAAATCAAACCATTACAACTGACCATATAGATCGTTTTTACGGTCCATCTTTACAAATGGACCTTCAAACACACCATGCTACCATGTTTATAAATGAATATTTAGTGAAGCACATTTGGAATTTTGCAATTTAGGTAGAGTCATGAAAATTGCATCCTAGATTTTAATGTTACCCTCAGTAAAAGTCTACTTCCGTGAAGTGCCAGGATGTGCTGTATGAAATTGGTATCTTTATTATGCTTATTTTCAGGTTCATAATTGTATTTAGAGGTTGTATCAGAATAGGTTTACATGGTTTAATTTTGTTTTGTTTTGCACATTGCTTCAGCTCCTCTTTTTAGCCTGTGTGTTGACCTCTTTCTTTTAGCTACAGAGTGAGGCATCTTACTTCTTTTCCATCTTTGTTGGGAGTTGCACTTGCGCAGTAAGGACTATCAGTCAGTCGGAAGCAGAGTAAGAGGGCAGAAGTAAAGGCTGGACTAAACTGGACTACGTTTTTTTCACTTTGTAAATCTATAACGTGCACAAATTTTCTTTTAACACAATAAAGGAAAGGGAAAAGCCAAAAGCATAATATGAGCACTTTAACTCAAAATTGCTTAAATGCCATTTATGAGTCTAACTTTCTTCCAGGTATGTTATGAATAATTCCCAGAATATGCTTATCTGCTCTGACACTGTAGATGTATTTAGCTCTTTGCTACTGGTCAGGATCATGCCCAGAGCCAGAGGAGGTAACGAGGTCAAATCCACATGTTGCAGGAAATA
Source organism: Percina caprodes (assembly GCA_013375575.1). NCBI lineage: Eukaryota > Metazoa > Chordata > Actinopteri > Perciformes > Percidae > Percina > Percina caprodes. Next base: position 7,992 of record JABXJD010001540.1, read on the forward strand.
GTAATGTGGCATTTACTCCAAAAACTCAAAGAGATTTCTTCTTCTTCTTTATCCTTTTAATTTTATCTACAAGTGGCATGTGGTTCTCGTTACTGGACATCCTTATCAGCAGCTGTCCAGAGCCCTACACCCCTTACCACCCATGACCCTGGGATTGAGTTCACTGGATGATTGCACACACACACACACACACACACACACACACACACACGCACACGCACACGCACACGCACACTCACACACACATTGAAACAGTATAAACACACAAGCACAAACTCAGCTTTAATGGTTTTATGCATATGAGAGGCTGAGGGGTAAAATAAGGTGCTGTGAAAATGTTGTATCACCTAAACCATTCCCCTCGTTTTATAATCCCCCGCAGCTGCACAAAAGTGCAACAAGAACAGAGTCACAACAGGTTAGATGGTTAGATGATGGTATGGGGGTGGAGCAGTGGATATGACCCATGTCTATGGTGTAGGAGATCTGGGTTTGATAATCCACTGCAATACATCAGCCAATGTTGCTCCAGAGCCATATATATAGCAATTGTATGTTGCTTTGGATAAAAGAGTCAGCTAAATGACATCAAAGACATCATAAATAAATAACTCCACCAAGGAAAACTTAAGACCTGTACACATCATCTGAAACTGCCTCTAGAAGAAGGAAATAAATCACATGCAAATGGACAAATTACTAGTATATTACTGTAAGAAACTGCTATACTGTACATCATCATGTGTTCGGCTTGCAGATGGCTCTGTCTGTCTTGACGGATTTTGCGCCTAAACTACCGTATATAGTATGGTCTTGTCACATGATCAAATAGAGACTTTAGACAACATCAACATACTGTACATACGTTCATTTTTGTATTTTCTTTTATAGATTGCTACTGACTATCTTAACAAAGAAATTATAACAAAGACAGAAATGAATTTGCCTTTTTGAGCATGTATAGCAAATGGACTGATTCAGTAGAAAGGTGGTATGTACAGTAAATGCAGTTCATTACCATTTAGATCAGGCTTTAGGTATTATTGACACATCTAATTTAACATTACATTACCATAATTTTACTTGAGCTGCTCATATATGTTATGGATAGTCAGTCATGCTAGGTGTGGTGATAAAAATATCCATTTGGCAAAAGGAAAAGAAAAGAAAAAAATCATGTTTTGAGCTGCCGAAAACCTCTTTGGTATGTTTAGCCAGTGAATAAATGTATTACATGTACAGTCAAAGCGCGTGCAGCAATGTCTGCATGTCTATTCATATTTCAGCATGGAAAAACTTGACATGTGTCAGTCAGCTCTGTTTCCTCTGGCACAGACCTTTTGATCCAGTTCACTCTTCAGCCCTCTGACTGACAGGTCCCATCTGTGGGGAGAGAGACATAGAGGGTGATGTATAGAACACAACTTTATAGAGTGCAGTGTATAGACATTTTGTGATATTAAGGTAATGATATATTGAATTGCGTATGCCTAATTTTCACAACAGTTTGTTCACCATACATCTTTTATCCAACATCTCTTTTGGTGACAATAAAATTTAGCTCATCAACTATCTTATGTGACCAACTGACAAATTCTTCTAGGCCTAATCACAAACTTTAAAGTGAGAAAAGAAGAAAAGAATTGTAAGAGCACGGTAATATGTGGTTACTATTCAAGGTTCAATATCAGTCGAATCAATCATAAAAACTTTTAAAATATGATATTATGGTAATTTCATATTTCAGCAGTTAAAGCTTGTTTGCAAAATAGGTATTTAGGTCCTAATTTCACAAAACATGCAACAGTCAACTGAGGATATTATCTCCTATTTAATTTTGATGCAATATTTAAATGATTGATATAGTACAGACAATCAAATCAACATCTGTCTCGTACAACAATGTCCTTTCCAATAATAAAATCAGTTTTGAAAAATGAATAAATAAATAATAAATAAATAAAGATGCAGGTAATTTTCATGGTTAGCGTCGTTATTGTTGGTTCATAGCATTCATTTACACTTTACATTGGACAGTAACTCAGTCCAAGTCAACTAAATCAATCAAAAATCATTGTGAAATCCAATAAATATTATAATAGTTTTGAATGGGGAATGATGATGAAGAGATGAGACCGGTTCAAATCAAACTGGTTAATAAAGTTTAAGAACCTTATTCATCCCCATTGTAGATAAGACTGAAAAAAAAATTTTTTTACACTTTGATAAGAAATCAGATTTGTTACATAAATAAGGAACAATGACTTTGTTCTGTAAGAAATATTTTATTAAATGCATTCCATTTACATTTCTATCTCTTTGGATCCTGCTAAGATATGGGAGACTTTTATTAGGAATTAGGAATATAACATTTTATTATGCCAACCTTCAAAAAATAAGTTCTATCTGTCCTGTATCATTGATATAAAAGAGTTGCGAAACACTGTTTACCATCTGCGTAATTGTAACCAAGGCTGAACAATGAAACAAAGCTCTGTGCAGAGTGTGTGCTGTATATCCTAGATGGATGTTACATAACAGGAAGTCAGCCTGCTGCTCCTGCTTGTCCTCTAGCTGTAAGAAGTGCCCTTTATGTGACACCCTTGTTGGAGACACAGAAAGGTGTTGAAAGATCAACTGGAATTTAACCAGCAGTATGTTTAAGCACCCTGATGTCAAGAAGGTTTTAATGAGACTTTAATTCCTTGTACCTGCCAATGGCCCTTACCTCCAGCTGTGCTGTGGATCTCACAAGAATGCATGGTCAAGAGATAGTTGGATTAAAAATTAAAGGATTTAAAACTGCAAATGAATAGCAGTGATCTGAATTTTCTATTGTCATATATCCACTGACATTGGTGAGAGCATACCTAACTGGAACATTATTCCACGGCATTGCAGGAAATCAGAAAACAACAGTTTGTAGCCTATCCTAGTCTGATCTCACAGAAATATGTAAAATGACAATGACCTCTTAACACAGCATTCATGGTGGTGGCACAGAATGTGTTAATATTATGTGTTGGCAACACGGAAACAATCCTAATGAAAATACAACAAGGATCATTTGTCGTGGTGGACACGCATATTCCCTGCTGCTTTTGCATCTGTCTTTTTGCTCCATATCTATTAAGGATATATTAAAGGAAGTATTTTATGCTCATTTTCAGATTCATACGTTTATTTTGGGTTAAAATGTTTAAAAAACACATTTTCTTTCTCATACTGTCTGTCTGAACGTAGCATTCACCCTCTGTCTAAAATGCTCTGTTTTAGTGCCTGTCTTTTAATATTTGTATCTCTCCTTCTTGTCTCTTCACTGTCATTGCAGCCGGGAATGACACATAGACATCAAAGGGGCATGAGCACCTGCCCTTTTTCTTTTATTATTATTAATGATTATATCCTGTATATATTCCTGTTTGCGCACAACTTCTCTGTCAAACTAATGTATTTATGGAATTAAAAATATGAAATAATATCAGGTCTCTCTCTCTCTCTCTCTCTCTCTAAAATTTAAATTTTTAAAATTATCATTTTAAATAAATGATAATTTATAAACCTATTAGGCTTTTTTTTTTTTTTTTTGAGCCCCTGCTGCCCAAAATTTCTGTGCGCGTCCCTGGTACCGGCACTGTAGCTGCACTTTCAACCTATATATATAGTATAGCTGCAAGTCCAGATGGCTCGTTTGAAGGCACGGTTTCTGAACACAGGCTTTGTGCATTTTTTCCGTGGATTGTGCATTTTGATACTTTCACAGTATTTATATAGCACCTCGACTTGCTTAATGTGAAAAAAAGATCTCACTTTTTACAATATGGGATCTTTAAGAGTTGTCATTTTAAAACATTTCAGCTGTAAACATGAAAAAGTCAGCCATAAACAGCCTTTTCTAAGTCATGCAACTATACAGTAACATTAGCTTAATAAGCAATATGTAAGCTAATAAAATCTTCCAGTTTTAACCAGCAAAATTGACAATTACAAGCTAGAAAGGAAAAGCCTGCCTTTTATTGTTTTGTCTGCAATCATTATCATTATAATCTGTATATGTGCAATGCAAGAGCAATAACCTTAACAGGCACAGCAACTGTAACTGCAGGAAGCGAAGTTTAGCAAATATTCAACTAGTGAATAAAATTAGCTTTAATAGGACCAGAATAGCTCAATTAATTACACCAACCAACAACTACAACAATGAAAAACTGCTCTTAAGTTAACATCTTTTCCACCTAATTTAAAGGCTGCGAATAAAAATTTTGTTTTGGTGGGTTTGCCTACAGTTTGTAAAGCAGTGCAAATTCAGAATTCAAAGATTTTTAATGTCATCTTTTGCAGGTGGGTTGAAAAAAAAACCTTGAACTCCACTTTTCTTTCTTTAATAAAGCACCATGCTCTTCAACTAAAGAATGAGTTAGTGCTGACAAAGAGCCCAACCTAAGTCTGTTAAAGATATCTGTAAAGTGCACACGCCATTATCACAACCACAGTGTCTGTTTCCAATGGATACCAAATTGAAATCAAGTGAAGCTGACAGGGAGGGGGTGCTTGATTCGTCTCATACCTTCAACCTTCCCACGCGTTATCTTTCAATAGCGTGACATTATCAGAGAAAAGCCATGCATCTGGAAACAAAAACTCAACTCACTAAAGCGTGTGGCGGCCAAAAGGGGTCAAGGATCAGTATAAAAACATTTTTATTCCTTCTGAGATTAGAGGGAGACATTTGCACTTGCTCTGACAATGAAGAGACATCTTTGTTCTTATCAGTAAAAGAAGTCCTTGAACATGATGGCGGAAAAGAAAAAGTGATTTCCAACCTTTTAGGCTTGTGATCTTCTCATAAAGTCGATTAGTAATCAAAGTGTATTGGGCACTGATGAAGTTCCTCCCTTCTTGCATGCATTTATTTACATTAGCAATTTACAGTTTGCCTCCCATTCACCCATTCACACACTCATACGCATACCAATGGCAGTGAGCTACCATGCAAGATTCCTAACCAACAGGATTAATTTGGGGTGCATTGTCTAGCTCAAGGACATGTGGACAGGAAGATCCAAGGATCACTTGTTTCTGATTTTTTTAACAGAACAGAAAACAGTTCTTCTCATCAGTTAAATTGAATAAAATCTGTGCCTTGGCCCTCAATACTTTGTTGTTTCATTTTAGTGGATAATAGTTTGTAGAGACCCGAAGAAGGAAAACTCTATTTTACAAGCAAAATATCAATGTCTTGTGTAGAAGAAATGTTGTTCTTCTTTTTTCCTATCATGTTAATCAACAAAAGAAATATTGAACTGCAGGTAATTGCAGTACAGCAACAGTACTTGTGCGTCATGATACATTACCACGTAACTGAAATAATGGAAAATAACTATTGCATAAAACTTCAAAAAATGGTCAGGGATTTAAACACACCTGCTCTATAAGTGTTGTAAAAGTGGGATAATACACCCTGAGATGTCCTGATACAGAAAATAACCATGACAAGTAAATATCACCTTGTCACTTTTGTAACTGTTGTGAAGGTTGTTCTTGTTTGAAGAAATAACAATCAGAATATATTCAAGTTTTATGTGACTGACCACCAGAAAACATGAACTCAAAGCGCCCTCACATGAATGACAGCTCTTTGTTATTACTCTGTTTTATCCCTTACATTGTAATTCAACTTCAGTCAGTCTCTTTATTTATCGCCTAAATAACTGAAAAGGCATTACAGTGTCTTATTTTCTGTGTGCAAGTGATTGATGCTTGCCCATTCCTGTCAACTATATCATTTCTTTTGCATGTTTTTGCTTCAGATGAGTCTCACTCTGGGCAGTGGTGAATTTTGATGAATGGTGGAGGTAATGGTGGATGACAGCCAGAGCGAGTCAGGGAACCCACCAGTCTCTTCCCAAATGATGACATTTGATTTTGTCTGGTGCTTTTTCTTTCAATATGGCATGTGCGGTGACAAAAATCAATACGTCCCTTTTGTTCTCCCCCCACACCATCCTTTTGCCCCTTCTTTTTCCCATTCCTGTGTATGTGTCAATGCATTTTATTTTCAATCTCTCCAACTCTATTGAGCTCTATTTTCTCATTGTTTTGTCTTACCTAGCTGATCTCCTACTCTTTCTCTGTCTACTTCCTCCTTGCCATCCCCTTTGCTCTATCATCCTTGACTCTCAGCGGCTCATATCTGTGGATAACTAATGATAATGGACTCTGCTCCCTGATGTGGGAATTCTGCAATCAGCCACTCTGCATGACATATGCGCTGATGGCCTTAATTTTCTCAGACTTGAATGCCCCTAAAAATCAACAGTGAGGAGACAGAGCACACACATAAATACAGCTAGCAAAGAACGAGTGATTCATTCTATCTACATTAGTGTGCTACGATAATGTCATAGTGATCCAGCTACGGCAAAAAAATCAAGCCATGAAATCCAAATAATTACCATCACAGTATGTCTTCCCGTCTTGCTTTCTTTATCCTGTTTTTACTGATTTCACTATGATACAAATATATAAATAAATAGATAGGAAAATAGATAAATTTGCCACTAAGGCATGACCAGATCATGACATATTTTAGTTTGATTTTCTCCTCAGAGCATCATTCATTACTCTGTCTAGTGCAGATAACTTGTGGTGAGTCATACAGTCCTACTGGGACAGCAAATTAATTTATCAGGCACTGATATTTCAGAAGTAGTATTCATCTTTAGCACATGCATAGATGCATTCAGTCATCCTAGGAAGGTCATTATGCACTCAATGAATAAAGGAGTGAATAAAGAGATAGATGTTAGATCAGGTAAATTAGTTTGATCTAACATCAGTGAAGGATTTTCCGTCTTAATTTTTGAACTGAAAAACAATCCTTTGACTGTCACACTCACAGGTATATTATGAAATTATCCCCAAGGGTTAGTTAAGAGGGACATCTCAGAAATCTGTCAGCACTGTACAAAAGTAATTGGTAATGTGCCTATTTGTGTGTGTATTTGACAGGTACCTCCAACATGAGTTATATTTTTTAAGAGCAAGGTTTTTTAAAGGTCTGACAATGTGACCCCTTCAAACAAAATTGAAATAATTGTACCCCCCCCCCCCCAACACCCACAGTGTTCTCCAAGCCACAATAGTAATACAAGTATATTATTTAGCAACAGGTGTCTCATATGAGAAAATCCCAAATCCAGAAAGCAGCTCTCTTTTTGCAAAGTGCTTTGTAGAAGTCTTATGAAAAACAATTCAAAGGCTGACAAAACAATCCATGTGACAGCTACGCCATGCAATACGTATGGACATCTGGACATATCAATATAGAATGATTTCATTTTCCTCATCATTGTGTATTTAACTGTTGTTTTAATGCAGCCTTAATTGCCTTTCCTTGCCTTTAGTATTGATACAGGACATCACATCATTGAAAATGACTCAGTCTAAGGCAGGTTTTATTTATTTTTTAAGAGGACTTCCTCTGACAATTGCTTCTCTGTGGTACTAGACTTTTATTAGGAACATGAGCGTCAGATGAGTGCTGGTTCAATGTCTAAACCGTGGATAGGCTGCTCTTTTTGCAGCCAGGGGAAATCCATCTCTCCATCCCAGTCCACTCGAGTCACCACAGAGCAGAGCCAGCATCAAAGCCAGCTGTCCTGCTTTAATCTTCTGGACGGGTCTTGCGAGGATCCTGTCTACCCGACTGGCCTGACGGTGTCATCCAATGTGTGTCCCAGTGAATAGAGAGGAAGTGTGAGAGCTCTGGTGTGATACATTTCTACTCTCTCCTCCTCAAACAGACTTATTTCTGTTTTTTCTCTGTCATGCACTCCAAATATCATTGTCCTATTTTGCCTTCAATCTCCCTGTTTATCACTGTCTGCCACACAGACACACAGACACAGAACGCACAGACACACACACGCAGGCACACGCACACTCGTACACATCACTGGCAGAAGATAACGTTGGAAAACCGATCGCCCATGGGAGGAAGCATGAATATGTGACGCCACACAGGAGCAATGGCAGCTAATCAGAGGCATCTGCTCCTTCATGGTGCCAGCCTCATCTTAACACAAGAAAATATAAGCCAAACACAAATAATATCTTGAAAACAGAACCAGCACACGGTCATTTTGGGCTTTTCCATTGCTATATTTTTTGTCTATTGTTTTCTGTCAAGTAGGGCTTGCACCCCCGCTGCTAGATATCAAATCTTAAAACCAAACAAAGCTTCAGGCACAATGCTATTTCTCTCTGTGTCAATGAAAACACATTTCCAGCTATGAACAAGTTCTGTTTTGTGAATGCAATTGTCACTGTAGTCTTTGCAATTTAGCTACATTTTTAAGGTCCAATCCTCCCCCTCAGTCCTCTCCAACTGAAGAAAAACATGTTGTCTGATTGAGATTGAGAAGTGGAAATGTGGGATGAAGGAAAAGGGCATTGGGAACACAAGAAGTCATTTGCTTGCCTGTCCGTGTCAGATAAGCAAAAATGAGATAAACCTTTCTGAGACTCTAAGGTATGGCTGTTTATAATTTTGGCTAGTTTATTCACAGACACTAAAGTCGAGCAACTGACCAATTATTCTTATAGTTAGTTTAGTAAAGTAAGTTACAAGGATTTTGCTAACCCACCTAACAACCTTTCTTGTTTGAATGCTAAAAATCATCATGGTGGTAAATATCTCACATTTTTTGTATGTCCAATCATCCACCCTGACCTCTGTGTAAAATAATGTCACACTTGCTGGATTGAAAGAAATAATAGTTGATAGTGAGCATAATCCAGGCAGCAATTTCTTCCAGCTCATGTTTGGCAAAGCAAATTTGCAGAATATATTAAAAACACATTTTGTTGGTGACTAGTTTGGAATTCCAAACTTTTATGCCTAATAAATAATAAGTGTGTGCGTGTGTGTGAGTATGTCTGTGTGTGTGTGTGTGTGTGTGTGTGTGTGTGTTTGTGTGTTATAATGATCTCTCGCAGAACTCCTCTCTCCAGATCAGCACCAAATGTCACCAACTGATCCTTAGGCCAAGGGATATTAGTCCACATTTTTTGCTAAATCTATATCCAAAAAGGGCGCCCTGGTTGAGCGTGCCCCGTATACTAAGGTGCAGTTCTTACCGCAATGGCCCGGTTTGAGTTCGACCTGCAACCTATTACTGCATGTCATCCCCTTTCTCTCCCCTTTTCTTTCTTCAGCTGTCCTATCCAATAAAGGCCAAAATAGCCCTCCAAAAAACTTTGTGTGCACAATAAATAAAAAAAATGCTGCTACAGTCAGCCATATTTTAATCCAAACAATATCCCCCTTCAATCTTTTAGACAGACGTGAAACATGGCTTAAGCTCGGATCATCAGCACATATGCAGGGTGCAGGGGAGCTATGTCTCTACAACCTGAACAGTGTTTAAAGTGTGCTTTGGGGCTTCTGCCAGGCTTTGGTCGTAACTGGGAAACACAGCTGTCCTGTGGCTGATAGCTACTGGGGCAACTGCAGTTATTGTTTGACCGTTCGTTTCTGTAATCTGACAGGAGAAGTTGCAGGCAGTATGCCAACGGGTGTCACAGGTGCAGAACGGGACCCAAAAGAGGGAGGACACCGAAGACACCACAAGTTAAAGGTGGTAGATGAAGCTTGGACTGTAAACACATTCAGTTTAATGACCTAATAATTCATTAAGTCTTGCGGCAGTGTCAAATTGCAGAGCACAGATGGTGGTGAGCTGGGAACAGTTTTTTCCCTGCCGTTTTATGTTTTTTATCTGGTAGGAAACCAATTATGCCTGACAGATTTAATATTACAAGTTTGAATCGGGGTGAGGTGCAATATAGCTGCTCCCTGTGCATTTTGACATGCAATATTTGTCATTACATCCAAACTGTTCCCTGCACAACAGTCACTATTTTCTGAGTTCAGAATATTGGATGGAATATGTTTGTTAGAATTATCTTTCTGCTGAGAAATGCAATAAAGTGTTTGTAATGGAAGTCAAAGGAAGAGTAAGATATCTCCCGTTTGTGATGTATTGGTTGTTGTTAAACTGAAAGGTTGGATTTCTATATTTACCCAGAGAAAATTTGCCATGTATATGCTATGAGTATTGATTTCAGTTTAATGAAGTTTATACGGTGCTGTATCATGATACTTTTGATGTGTACTCCAGCACAGTGGATTTGAAATGAGCAAACAACTGTTTGTTAGTTTTTGGTTTATGTTTATTTATATATTATTATGTACACTAATTAATTAACGTTTTTATTGGGAGAACAGTACAGGATTGGTGGCCCTTCTTACACCACCTAATTTTAGTGAACTAACAGTAATTGGACACATTAACTTCAGTAACTTGAGTAAATTCCTAATGGATGAAAAGGTCAGTCACTCATTTTCGATTGAGATATTGAGACCTGAAAACAAAAACACTCATCATCAGACAATCACACAACCAGCATACGAGAAACAACACATGTACATTAAAGTTAGAAAACACACTCACACATAACTCAAACAACTTGGGACCGGCTCAACCTTACAGCTTGTGTGTCATTGTGTATCATACAGTTTCAACAACACGTGTTGCAAAGAAACTATAGCTCAGAGCTAGGAGATGTTCTGCTCAACTGCATCAAACGAAGCTGAGTATGTAAATTATGAAGCATCTCCTAAAGTTAAATACCCATTAGAGCAACATTCATTCATTCATTTTCCACTTATGTCCTTTGGCCAGAATTTACATTAGCCAGACCACGTGATCAAAGTATCCCATTACTTTTGTATTGGACAATTCTGCATCCCAACATTGCCAATCCATATGCAAACTATGCATGTGTGGCAAAGCAGAATGTAAAGGTGATCAGCAAGATGGACAGGTGTTTTCCTCTCGGAGACTAAAGCGGGTCCTTCCACAGACCTGCAATTACTTTTTAATTAACTTTAACCACAATCTGTCTCTGGCCTGAACCACAGCATATGTACTGTAGATGCCATACAGAGATGCTGTAGAAAGCAATAATGTTTTACAGGATAATGTTGGCATTGGATGTATTTTAGAACCGTCTAGTATCAGCGTCATTGTCTGGCGATACAGTGGGTAAACAAGACGTCAAGCTGCTGTTCAGGAAGTAAAACACACTTGGCCAGCCACATAAATTTTTCTATTTGGCCTTACGATTGAGCTTTGTAATAAAAGGGCTAAGATTCCTGCTCACTGTTCACCCAATATAGATGTGAACACCCTCAACACATTACTGTAAAGCTGTAAAGTCAGCACTTTAACCTGCAGTTATTACTTCATTTTAAATCCAATGTGCTGGTGTGAGGAGTCAAAGCAATATGTAAAGCTGAGTGCTTTGTCTTAACCAGTGGTCTAGCATGGCTGATGGCTACTATACTTTAATTTAGAAACTGTCTGTTACACAGTGAATCACTTAGAGGCTTTTAGATTATTATCATGGTAAAAGCTCATATACTTCACTGTTTGACCAGCCAAGGCAGGCATTGTGTTTATACGGTTGGGTGTTAGGACATGTTGGTATGAGAAAAATTGCAAAGCAACAGAGGTAAGCCTTCAGTGTTCCACAGTGTCTGAAGATGTAATGAATGAAACCATTTATGAAGAGCAGTTTCTCTAACAGTTCATGGCTAGGTGGTGCTATAAAAGAAGATGTCACAGGGAGAGCATCAGACTGGCAATGTTGAGAGCAAACATTCAGATCTCTTTCACGTCACCATGTAATTTGTGGTGTAATGTAGTGTAAGTGTTGTTAAATATGTTCTGTGTTTATGATGCATAATTAATGCAAAATTCATAGTAAATGTATAGTTACTCTCATACAGTACAAAAACAGGACGTGTTTAATGTAAAGGTTAAAATGAATGTGATGTAAAAGTTAAAGATTTTAGTCCATTGTGTTTTTTCTGTTCCTCTCATAACTAAAGTTCTCTGTTGTTGTTTCCACTGCTGTGCAACTTGTTAATGGACCAAGGGAAATCTAACATGGGCACACATTAAGGCGCTCTGCTAATTAAGTTGGAGTTACACTGTGGCGAACAGTAAAGGATTTAAGAACCTCTTTTCAGGACAAGCAGCCAACGAGTCCTTGCAGCGTGAAGTGGATGCGTTGGAACGACAGAAGAGCAAAACAATAAATGCCCGTTTCAAAGAACCAACCTGTGTCTGTGTTGTCGTGAAGAGAGCTACATGTAAATTTGTTAAATATTACATTCTGCAATTCATTCACACAGTTTAAGGTTTATGTTCTGGTTGAATTTCTCTGCTGTTCAGGCCTTTAATCCTGCTGTAAACCGGCTTGACTAGGAAACAATTTGAAACTGTTTTATAGGGGTGGGAATCTCTTCTCTTAACCGATTATCGATTCATCTCGATTCAACAATTTTGTGTACATTTCCATGCGTGATGTTGTTGAAGCACCTTTTGATTTTATTACAGCACTCAGTCTTTTTGGGTAGGAGTCTATTAGCATGGCACATCTTGACGTGGTAATATTTTCCCACTCTTCTTTGCAAAAGTGCTCCAAATCTGTCATATTGCGAAGACATCTCCTGTGCACACACGTCTTAAGATCACCCCACAGATGTTCAATTGGATTCAGGTCTGGGCTCTTGCTGGGCCATTCCAAAGCGTTAATCTTCTTTTGGTGAAGCCATGCATTTGTGGATTTGGATGTGTGCTTTGGGTTGTTGTCATGCTGAAAGGTGAACTTCCTCTTAAGCTTTCTAATGGAAGCCGGAAAGTTTTGTGCCAAAATTGCCTACTATTTGGAACTGTTCATAATTCCTTCCACCCTGACTAAAGCCCTAGTTCCAGCTGAAAAAAACAGCCCCAAAGCATGATGCTGCCACCACCATGCTTCACTGTGGGTGTGGTGTTCTTTGGGTGATGTGCAGTGTTGTTTTTGCGCCAAACGTATCTTTTGGGATTATGGCTAAAATGTTCAACCTTGGTTTCATCAGACCATAACACATTTTCCCACATGCTTTTGGGAGACTAGATGTTTGTTTTTGCAAACTTCGGCTGGGCTTGGATCTTTTTCTTTATAAGAAAAGGCTTCCGTCTTGCCACCCTACCCCAAAGCCCATTCATATGAAGAATACGGGAGATTGTTGTCACATTTAGCACACAGCCACTACTTTCTAGCAATTCCTGCAGCTCCTTTAATGTTGCTGTAGGCATCTTGCAAGGCTCCCTAAGCAGTTTTCTTCTTGTCTTTTCATTATTTTTGGAGGAACGTCCGCTTCCTAGTAATGTCTCTGTTGTGCCATATTTTCTCCACTTGATGATGACTGTCTTCACTGTGGTGAAGACACATGGTATATTTAATGCTTTGGAAATTCTTTTGTACCCTCCTCCTGACTATCTTTCAACAATGAGATCCCTCTGATGGTTTGGAAGCTCTCTGCGGACCATGGCTTTTGCTATGAGATGAAACTAAGAAAATGTCAGGAAAATCCTACTGGAACAGCTGAAATTTATTTGTGATTAATCATGGTGACTTTAAATGATGGCAGGTGTGTAATGACTTCTTATTTAACACGAGTTTGAATGTGATTGGTTAATTCTGAACACAGCCACATCCCCAGTTATAAGAGGGTGTGCACACTTATGCAACCAGGTTATTGTAAGTTTTTTGTTTTTTTTGTCAACCTCAAATATTTCAGTTTGTTTTTCAATGGAATTGTTCACATTATAGGTCATATTAAAAGTGGAAACAGTTCTAATTTTTTTACATCACAAAAACCTGGCATTTTAATAGGGGTGTGCAGACTTTTTTTATCCGCTGTGTGTGTATATATATATATATATATATATATATATATATATATATATATATATATATATATATATATATATATACATACAGTATTCACTTATTATTCAGTTATATACAGTTATTTTTTTCTTTTGGCCATTTTTGTGTGTTTTTCTGCACTCAAAACAACATCTGCACTTTTGAATAAAAATCAACACATTTAAAAAAATAAATCAAAATGTTTTATCAGTTGAAATATCAGGGAGGCTGCAATACAAGGACATAATACTTTTCAGCTCTAGTAATGCAGCTTGCATTTTTAAATGCTGTGGCCATTTAGGACTTGTGTTGGTATGGAATATCAAACTGAACGAAAACCTGTAGAATTGTTAAGATAATTTAATCATTGCTGCTCTCAGCAAATATCTTGATTACAAATTTGAAAACGTAATTATACTTGTGAGTAAAGCAAACCACATTTGATTTTTATTTGATTAATTATATACTAGTTTGTAAATTTTTTTGTGTTTGTGGTTCTGCCAAGAAATTAAAAACACACATATATTAATTATTGGTTTAAAGTGAGACAGATGAAGAAACACTCCTTTTAACTAAATGTCAGACCCATCTGTCATGAATTGATTCATAATAAAGTGAAGTCAATAGATTCCATCCAAGCCATAAAACTCATTAATGTAGTCTCCATCAAGGACGAGAGGGTGGTTACAGTACGATCTCTCTGCCCCTTCACGTCCTCCACCACCTCGTCTCCTTGCAGAAGATCATTAATTTGAGTGTGTGCGCTTTTGACTGAGCTGCAAATAGGCCCTAACTGCCTCCCTGCAGTTCCTGCCACAGATGATTATCATTGCAACAATTAAAGCACTGAGTAATGCATCCCTCAGGGGATGCCGCTGCCCGTCTCCTCCATCACTGCCACTGACCCTTTTACAAGCCCAATCCTGCCCAGTAGACAGAGCAAAGAGAAGTGCTGCCGGTGCTCTCCTTGCCAAGAGGTGGTTGTGACTTGTGTGAAGTGAGTGTATTAAAAAGCTTTTTGGATTTGTTTCATCTTTGTCAGAGTCCAGTTTCACTTGATGTTTTGATTTGGCTACAAAACTAGCCCAAATGTTGTTTTTAAATTTTTTATTTGATTCTATTAATTTATATGATGTAATCCTGCTTGATTTGAATTTTTATTTCTCCATATCTTAAGCCTCAGGATCTCATTTCTTGCTTTCTCAAAACCTCAAACAAAATCTTTCACAAGCTTCACCTGCTGACTAACTTCTCAAACCGTCTAATAAACAGGATACTTGAGAAGTTTATCATTGCTCAGCAGCACGATTAATCATTTTTTCTTCCCAATATGTGTGTGTTTTTTGGAGTGTGAAATCACTCAAATGAATTGACTCTAATTTTTTATTTCTGCAACGTAATCGCCGGATAATGGGCCCAGAGCTGAAGGCGTGGATGCTAATTTCACATCAATTAATGCTATTCAGGGAGAACCCAATAATTGATTGCTGCTACACTAACACAACCAAACCATATTGCTTTCATTTTCAGTGTAATTAAGGCTTGTGATTGTAGATGTCATCATGAATCTTAATCATGAATCCTTGAACTTATAAATGGAAAATAAACTCCTGATTGTATATATAAACTGCTTCCAAACTATATCTTGGAAATAAGGAATGACAGCGGAGTGGAGCTCAATAGGAAAAGTGGATGGAGCTGCACTCTGTCGAAGTTCATGTTAAAGTCTTTTATGATGAAGAATTGAGAAAAACAAATGTGACACCAATATGACTCTATGGTTTAACTACTATCCAGCAGACCTTCATGAATACATTTTTGTGACCATGCTTTTGTTAAATTATTAATGCTTTGGAGAATGGACAAGCATGGGAGCATTAAATGTGCCACAACTCACCCAGTGTTGCTAACTGTGACTTTCTCATTCAATTTGGTGACTTGTTGCATTTAAATATCTGCCTAGTGACCTTTAGAGACTTCTCCCCCTTAGTTACTGTTGCTACCTCAAGTTTGCCATCCTAGGAGTTTACATAACAGTGGCAGATTTACTCACCCAAAATTTGTAGTAGTTTTTAAAGGGGTCCTTGATTTTGAACAGAGGTAGCAATTATGTTGCATTGTTTTAGATATAGATTCTACTGCTTGTTTTTAAAGCCATCAATGGTGTGGCTCCTTCCTACATATGTGATCTGCTAATTTCCTATGAGCCTGATCACTGCTTGAGATCCTCTGGAAGGGCTCTACTAATGGCAATTTGACACACACACACACACACACACACACACACACACACACACACACACACACACACACACACACACACACAAAAATGACATAAATCTTGCTGGCACAGGATTTTGAGTGTGTGGCTAACCGGATGTGAGGCTAACCGGATGCCAGGACTCTAAGAGTGACTGCATGTCTCTCTTCTAAACTTACTGGATTAAAATGAATTCTATTTTATGGTAAATGAAAGGCACATAAACAGACACACACAGACAGACACAAGACAAGGGACCAATCACATGCACAGGCTCAAAGAGCCAGCAAAGCTGCGCCAAGTGTCTAGGGTCCTTTCTGGCGCTCCATGGATGCACGCTGTTGACAGTTCCATGTACACATTACATCCAAGAAGGAAAGGGTCCATGCATGAACAGACATGTCATGACGTGGCTTCTAATGGGTTGAAATCATTCTCTTAGCAGCTGTAAGTCCAGCAAGCACAGCACGTTGTTGAGCTTAAGAGAAATGGAAGGCTGATAGGTCATTCAGAGTCAAAACATTTACAGTAACGGGTACAGTAACATTAATCAAGGCGGAAATTTGGGATGCAATATTGTTCCAGAACTGACCAACAGCAGAGCACTCCAGCTGTGGCCACTGTTAAATGCGCTTAATGGTTCCAAGAGCTCAACTTGTGAACAAAGGTGACCATGCTTTTGCTGTCTGGATCTCTCAGCTATGGAACTCCAGGCAAACTCAGTATCTTCTTTTAAATCTCTTCTTGAGACTCACTTATATCTTATTGCTTTTTCTTAACTGAGGTATTTGTGTTTCTTTATATTATAGTATATTGTTATATTCTAAGTTCTGTATCCTATCTCCCTCTATCTTTCATTGTAAAGCACTTTGTAAGTTTGTTTTTGAAAGTGCATGCTACATAAATAAAGGTATTATCATTATGATTATAGTTTGAGATAAGACTTTATTGAGCTCTGCAGCATGCAGCACTATCAGTACAAAAAATAACTAAAACGTGCCCAACCTTCACCAGCTAGAACATGAAAGTGATTTACACATCCCTCATCATACTAAAGTCATTCCATTGTGAGAATGGCTAAATAGCCACCTCTGTGATTAAATTAAACATATACCATATACTACTCCCCACACGACTGCATTCCCCCATATGACCAAGTTGTTTCCATCACTGCGGTTATTTGTGAGTGCCATATCTATAAAACCGCTACAGCACATGAGAGAGGTCCTTTTTCATTGTCATTTGTGAAGTAATAAATTGGCCTTGAATGTAGAACTGTACAGAACAATGTTAGGATAGTTTCTTTATCAAGAATAGACAGATACCACTGAAGTTATATCAAAGTTCAATTTTACTTGTGAATACAAGGACACAGTTTCCACACTAGAGAATAATACAGAAAATGCCCAACTGGAAGCTCTCTACAGCCGCTTATTTATTCAAAGTGGATGTTAATACAAAGTCAAAACAAAGCTGATGTTGTCAGTTTATCTCATTCGGTCTGGGAATCTCCTCTGCCTGCTCTGACCCCAGAAACATCATGTGCCTTTCAGAAGGACAGATGATGGCTCCATGGTTAACTTGTTTAGAGTGATCAGTATAATATGGTATGGCAAACAGTTTTAATAATAATCAGAGAAAAAGTATGTATCATAATTTTTCAAACAAATATGAACTTCAAAAAGTCTGCAGCGGAAATAATTGTCCTTTTTCCAGAGCAAATGTCTTAGACACACTGCTGAATGAAAGCTTGTTGAGCTGGGAAGAGTCAGGTTGAATTGAACATGTGGACGAGATGACGGTTTCATTCAACACCAAATGTCTAAGGTTGAAATATTTAAAAGAACCTTGGCTTTTTCTCTGCATTCATGAGTCAATTTGTTAAAAGGCAAAACTATTGAGTGTCTGTTTAATATTCCTAAGCTAAGAGAAAAATTAGACAATATAATTTCTTTGTTGTTCAAAGGTTGATGGATGGAGTATTTATGACGAATAGTCTAGCTGTAATGATTCCTGCCCGGACGGTCTCCACCTGCATCATTTGTCGCATTCACCCCTCACTGACGGCACACTTTCCTCACCGCAATCTGATTTTCATTTTCAGTTTGTTTCATCGATGACATACTTTTGTAATTTAATGCAGCTCTCTCACATGTTTCCCATATGACAGGGATTAACTAAGTGAAGTGTCAATGTAAGAAGCTTTAGCCTTGCCTTTTTTTCTCAATACCGTTGTTGATTTACGACAGCAATAAGCTCAATCTCCCACCACGTCTCAGATCGATACCCAGCATTGACCCTGAATGCAGTGTTTGGTCAACACAAATTGGCATCATGATAAATGCACATACTCTAAAAGTGCGGGCTGGTTGCAAATCCTGCACACTAAAAGGGAAAACATTGTAATACTTAGTTATAAAAGAAAATGAACCCTGTCTATCATTCCTGCTTGTTGCAAGCTTTTTATCAAGACTGATCAATTGTGACGCCAGAACTGTGTTGGATACAATACAGGCACACACACGGTGGCGGGTAGATTTGTTGAGGAAACCTTGTTCAAAGTCATGGGCAGAGACCCTGAAGGACATATTAAACACCTAGGAAGAAGAATGGGCATCTCTGGCGCATTCACTAACTGGGTGATGAATGAATTACAGCTCCTAAATTTAGCCAGGCAGTCTACCTTGAAATCGGGCTAGACTTCTATCTTAGAAGCGCCGACAGGCTGCATATTACGTCACAAGCCATGACCTCTATTTCTGCATTAAGGAAGAAGAAAGATTGATGTCAGACCAAACATTTTATGGTTGCCAGAATAATATGTTGGGAGATGGGCTGTTGCTCACACATTTTCTGACTGGTCAGGGTGTCCTGGCTGCATCACTTTGTCTGAGAGGAGCTCAAGCATCAGATGCCAAAATTGTGTGCAAATAGAGTTTTAGGCACACAAACTTTTCTCACAGGCTGCTCTGGGAATAATTGTGTAACTGACCTCATTTACTTTATTTTATTCATTTATGGCAACAACATTCGCAATTGTTGCATTTTTAAACCTACTTTGCTACCGGAAACAACATCAGCCTTTGAGCTAGCAAGCTACATGTTGAAAATGGCAAGTCGGATTTTGCGACAAGGCAGGCCTGCTTGGTTCTTTCTGGGAATAATTGTAAATATATATAAGGAATATATTTACTTTACAATGTAAAAAGAGGATTATTCTGGACAAATTACACACAACGATACACTGGTAAAAATTACATTTAACAAGCTAATTTTAATAGCTCTTGTTACTGTACTATGTACTATGTTAACCTTATTTAACATTGTATGTGGCGTTTTATTGTGATTGGTTTAAAGAAATTCAAGCAACTCAATGCATTTTCTTCTCCTATCCTGGACTGTATCCGTGGAGTAGCCAGACCTAACTCAACAGGGCTATTGAGACTATCACGTTCGTAACTAGCTAGAGACTAGTTTGGATAGTTTGAAGACAGCAAGTCCTCATACTGGAACCCAGATTTGTTGCAGTTAGCATTGCAGTTATATTAACGTTATAATTTATTTTTGGTATTAATTCAGTCACAGTTCCATCATTGCTTGAAATGTTTGTTATGCAGACCAACTACATGCATGTTTATTATTATTTCTGTTGAATACTTGGTATTGTGTGGCATTTGTAACGTTTTATTTTAATCAACGCTACAGTGAATTTCCAGTGCTTTGAGTCCAGTCCAGTTTAAATGTAAATGGATTGTTTTGATATATCGCTTTTTTAGTCTTGACGACTACTCAAAGCATTTTTACACAGTACAGGAACCATTCACCATTTACACACTGTGGCAGACATGCCACCTGCTCATCAGAAAAACACTCACACATCTACAATCCGATGGCGCAGCATTGGGAGCAACTCAGAGTTCAGTATCTTGCCAAAAGAACTGCAGGGCCAGGGATCAAACTAACCTTCCGATTGGCTGGCGGCCACTCTACCACCTTAGCCACAGCCGCCCCACACACGTTACACACGTAAACAATGTGATATTCCCTAAATGTACTTACCTATTTACTTTCTCATATCTGTCCCATTCGACTACAAATCCCTGCAAAAACAGGATGATTCAGTAGGAAAGCAGCGCTTATGGGTCATCTTTTACGTATAAGGAAGAATTTCATTATTGTGCAAAAACTACAGTAGCAAGAGAACCTGAGGATGATCCATTGCTTATACCTAGAGGGGACATGGAACAAAATTTAATTTCCAATGCTCATTGGCATTTCACACTGAGGGGTGTGTGGCAAGCTGTGGGCAATTAAGGACAAGCACACACACACAAAAAGAAATTTGGATTGACTGTCACACCAAACAAAGGTCCCTTAAGTCATGAATGGCCTTTCTGCTAATTTAAATTCAAACATGAAAAGTAACTGTTGAATGTGTAATATGTTTTTTTCTTATCTTTATGTGGGGGACCCCCTCCCCCCCAGACTCTGTTGCATCTGTTTTACTGAGCTAGAGCTCTACATTCAATTGCAAATAAATTGTAATTTCCATGCTTCATGCTCAACACAAAATGATGTGATGATGTGAAGAGACAAAAACAAGGGTGGGGGGGGGCAGAGCTCCCCAAGAGAAATGTTTCACTTAAAGATGTGCACTGAGGAAAAAAGATGCAATACTTTAATTTCATACACATCTACACATGATTTTAAGGCGATTACATTTACGATTGTTGGGAAAAGGCTACAGATGCTGCAGAAGTGATATGAAAACAACCGTGGAGACTCCAAATTAGAAAACTTAATGCTCTGAACTTCTGCTTATCTTTCCCTTTCTTAAAGATAAAATACAAATTGGTGCAGCCAATGAATGAGACTAATGTGAGTGGCCACTTCAATCATATTTTAGTGCTGGAGGGGATCAAGCTAAACATTTAGAGCAGATTACTGATAGAGTTCTTCATCTGGATCCATTTCCTCACATGTCAATAATTACATACTTTAAAGTTTTTATATATTGGTCAAATCATAAAATTGAAGAGGAAATCTCTTCTGTTCATTTTTTTCTTCTTCACAAAGAGCTAAAACTGATTTCCTGTGTTGACATCAGTTGGGACAGTTGTGTTCAGGCTGTCATGACAGTTTAATCTTCAATTGAAAGTCAGCAGTCAATTCAGTTTTAATCTGTTGTCCTTTCCTGTGACATCAAAGCACTGCTGGAGTAATCCTTTAAACGTTAAATTGTAAATAAGAAGGTTTTGACCCCTGAAAAACACAGTGGATTACAGCTGTACATTTAAATTGATTGTCAAGATAGATGGATGGAAAGAGTAATGATTTAAGCTAACTTCACAACGTATCCTCATACAAGAGTTTGTATGATATTTTATAAAAAGTTATGCAAAAATATCTGTGCGTTATCTTCCAGCAACATGATGGATCAGCGCACCTCCCCAAGCCCCTGCAGTGCAGAACCTGTTTGGGCAACAAAACTACTTGGTTAGGTTTAACAAAGGTTCATGATTTGGGTTCAAATAAGTATGTTTGTTACATTAACTTATGTACATGCCGTTAGTTAAGTTCACAGTTACATAAAAAAATGAAGTTAAAAAAAAGTCTACTTTAAATTTTGCTTTCACACGGGACACTAACAGTGGACTACTGGGTAAAGGTTCTGTGTCTTATGCCTACAAGGACTTTCTCGCTCTTTATACTAAGTTGTCTAAAATGTCCTCCTTACAACGTGGGTTATAAACAAAGTGGACATAAATTTATGCAATTTAATGGCAATCCATCCAATAGTTGTTAAAAGTTGGTAGAGCGGGTGGCCATATATAGAGGTTTGCTCCTTGACGCAGCGGGCCGGGGTTTGACTCTGACCTGAGGCCCTTTGCTGCATGTCATTCCCCCTCTCTCTCCCCCCTTCATTTCTTCAGCTGTCCTGTCAATAAAGGTCTAAACATGCCCCTAAAAATAATCTTAAAAAAACAACAACAACAAAAATCTCATGATGGTGATAGAGGAAAAGTCAGGGGACCAGTCTCATTAGAATTCATCCTCTGGGGACCATGAATGTCTGCAGAAATGTCATGCTAATCCATCCAATAGTTGTTCAGATCTACTGTATAAGTCAGACTGCCTGCTAGCATGTCTAAAAAGTAAAAACAGCTTGTTTTCAGAGTTTTGGTTGTTTACCACTGCTTGTACATTCCAAATGTTGCATAGTTTCGTCACTATCAGAAATAGACAGAGGCTCAACTTTAACTCCTCCAGAATCCAATTTGCCGTTTTATCTTGTATGAATGTTAAATGTGTTAAAAAAGTCAAACCACAAAAAAAAATTTCCCAATTTTTGGATCACTCCAGGAAGCAGACTGGACCTGACTAGCACCTAAAACAATATTCTACTTTCACAGTTTGTTTTATCTCTCTTCTTTCTTCTACTCCTTGTCATAAAAGTGGTTAAAAAAAAAACTATCTTTTTTAATTTTTTCACTGCTCATAGTTGTGACAAGCATTCAAACCTGAAAAAAATAAATACAATTTGGCTGTTTATGAATCAGCAATGTGTCAGTATGTGAGTGGACAAGACAGCCTCTTTATGCTTGGTTAGCTTTTCACTCTCATACTCTGTAGGGCAGA
Source organism: Percina caprodes (assembly GCA_013375575.1). Lineage (NCBI taxonomy): Eukaryota > Metazoa > Chordata > Actinopteri > Perciformes > Percidae > Percina > Percina caprodes. Next base: position 30,721 of record JABXJD010001540.1, read on the forward strand.
AGGTTATGCCCACAGGCTTCAAATCACATTAGAAGGGTCTTCCTTCCACCGCCAGCTATTGTCTCTTAGTCTATGCCAAGCAAAGTCTTTTTTATCCTTGAAAAATAAAATATTAAACGATATGTATCAGTCAAATTAAACAAAAATGACAAAAAGAAGTGCAGCTGAGGGCTGTTAATCTTGGTTCTGGGCACATCAACGGCGCAAGACAAATGTACAATGATGAAACGATGAGCTGGTACTCCTTGTTCCTTTTGGTTCTTTGGGAAGTGCCATACTCGATTAGGCCCTACATGTCTGCCTGGGTATTACGGTTGAGATTAAGAAAGAGGTTCACCGTCTCTATCACCGCTTCCACGCGGCTGTGACTCACCAGCACCCCCACAATGCATTGTGGCCGAGCCCTGAACACTCCCCCAAGAAAATCCCTCCATTGGCCCGGAGCGACAGCAAGTACAGAGACAGGATTTATCCAGTTTGTGCCCTCAAAGCTCCACTCACAGTGTTGATGATGTGCACTGTCAGTTGCAACTAAGGCCGAGAGGATGGTTCCTCTTGTGTTTGGCAGCCGGTCTGAGAGGAGAATGTGCTTTGCTATGACACACTCACGCTTGATTAGGTTACTGTGTTCTCCACAGATGTGTGTCCTTACTCCTGATTTAGTGTTGAAGCCTTTGCAGGGTGCCTTTCTTAAGCTCTTTAAATGTTGGCAAGAAGATGTTAAGACACTAAAGTGTAAAACATTCTTTGGCAGATGAAAACCTTCCTATTGCTGAACAAGAGCTCAAAATGAATAAATACACACGGTTGAAGTGTTGATTAAGTGATAGGATTATCTCTTCTGAAGACTTGTTTGAAATTCAGAGAAACCAAAGGCAGAGAAACTGTCTTAATGTGCAAAACACTGAATCTGAAATTGTAAATCACAGTAGATGAGATGTTTACGCTTAAGTTGTAAGTTAACGCTTACAGAAAAGGCTTAGAGGAGGATTCCTGCTTCTCATATTGATCCTACGCAATGCTTTTCTCAATGCTTAAACATTAATCAAGCATTAAGCAAGTAGAAAACCTGAATAAATATGGATAGAGACATAACAAATGCAGATACTTCCATACAGAGCTTAAGGTGTGAATGGTGCGGTTGATGAATTGTTGATAATGTAAATCCTATGCTATGGCTTTCACAATCACTAGTCCAGGTCTCAACCCGACTGACCACCTTTATGATCTTAGGCACCTAAACAATCCCAGAAGTGGAATGTCGTGGATATAGAGTAACATCAGAATGAGTCAAACCAAATAACACACGTTCATGTATGAAAGTCATGTGTTTGTTTGCGCCAACCATCCGCCCTAATTCCCTACCCTAAGCACTTACATGCATACTTATACACATATATATACACACTCAAACAAACATACACACTCAAACTCATATACCCATAGCATTCTCATTTTATGCTTGCATGCATGTTTGTTTATGTACATTTTCATACATGCACATGTATGCATGTATGTATGTATGTATGTATTTAAATGCATGAGAATATGCATGTATGTGAAAGTGCTTAGTATCGGTATACATGTATGTGCAAGTCAAGTATTCAATTTTGCCCTAGGCAGCTTTTCATGGTTTGACATCCTTTCAAATCGCCATTATCAACTTTTCAAACTTGCAGTCATTATTTCCAGCAACCCTTTTTGCAGCAGATGCACAGAAAGACATGACAAGAAAAGTACACAGAATGGATGATTTCTGACTGTTACTTTCTAATGTTTATTCATCCAGAAAAAGCTATTTAAACATGCTGACAGCATTTCACTGTCCTCCATTTATGTTTGAAAGATGCCTAGTGACTTTGTGAAACAACTCAAATAATAACAGGCTTTACAAAATATATTTATCCTGCTAAATTTAACATGTATTGCTTATTTTTGTGATGATTATTTTACAAGCAGGTCCTATCTTGTATCCATTTCAGTCTCTTTATTAACCTGCATCCAAACAAAAGATATAAGATATGACCAAACATTTTAAACAGAGATAAGCAGAAAATCAGAAAACATGCGGTATTAGGCATTTCTTATGGATATAAACTTGTAAATAAAATTGTTATAAATTGTTATAAAATTGTTCACAGTAGAATGAGCAGAAGCAAATAGTGTTTTTAATAATTTAGTGTATTGTCCATCTGTTTTGAAATTGCCTCCTGCTGGTGATGCTGAGCATTTGGCATCAGAACACTGACTTCATTATTTACTCCTGGATTTATGACTCAAACTGGTGTCTATGCCGTTTCATAAAATCGGCCACATTTGATTGAAATCTTCAGAAACTTAACTTCACATGATCCTTTTTGAGATGTCTGTGTTTGCTAACCATTTACTTTAGCTTATTGTAGCTTATTAGCGAATTGAAGTATGACATACCAGGTTCAGGCATAACAGTATGTACAGTAGTATATCTAATATGTTTGGTAATGGGACTTGGCCTTCAGATACACATCTGAACTGAAAATGATGGTATATTTCTTTTTAGAAAGCATGTCCACGGTATCAAAATAAGAATTTGTAGGGCCAAAAATACTTGTTACAATTTTTATTGAAGCTGAAAATATTGATTTATATTAGGGCTGTCAAAATTAATGTAATAATAATGTGTTATTACAATTTTAACACCACAACATTGTTTGACATGCTATAAATGTATGCATGTTCTGTGATTTGGGCCTTGGGCTGCTCTCTAGTTCGTAGCAATAATAATAGGCAAAACGATGATAATGCGCTGACACAAATTGTGGCTCAACGTTCCAGTCGGGTCTCTGGAGTGTTACACCACTGAGCCCGATTCGAAAGCAGGCTACAAATCCCCTGATAGCTCTGACAAGAAGCAAGAATAAAACTCAAACGTTGCGAGACTACCACAAAGAATTGAAGGTAAGAAAAAAATTTTATTTATGTAATTATTTAAAGGTAAGGTAGGACTTCTGGAAGGACATGCTGTCGCTGACTAGTAGTGACCTAATAGCACCGTAAACAGATAACGATAACAACTTGCTTGCATTAATACTTGTTGTAAGCTGGTGCTTGGAAGAACATTTCTCTGTTCATCAATGGTTAGCTTGAGTTGAGGGCATGCTGTACATTCGTCTCCATCGGTTTTGCTATATAATTTTGAAGTGTAAGTTCAAAGGCTACAGCAAGACAAAATAACTCAAGCAAGCCAGCAACAATATATTAATAATCTGGGTTGCTGAATGGTTGTGCATTCCTCTCCATTGCATTTGCTCTATAGTTATCATCAAAATGAAGAGAAAAAAGAACATTATATCCCATTTCAACCCCAAAACAATAATGATGAGGCAGACATTGAGACAGAGCCAGACAGTCCATGTGTTGAGAGAGCTGAAGAGAAACCAGCAGTGGACCTGTTAGTTGGAGAGAGTGAGGGCAGGGAACAACAAATACTAATCATAGTATTTTGTGTTGACAAAGTTCTTTGTCTTTTCTGTCCTGGGCCTAATATGCCCCTCTGACAAAACTACCCCCAGGAAACATGGTCTAAAACCGCCAATGTAATTTATGAGAGGAAAACTGTCAAACAATAAAAGGTCATGGCCAAGTGAGCAGCGAGAGAGAGTAACCTTCAATCAGCCTCTGTGCATTGGTTGGCAGGAAGGTTCAACCAGCTTTTCTTCAAAATACGTTTAAATGCTAGACCCAAGGTCATGTGGCAGCTTTCTATACAAAAGGCACACATAAAAGGACATGTCACACACTGGCTTTGTACTCTTGTAAGAGTCTCTCAACATGAACAGTTCCATAGGGTAAGGTTTTCACTTCAGATGAACATTTTGACCTTCACAGTATCTGTCGGAGCACCACGCACCTTTATCCTTTTCTCAAAGAGAGCCATCATACTTAATTGTGCATAGCAGAAAAGTATTGTCACACTGATCTGTGTGATACAATTAAGCCTCGAGATCATGTTAAACTAAAGGCCGTTAAAACTAAAACACAGAAACCCAGTCTTGACTTTATTTAATATGTATTTCATTGTTTGTGGGGTCACCTCATGGAATGGACCGAACAATGACATCAAACAGAGCCATAATGTCATTCAGTTCAAAAATAGATTAGAGAAATCATTGGGAACGGAATTGTGATGCAAAGGTATTGTTGTATTGTTGTAGGTTATTGTAAGACCTGAACAATTGTAGGCTGTGTTTGCATATCTACTTACTTTGTATTAATATGATTTTGTGAAATAGGGGCAGGACCAAATAAGCTATTTGCTTCCGCAGTTCCTTCTTGAACTAATCCTTTTATTTTTATATTTTTTGTTAAATTCTGATTGTTTGTGTTTTAGTTTGTGGTTTTATTTTGTTTTGTTTTATCTTGCAACATTGTTGATTGTTTGAGATAAGTAAGTTAATTAAAACAAATTAAATTGTGGTTGTTTACACTCCAGCAACACCCAGGTACTGGTGTCAAACGCTGCTCACTGATGGATGAAGGTGGTGATAATTGATTGGTTACCTCATGTATTGATGACTTTAGTTTACAATTAGTATATTGTTGTCCTTTCTGACTTTGTTGGGATTATGTTTTTGTGTTCCCAGATCTCAGCAATAACTATGGTGAGTACACCATTAATTATAATGAAAATAATATACTCAAAAAAAGTTTGAAATGTTGTCTTTAGAAACACTTGAAAATACATCCTTTTCTCGTCTAAATTTTTACCCCAAAAAGTGATGCAGTTCCCAAATACTTTGGCCCTCTGGGATGATCCTGAGGTCATTGGGAAGTTAACACTCAATTTTTTTTTAGGCCTTACTGACAGAGCTAAAGAGGTTAGAATAGAGAATTTCTATTTCCGTCCAAGTAAAGTAGCTGTAAAATTATTAAAAAACACTACTGTAAGCATATTACATGGGCTGGATACAAAAATAGTACACTAGCCACATGTCTCAACTTAATACAGAAAAAAAACAGCGGCGATATTTCACCGCTGTAAATAAAGACAGAAGGAAACAGGTAGGAAAACACACTTGACTTAGACTCAAATCTTTCTGTGTTTCTTTACTTCATAACATGATTATAACCGCTGTAAGTCACCTTATGCTTTGGGTGTGGGCTTAATGGAATCATGAGACTTTAAGCTTTCAAATGATGTGCTGCATGAGCGTGTTTATGAAGATTTAATGCTTGCAATTTATGAGTGAAGAAAACATTTTCTCAAACGGTCCCGGCAATGGGACCGATTGTCTGAACAGGCTAAATTGTGCATATATTTTCAGAGTGGAATGTACTACAAGGTTTAAAGTATACTGTGATGGTGAAAAACTTAGTTTTGCTGTAATCAAAGCGGAGAGAGATGTTGATATGCAGGAGTTTGCTTCAACTTGGCACCATTCCCTTTCTGGAGATTGAAACCAGTATATAATTTTTTGTTTGTTTGACCCCTAATAATAATTCCTTAGATTGGGAAGTGCTGGAGCACCCTGGCACTTGGGTCTCTCTAGGAATTAATCTAGGTACTACAGTATTGCTGGTAGAATACGATAAGAGCATACAGTAGTTGCTGTTTTGCAGCACACCAGTATCTGATTGATGTTACCATAGCTAGCTAGCTTCATTTCTAGCTCCAGGCTAACTTGTTTCCTCCCACCTCCAGCTAGCTAGCTGGGTTCTGCTCCTGTAGGCTTATCTCGTTGGCTCAACCTTAAGTTTCTTTCAGTTTCGGATTCTCCTGGGGTCCATGTAGAACTGTCTCGCAGCTTTTTCACCTGAGTTTTCCTCCACATAGCACTTTAAAAACTTGTTTTGTTAAATGAGACCCGCGTTGCATCCAATGTAGCTACTGCCATCTGTTGCCACCTACGTTACTGCACACTACATGTGGCTGAGTAACACATACAGCTGCACTGACTAAAATGTCGGTAGGACAATACAAAGGTACGAGTATGGTAATCCAGAAAAACAAAGTGTGGAAAAAAGCATGAATACATTGTTGAATCAGTTCAATTAAATTGGTATGAATGTACAGTACATTACGATAAACTTGAATGCACATTATATGAAAGGCACTTAGAAGATTATCCACATTAATTTTTCCCTGGCCTTAATTTGAGGCCAGCCTTTATTGTCCGTGTTGACCACGCCTCCGGCCACTATCAGAGGCCGGGTATTAATTGACTACCAGTCTGTATTTGAGGAATTACGGTATTTAAAGCCAGATTTGGAAACACGGAAAGTAAGTTCATTATCTGGAATCTGAAGAGCCAAATTATTGAGTGGAAAACGTTCACTTTTGGACAGGTTCAATTTGTAAACAGAGAAAATCCCAAATGTATGTAACATTTCTACAATATTAAGGACACATGACACTGGATCTGATATATAGAACAATAACTCGTCTGCATATAGTAAAATTGTATGCTCGACTCCCATCCTGTGAAGCCCATTTATGACGTGTGTTGACAGTGGCCTTATAGCTAAAGCAAACAGAAGTTCAAATGAATACAAGTCCAAGTTAAACGTTTTAAAAGCATTGTTTATTTCCACTTTATCTATTGTTAACTGTGAAGCACTGTGAATCTGTGGGATCAAACAAGACGCTGATCTGCATTTCAGTTAGTAAGCTAACAAGCGACCTGCTTTTTCTCCATGGTCATAATAGTGCCCTCTTGACCACAGGAAGTGTCTCACAATTTTTTGTGTCGATAATGAATCACTGAGTTTTCAGAGCGATTCGGTCTTTAAATAGTTCCAGAGTTGCGGCTGTGGAATACTGGTGGTCCATTTTTCTTACAGCGTTCTTAAGTTCTTGCTCCCTTGCTTCATTATGTGATATGGAGTACAACATCATTTCTCCCCTTATAACAACTTTCAGTGTCTCCCATAAAGTAGATGGTGATATTAAGTCTGATCTGTTGAATAACAAAAACGCATCAATTGCATTGGATACAAATTCACAAAACTGTCTGCCAACAAAGCTGTGCTCAGTCTCCAGTTATTGCGCTGTGTTAGATTTTGAGAGAAAACAATATCAAGAATCACTGGCGCATGGTCTGATTCCTCAGAAGTTGTCTGATGACTCTGTAGTTGTTGGGTGTTTAAGAGATGGACAAGGGGGAAGAGTACAGCGCGCTGGTGGACAACTTTGTGGGGTGGGCTGGTAAGAATCACCTGCTGCTGAATGTGGATAAGACCAGCGAGATGGTGATTGACTTCAGGAGAAAGGAAACGGCTCCACAGCCCCTGTGCATTCTGGTTGGAGATGTGGACATGGTTGGGAAGTGCAGATACCTGGGTGTCAACATTGACAACAGGCTGAACTGGAAAATTAACAGCGGTTTACAAGAAGGGGATGAGCAGATTTCCTAAGGAAGCTGAGATCCTTCAACGTGTGCAGCAGAATGTTGGAGATGTTCTACCTGTCTGTTGTGGCCAGCGCTCTGTTCTCCTTCTCCTTCTGGGACAGCAGATGGCGGATGGCAGCAGATGGCGGTGGAGCCAGCGACACAAACATACTGAACAAACTGATCAGGAAGGCTGGCTCTGTTATTGGCTGCAAAAAGGAAACATTTGAAGCTGGGGTGGAGAGGAGGTCACTGAACAAAGTGTCATGGATAACCCCGACCAATCTCTCCACCCCACACTGGTCTGACAGAGGAGCACCTTCTCTAAGAGGCTGCGACAGCTTCATTGTCGCACGGACTACTACAAGAAATAATAACAAAAAATTGAATTTGTAATGCACTTTATATTTACGCAAATCCCAAAGTGCTACATGATAAAACAGGTAAGTGCTAAAATAAAAACACATGGAGAATAAAAACACATGGAGAACATGAAAATGAAAAATAAAATAAACAAAAACAATATGGAAAATGGCAAGAGGTCAATCAAAAGCTCTCCTAACAAGATGGGTTTTAAGGCCACGTTTAAAAGCATCCACAGTCTGTGGTGATGTGGTCATGTTTGCGCACCCTCAACAGGATCCTAGCAGCGCTGTTTTGGATGTACTGCAGCTTCTGAAGGCTTTTCTCAGGGATCCCAGTGAGGAGCGCAGTAGTCCAGCCTGGAGGAGACAAAAGCGTGGACAAGCTTTCCCGCGTTTGCTGGAGTGAGTGTGGGACGGAGTTTGGCGATGTTCCTGAGGTGGAGGAAGGAGGTCTTGCAGAGATGTTTGATGTGAGCCTCAAAGGCCAGATGAGAGTCCATTTTAACACCCAGGTTAGTGACTGATGTTGAAAGTGGAATATTTTGGCCAGAGAGGGTGATGCTGGTAATGTCAGATGACCGAACCTGGTGTGGAGTGCCGACTAAGACTGCTTCAGTCTTGGAGCTGTCAAATCATTCCTACCACAGGTAATACAACTTTTTAACACCTCATCATTGGGTGCTAAATAAGACTCTTAGACATCACATCTGCACTAAGTGCAACTTGCACAATAGGTTTATCTACATCTATATAATTAATTATTCTCAACTTGTATACATTTTAAATATTGTTCTTGTATTTTATCCTATTATTATTTCAAATATATTGTATGTATGCATAATGTATCCTATTATGTCATGTATTTTTATCCAAGTATTTCATGTTCTGTGCTGTGACTGATTTTGCTACTGTAACTTCCCATTTTTTTGGGCTCAATAATATCTATCTATATCTCAACGTGTGAAAAGAAAGAGAATTCCTCTTTTGATGTGGGTAGAAAACCTCCATGGGTCAACACAGCCAGTTTGATCCATAAAATCACAAAAAGCCTGGGACATTTTGGGACGTGCTAAAATTTTAGGATTGGATCTATAGCTAGGTCAGTCACAGTATTCAGATCTCCAGCAAGAATGAACCTATGTGAATTTAGATTTGTAATCAGGGAGGTGAGTTCGTTAATTAGGGGCATATACACTAAGTATGACTGGGGTGTTAAAGAGGGAACTTGACATTATTATAAACCGTCCTTGAGGATCTGAGATAGTTTTTGAAGGCATAAATAATATATTTTTATGGATCAATATTGCCACTCCCCATGCCTTGGTGTTAAAGGTAGAATGGAAAGTCTGCCCAACCCAGTTTTACCTGAGCCTAATTAGATCCGCTATGGTCAAGTGAGTTTCTTGTAAAAATGCTACTCCTCCATTTAATTTTTGTGGGAAAATATTTGTGCTCTTTTAATTGGCCCATTCAAGCCTGTAACATTCCAGCTTATACATTGGGTGGATGACATGCTTTCTTCTGCTATTGTGACGTGTAGGTGGGCAGGTGAAGACAGGGTAATTGATTAATAATAACAATAAAAACAATCCACAAGGGAATAAACAGTTCAAAACACCAACGGAAAATCAAACACAAAAGACAAACACACACAAGACAAACACAAAGGCCACAGGGATCCAGGGGGGAAAAAAGGGAAGGGACTTACAGGGGAATACGGGAACAGGCAGCAAGATGGGGTACTGTCAGGCGGACGAACTAGAAGGATCTGACCAGAGACAAGGGAAGCACAGACATTAAATACACAAGGAAACGAGAGGCAGGTGAAGTGAGGGCAGGGAATCAGGTGGAAAACATCAGGTAATCACAAGAGTGGGAAGACACAGGAAGTAAACTAGAGGCAAGACAAGACAAAAAACAGACTTCAAAATAAAATAGGAAACAGAACAAGCAGACACACAGGGGAACACAAGACAGGACCAACAACACAAGACCGGGAGAAAACTAACACAAACACAAAGAAGACCAAAAGGAAAAAAACACCCAAAACCAAAACCCCAAACCACAACAGCTATATTATGATTTGTGCCATCAGACATGTGTTGTGAAAGGGAAGAGGGAGGGGGTAGAGTGTGCAGCCCATAGCAGAAAGGTGACCGTTCATCAACAACTCCTCCAAAATTACAATCATACAAAGTGAACAAAAATCCCCCTCGGCAGTATAAAAACCATTTTAGTGCAGAATAAACAAAAATTGGTTGTGTCAATAATTAAGCACATCCCAACAATAAAACTAACACAATGTCACATAGGCAGAACGCTGGTCCCCCTTTAAATCTTGAATCTTCCGGGGATGCATTATTTCCTAACTAAACCGTTGATCTACGGGAGAGCCTTGACCATCTAAAAGTTAAACATTTTTTAAAATAATCAATATCGCCATCTAACATTTGCAACATCCTCATGGACTATTCCGACAGTGAGCTTGAGCAACGATAGTAACGTAAAACAATAACAGTTAGCTAACATTAATGTATTAATAACCAGTTAGCCACTATCACATGAATCACAGTTTAGAATGACCCCAAACAAGCCGACAAATTCAATTTAGCGTTTAAGAGAGGATGCAGGGCATCCTGCAGTAGGCAGGGCATAATACAGATTTACCTCAAAATGTTCATGTTAGTCCTTTTATACTTCCATTGTCGGTCGTTGAAGAAAACACATCTCCTCAAACACAGTTCAGTCTAAAATTGAAAACACCAAAGTAGCTACCTAACCGCTTCGTAACAAGTTCAAAGCTAAGTTGTTAAGCAATCCGTCGGGTCACTTTTGAACCAAAACCTGTTGATCGTGGTACACCTTGGCTCCTCCGGTGTGTCGAATTTAAACGTATTTCAACCAAAAAAGACTCGCAAACAGGCTGGATAAAGTAGCTGGAATTCTATTCTTTTCTTGTAGAGTGCTCCTTGACAGACTGTCGCTGAAATCTAGGTATATTCTCAGGGTAGAATTCTTGTATTTCAGCTCACGTTGTCTAGCCCATCGCAGTGCTCATTCCTTTTCCTGGAATCGTTGGAAGCATACCACAAACGGCAGAGGAGACCTTCTAGTATGTTTAGGTAGTATTTTCAGAGGTCGCACCACTCAGTGAGTTGAACACCTTACTGCCCATAATCAGCATGTTTGGCATAAACGCTACAAGATCCTCGCCCCCTTCACTATCTTCTGGGACATTTACAATTCTTAAATTAGATCTGCAAGAGTCCTCAATGCGATCCAGGACCTTTGGATTCTGCGTTTGCAGAGACTGCGTCTGCTGCAAATATCTTTTCAAAATTCTCCCCTTCTAGTGATTTCGTTGCAGTCAAGCGGCTTTGAAATTTATCCTCCTGGCTTCTACTACCTCTCCTGTATCAAACTAAATGCGGTGCAGAAGAAGAAGAAGAAAAATCCTGTTACTTCAGTGACAACTACAAGCACCCAGAAGAGCTAATGCCAGCCATCTACAGGTCCTGAACCCAAACAGAAGTAGGTCTCATACTTCTCCAAAGTAAAATATATTTCTTAGTGTTTTGTGGAAACCTTGTTTTTCTTTCTATCTCTGTTGGTCACACATTTTGAGCTGAAATGAGGAATTACTTAAGCGTCTATCACAGGTTCACAGCAGGGCCGGTAATGTCTTCATTCTCACAAGGTTCACGGCAGGGTGCAGGCTCAGGTCTGGAGGGAAAAGGTTTGTTTGTGAAAGGATGTACAGGAATCCTTTTCGCGCTCCACTTTCAAACCTCTGCTTTGCCTCTGAGACTCAAAGTGTGACCAAAGAAATACGGTTACTCGGGGGGTGTAGAGAAGTGTTGCCTCAGTCAGTGTACTGTGGTTTGGATGATAGAATAACACATCTAGTTTACACTCAAAACCTTTTACTTGTAGAGTTTAATAACATGTAATCAGGCAAAAAAGAGGACAGTTTACCGTGCGGAGCATTCATAAGAAGACATTCCTCCTGGTTGAAATCAGAAATGACATGACAAAATAAAAACGAAATCACTGCACACCAGGAGGCTTGTGTGAATAATTTATGCAAATGACGTGTTTCTCCAGGCTTCTTCAGGTTCACTTTGGGATTCTAAATAAAAGGAGGAATGCATGTATCTGTTACTCAAATTGGACTTTCTACATCGTATTTGCTGGCACCAATGCAGTCATTTTCCTTGCGAGGAGTCTAGTTTCATGTGCATGCATATTCACATTCATTCCACTAGATGTGGAAAAACTCCAAAAGCTAACTTTAATAATCAGTTATGTACCGTACTTGAATTAAGAATTATACAGGCTATACAGCATCATTACATTTATTTCATCTGTAATTGTCATTTATGTATATTAAAAAAAAGAATGTCTCTTTTGATTAAAGTCAATGCTGACCATTAATTTCTTTCAGCTCAGGACATTCTCCTACTTAATACAACTGGGAATAAACTGAACATCTTCCTTTTCTGTTCTCTACCTCACATGAATCAGTGATGGAATTCATCGCTTTCCATTTGCGCCGCTGCACCTTGTCATTTTCTTGTTATAGCTAATTTGATTGGCTTGTTGCACCTATTCCTGCACGATGACTCAAGTAGCTACAAGCATAATGTGACCTTATTGTATTCGACACACATCTGAAATCATCTTCTTCCCCCACTTAGGATTTCATGGTGTGTTTCTTTTTCCCTTCTTTGTCCTTTGTGATTGTCTTATCTTCATAAAGAACATGCCGCGCACTGCTGCCCGCTGATTATGATTATAACCTAATCTGTGAAGACATTTTCTCTCGCATCTCCGAAATAGAAAGTGTTTGAGTAAAAGTAACTCTTTCATTTCCTGTAACAAACAGGCTTTATTGACATGATGCAAGACGGCAAGGTATTGTCAGACAACCACAGACAATTGTTTTTCTGCAGGAGGGAGAAGGATGTTTTCTTCAACTCAATCAATAATCTGTTTTTATAGTTTCGCTTGTGATCAATGCTGAAAGTATCATCTCTCTGGTACAATATAGCAAGAGATGTCATCTTAACTTACCTTCAGAGGTCTCACAGTGACACACCGGCTCCGAAATACACAGAAAAACCCTTCCACTGAAGCCATTTTAACTATTCCCAAAGCTTTCTTTTAGGTTAGGGTTAGAGTGTTTTTGTATGCAAAGTGTGTATACGCATTTTCCTGTTTCTGAAGAACCAAGAACTTGAGGGCAAGGGTTCAATGTGCTCAATCAACAACCGCCTACAAAAATGTAACGGGGGTCTTCAAACTGTGCAGCGAGGGAAATAAACTGCTTAGCTGTATTTAATGGTTTTGTCCTTAATATGTGTATTATTAGCAAAAGAAGGAAAATGTTGAATATAGTGAATATAGTAATAGTGAATATGATTGCTTATGGCTTTCATAAGAAGTCACTTTGGTGAGAAGTCTCAAAAGGATTGTTTCTTGTGTGAGCAAAAAAAAGACAAAGTGTGCTGCTTCTTAAAGAGAACATGATGAAAAAAATGAAAGTTTTAGCAGGCACCGTGTTTTTTTAAAGAGCATGTTCTTTCAAAACACGTTTTCCACAGACACAAATATAGCAAAATATAAGGCAGAAAGTCACGACTCAAAAAAAGAAAAGAAAATTGGTGTCTGTTTCATTTCCTGCACAGCTGAGACGTTTTCTGAGTCTTTGCTAGACAAAGTACCTCTTAGAAGAAGGGGGGGGGGGGAATTTGAGCTGCATAGAAAATAAAACATATATAATGTTTTCTTGTTCTCACCGTGTTAAAAAAATATGAAATCACAGAGGGGAATTAAGGTTGAATGTGCCTTTCTTCTCAACTACAACTACATTTTTTGGACAGCGTGAGTTTTTATTTTGAGGTGAAGTTGACATTTGGATTCCTATCATTTGATTGAATGTCTAACACCAGCGGGATGGCTACTCTTTAATGACAAACCAAAGGACGGAGTTTTCAGTGATCAATTTTGCAGCTGACAGATTTTATTAAACCACGTCCGTTGCTCATGAGCGTTTCAAGATGTGTGCTGAATTACAAATCCAGTTTGATAGAATGGGCTAGAGTTTAGATTAATTGTCACTAGATGGCTCTTTCCATTGTTTAAATACCTTAAAGGAAGAAAATGAATTTCATAGAAAATATGGTTACTTTGCACGCACAAAAGAACACACACATACAGTAAAACCATAAACTTTATTGAAAGTAGTCTCGGTGTGTGTTGATTGACAGATGTAAATTGTGTAAGTCTGTATGTTTGTATCACATTCAACAACTGAGAAGGCACAAAGAAAATGTAAATGTCTGTCTCTTAAGTTAATTAAAGTTAAAATTGTTTTTGATTAATTTTTTAATTGCCCCAATGGAGATCATTTAAAGTTATTGAATTGATTGAAACAAGTATCCATGTATTATTCCAGTAATGAACTTATAAATAACCTTATTTTTTTAACTGATCCTTTTTGCTTCTGAATGTTTTACTCAAAAAAGCGTGTATTCATCTTTTTGGAAAAGAGGTCAACAATAATTAAATTAGTAACAATAGCATTGTAAAGTTGATACACAATGTATAAGCACATCTGCTGTCTGTGGCACAAATCTGACACAGTTAATGTGGCATACAAAAAGCTATTTTGCAGAGAAGTTTTGGTGGTTGGGCTGTAAATAATACAAATTGAATATGGATTTATACTTTATCAGAAAGTAATCAAGTCTATTTATGTCAGATCTAAAACAACATTAATAGGTGGTTTGAAAGGTAGTTCAAATCACAATCCAGTGAACTTTAGTCTCACCACTCAAATCAGATCGTGTTTGTGTTAACCTACTATTTTTTATTTCCTTTGTGCCTCTGCACTTGTGTGAAGCATCCTTGGGTTTCATGTAATGCGGTATTAAAATGTAAGTTTGTAAATTTGTTGCCTCAACAACCTTTTATTGCTTTGGCTTGTGACACAATGACAGTGATACCCGGTTTAACTCACAATACATCCAGGCTAAATTACAGAATAAAACAGCTGAAATGCAACAATATATCTGTAACGTAATCTCTTGTAAATTAATAATTTTCTGTCAAAGCAAAACATTCATCGCAACTACATGACCTCCCGTTAACGCTAACTCAGTAATACAGCACTGTAAAGAAAAGGTCTTTGACAGCAGGTGTGGTAAAATCACTACAGCATTTATCCAAAGCCCAGGCTTCTGGGTGAGAGTCTTGTGTTGGTTTAATCCCATCCACAATTGCTGCAAGAACATAGAATCTGTGGGTGCGTTTTTTGACAGTTTTTAGAGGTTTTGTGGATGCTTTAAAGAATATATCATGAATATACTGTTGTCATTTCCTAATATTAATAATAAAGGCAGAATAACAGCCCCTACCAAACACAAAACACTTCATTCTAGCATTTTTTTGGGCCCTGGGTACTCAGTCCCATTTCCACCCTCAGTCCGACACCCCTGCCTCTTAGCGACAACGCTAAGGAGCTAATATATTTAGTATTAATAAAGTGATGTAAAATGAGAGCAAAATTCCACAGATGAATATAGGAAGAAGCTCTGAGAGCCAGCTGACTTGCCCATTAGCCGTTAGCTTGTCAGCTGCAGTAGTTTTACTACTTAGAAAACTTGTAGAACAACATTTTCTGTGCCACTTTCTAGACTGTATAATTCAGAAATAATACAGAAACAACCCGACACACACTGAATCACCACTCACATAGATAAATACAAATTTACAAGGCTTCACACATAAACGCAGTCAATCTCAAGTGATCCACAAGCATTAAATTAATAATAACAGTAAAGCAACAAAATCAAAAAACAGTGCACAAAGTAAGTGCTCTGTTTTACCTCTAACACAGCAACTCACTCACTTTACCACATTAGAGATTACATTTACACCGTTGCTGCTTTTTACCTGCTTCCAGCTTTCCCAAACCACTGTAACACAATAGAGGCTTTTCTCAACGCATCATCAAACCGGAGGTTGCCATATTGCAGATAATCCGCATCACAACAATGCACAGGCACTGAAGTAGGTCCCGAACGTTGTCTAGGAAAATGGTTATTATTGCTGTGTTTTAGGTTGTACCAATAGGTCAGACCGAGAAAAAACATTTGGAATATTATCGACTTCCAAAAGTTATTCAAAACCAGGGAGAAGAATACTAGAAATTATCAGAGGAAAGGAGGCGCTTGTGGTTGGCAAAGCTCAAACTCACTCAGATAGTGTACACTGTATATAGCAAACTGGGGCTCTTTGAAATGAAAAAATAAATGATTGAGAGTCACTTGGCTACACCTTGAGTACGATGTCATACAGTTAAGGTTAGGTTGATTAAAGACATTATTGCATTACTTACTTTGGCCTACACAACACAATAGTCATTAATGACTTGGTACTGCGTTTCCCTCACCCAGCCACACACCGTCTGGTTATAGGCCTCCAAACCTTTATAGGATTTAAGGTCTGCAGCTTTGTATGGGCTCGCGAGAAAAGCAGGTAGTTGACTAGCTATAATGGGATATGCAATTGAAGGAAGAATCACCAGGTTGTCATGGATCTAAGAAGAGAGAACTCGTAGTGATTTGCACCGCCAATAAACTGTCATTTCTCAAAATATCGCTTCTTCTGGTCCAAGTCCTTCCCTACATGCCTTTGCATCTTGGATGCTTTTCTGTTGTTTAGACATGGCTACATTCACTTAAAGTATCCAAAGTGCACACTACTCCACTGTACTCCGTTCAGTTGTGATCGCGGTGAAAACCCTCTATGCAGTCATTTCAATTAGGAGAGACGTTGTTGCAAATTTGCAAAAGGTTTATTTTTTCCATATGCACAAGGTTGAACTGTATTAAGTCTTTGGCGATTATACTCTATCCCTATGTAAATAAATGTATAAGGGAGTAGAGAAGCCACAAATGGGCAGGAATGTCCCCCAATGGACTCCAGACACTGGTGGTGGTGGTGAAATAGCCTGAAGACCAAATGGAAAAAGCCAACAGCACCGGTCCACTGGAGGAGGACCCAGGGTGCCACGGATGACGATGACCGGAGGAAGCATGTAAAGCTACACTACAGGCCAGATTTAAATACAAAACACACCCATTTCATTGGCTCCAGTAGAGAAAATTGTCCTCCATACATACAGTACATTCACACATTACAGCATTAGATATTTTGTATTGTATATGTATTCCCTTAGTTGATAATGTTCATTTATGAAAAACATTATAATGATTTTATGGGTACTTAAATGTAGTTTATTACATGTCATCACTTGCTACCATTTAGCAGCTACATGGCCTTTGCAAGTGGCACATGACACATGTTTAATTCCAATCACGTTTGTCTAGATTATAAATAGACTACATGAAAGAGTTGATTATAAATAGAATACACTCAGATTCTGATCAATTTTACTGAATATGTATGAAGAGAAACCAACAGTAAAGTGATGACAATTGGTGTTGAGGCCCTTTGCTTTTTGGTTATGCATTTGAATCAGAATCAGAAATACTTTATTGATCCCCGAAGGGAAATTCTGTAAGGCAGTAGATTAAAACCCTCTTTAATTCACAAACAAAACAACAAGACTTCCATCATATGTTACAATAAAAAAACAAATCACAGCCATGTGATACCTCATCAAGCATTTCTTTTCTTTCTTTTTGATCACCGGATGATTAGAAATTTTGTCGGGAAGCGTGCAAACATGCACTGGGCTGCCATTGCTGATAAAGTTATTTGGAGTGAACTACAAAATGGCAATCACAATATTTAGATCAATGTGCTTTTGCCTGAATGTAATGAATTCAGTGATGTGCATGGATGTTGTTCCCTGTTGTGTAGCTTCATGTGACACAGGACCACATGCAGTTGCAATAAAACAAAGTGCACCACATTTTTCCCTCTCTTTGCATTTGATGGCGGGCACATTATGTTAAGGACACACACAGTGAGGGAGAGAGAAAATAGATCTTTATCTCGCCTGAATCTTTCCACCTGCTTGGGGAGCTCAAAACTTTACTCAAAACCAGACCTGTCAGCAGTTGTCACATCCTGTACAGTATATACTCTGAGGCTTCACAGTGTTCACAATTTTCAGACTTTATCAAAGGACACTTTTAGGTCTCTGCAAGGCCAGCAGCCTTTTAATCCCTGCCAGCTGAAAGCTACTCCGGTGCCAATAGAGGTTTAGAGTAAAGTGGAAATGTGTGTTGAAATATTTTGCACAACACACATTTGTTTGGAAGTGATTTTGATGACATGGTCTAGCATCAATCATAAAGAGCCATTACAGTAAAACAATTATTTACACAGTACAACCGTCATTGAATATAACTGAAAACTGATTTCACAAAACAATGCCAAAAACAATCCTCAACTAACATCTTGGCGTGTTACTGACAAATAGGGATACATGTTTTCTTGTGATTTTAAAATGATCACTTCCCAGAGAATGTGTCATTCTTCTACCCAAGAAAACTTGACTTTGGATAGAATTCCCCAAAATACTGGAATTTATATTCCCATTCTATGAAATAATTAATCTCACAATATACTCAGGTATTTTTAGAGTTGTACTGCAGAATGTGCATCACCACTAAAGGCCAACAAAGGATAAGGCTGGTGTAAGTCTATATGGTGTTCTAATGCTAACACCATGACCATTAAATGACCAAAACAAATAATGCTTTATTCTGTCTCTCAAAAAAGCAGCTCACAAAAATCTGAGTAGTTTAATTAAAGTAGATTTAAAAAGGCTTAATAACATCCCAATGCAGCATATTTAGAAACATCATACAGAGAAAATACTGCTTTTGTTGGTGACTATTTTCAGTTGCGAACTAATAGACATTTGGTGCTCGAGTGAGTATTTACGGCAGGGGGAGGGGATGTGTTGTACATGGGACTGGCTCAAAATAAACTTCCATAATTCATTGTAATCAAAAGTCACCCAGTGCACAGAAGAATAACATATATAAGGCTTTTGAATACACAGACAATAATTCTTTACTAGGATCATGGTTGGTTTTGGTCTTTTCATGTTGAGTTGACAATATAATATAACATAAAAATATCACAAGTCTTGTCCTTTAACTGTCCCTGGACAAGATGAAAGGGTGACTGCTTCCTCCGTGGAGGACCACATCCTTCTTTGCATTGACTCTGTATTGTAAAATAGCTGAAAAGAGACAGAGTGATGTTTTCAGGACGACGTGAGGAAAGAAATGTAGTGCAGTGCAAGCAGTATGCCACGGGATAAATGATGAGCCCTGCTGATCCCAGTCAGTGATCAGAAGCTTCCGGTCTGTGCCAGCCTGCTGCATGAGCAAATCAATGATCCTTTCTGATGTCAGCTTAGGTAATGAAGCTTCAGGTGGATACTTCAATGACTTAATCCTGTCTAACATCCCTACTTTAAGAAAAAAATCCTATGTAAGCTGTCTGTGATTGACTTGACAATGAATTGAAAGCATCAAAAGCAGCGATAGCATTGCAGAGCTGAAATTTAGGAAATGGTTTTATCCTTGTCTTTACTGTATATCATCCCTCTTCCTCACTTTGGTCTACTAATCCAAGCCTCTGATGAAACCTATGAATTACTGTGTATAAAATATTTTCAGTGATTATATTTTAAGAAACATTTTTGTTTTGTTTTTAACATTCAACCAAAGTGCATTTGGTGTATCTTTAAGGTATAATGAACATGGACGCATTTAATACCTCATAAAACAATTGCAAAGCTTTTTTGTATTTTGAAACCTGTATGTTTGATGGGGGTGTGTGGGTGTGTGGGTGTGGGGGGGGGGGAGCACTATTACATGAGATGGCATATTACTGCCACCAACAGCATTTATGTGGAATTGTGTAAAACAAAGTGAGATCACACAGCTGTTACCACCTGTTTCATACGATAGCCAATGAAATGCAGAACTTCAGTTTTAAGGTAATTTTTTTCTTTGTTTAGCTTATTCATTCAATTTAAGCACTTAACGCAGCATTATGCATGTCTCCATGTCCCCTTTCAATGCAACAACAACCTGAAGAGGTTTGTCTGAGAACATGTCATAAGGGACACATAGGGTCCTAAGGAAACTGGTTGATTTAGTGTTATTCAATAAAAACTTGAACTAAACTACATTTGTACTTTGATTTTAGTGAGACAATGTGTGAGACAATGAAATGCAATCCAGGAAGTGTCACGGTTGGGGCAGAAATTAGGCACGGAAACTGGAATTTTGTGCAAAAGAATGTGTTTATTTAACAGCAAGACTAAGTTGGTAGTGACGGTCCGGGGCCCAAAGCAGGCTGGGGCTGGCATTAGTGGTGGTGGGTCCGTCGATAGCAGAGCAGACTGTGGAGGGACTGGTGTGGAGAAAGCTGGGTTGGCAGAGGAGACGCTGGGTCCGAGGGAAGGCTGAACTGGCAAGATTCTGAAGTTTCTAGGAACACGGAATAGACAAGTTAGAAACTCAACAAGACCAGAAATACTTGGCTGGAGGAACCACATACTGGGAGTAGGCTTACAATCTGGCAGGGAGAGGAAAGTCAGGCTGGTCTTTATACGTGGATGAGTAGATGAGTTGCAGGTACGGGGGAGAGAAACAGCAGGAGGGGGCGTGTCCACACACTGTGGAAAAAAAAATTGACAAACAGAAAACAAAAACACACCAACCACACTGCAGGCATAACAATATGAAGAAATAAAACAAAACCCATTCTCACACACACACACACACACACACACACAAACAAACACACACACACACACACACACTATCACTGGGACGTGACAGTAAGTCCAGTTTAAGAAGATCCATGAGATCGAACACCAAAACATAGAACAGCTGTTTATAATATTATAGAGAAGAATTTCTGCTCTAAGTTATAATGGCAGCAACATTGCTTACAATGCGATCGCACGATGAAAATAAAAGAATAAAATAAAATAAAAAAAACATGTCAGTCTGACTAAAATGCCCTGCATTCCCTATGCTGCCATTGGTCAGTGGTGGAAAGTAACTACTTACTCAAGTAATGTACTATTTGCTCAAGTACAATTTCAATAATACTTCTGTGGGATATTGAATGCAGGACTTTGAATGTAATGGAGTATTTTTACATTAATGTGTTGAGTAAAGGATCTGAATACGTTTTCCACCACTGGATTTAATTAACAAGAATGTACATGCACTTCATGAGGGTTGGCTCTGCTCATTAGGTCTACCATGCAATAATAACTACGTGTTAATTTACTCCAAACTCATTATGAATACAAATCATCTGATGGATAACCTGAGGATAATGATGGTAACGGCAGAGGAATTAACCCAAAGCAATGGCTGATGATAAAACTATTATGGCGGAAAATGTCTGCAGTGTACAGCTGAGCACTGCAACATTACTGCAATATGTTTAACAGATTTGTATTACAAGAAGGTTCAAATGTATGCAAACTGCATGTGTGGAAGGATGGTTTATTAAAAAGCCAACTGTTGCATTTACGTAAAAGTCAAACCCATAAATAAAACAGAAAAGGAAGCCTTTACCTCTAAATCATTAAATGTAGATGCTGACAAACAGTGCTCCAAAGCTGTGATGGCAATTTATAATACTGGTTTATACGTGTGTGTGTGTGTGTGTGTGTTCAATTTCTCATTAATGCAATTATCTAATCAACCAATCACATGGCAGTTGCTTCAATGCATTTAGGGGTGTGGTCCTGGTCAAGACAATCTCCTGAACTCCAAACTGAAATTTTGGAGCATGGCATGGTTGTTGTTGCCAGACGGGCCGGTCTGAGTATTTCACAATCTGCTCAGTTACTGGGATTTTCACGTACAACGATTTCTAGGGTTTGCGAAGAATGGTGTGAAAAGGAAAAAACATCCAGTATGCGGCAGTCCTGTGGGTGAAAATGCCTTGTTGATGCTAGAGGTCAGAGGAGAATGGGCCGACTGATTCAAGCTGATAGAAGATCAACTTTGACTGAAATAACCACTCGTTACAACCGAGGTATGCAGCAAAGCATTTGTGAAGCCACAACACGCACAACCTTCAGGCGGATGGGCTACAACAGCAGAAAACCCCACCGGGTACCACTCATCTCCACTACAAATAGGAAAAAGAGGCTACAATTTGCAAGAGCTCACCAAAATTGGTCAGTTGAAAACTGGAAAAATGTTGCCTGGTCTGATGAGTCTCGATTTCTGTTGAGACATTCAGATGGTAGAGTCAGAATTTGGCGTAAACAGAATGAGAACATGGATCCATCATGCCTTGTTACCACTGTACAGGCTGGTAGTGGTGGTATAATGGTGTGGGGGATGTTTTCTTGGCACACTTTAGGCCCTTTAGTGCCAATTGGGCATCGTTTAAATGCCACAGCCTACCTGAGCATTGTTTCTGACCATGTCCATCCCTTTATGGCCACCATGTATCCATCCTCTGATGGCTACTTCCATCAGGATAATGCACCATGTCACAAAGCTCGAATCATTTCAAATTGGTTTCTTGAACATGACAATGAGTTCACTGTACTAAAATGGCACCCACAGTCACCAGATCTCAACCCAATAGAGCATCTTTGGGATGTGGTGGAACGGGAGCTTCGTGCCCTGGATGTGCATCCCACAAATCTCCATCAACTGCAAGATGCTATCCTATCAATATGGGCCAACATTTCTAAAGAATGCTTTCAGCACCTTGTTGAATAAATGCCACGTATATATATATATATATATATATATATATATATATACACACACACACATAATAATAATTACCATATTTAATAAAATAAAAATAAAACATTCTGGTAAATTAAGAGCAGGGAGAGAGTCACTGAAGGCAGATTAAGCCTTTTATGCACAGAGATCTTTTTAAAGGACAGGTGATGCATTGCTATTGATAATCACTGATTTGCACCTCAAACATGTGTTCAGGCTTTGGAACAAATTCTGGTGCTGTGAAGTGGATTTGCTGTTCTGTAGAGACATTGGAGAAATGCAAGCAGCTAGACACTTATGAAAGCAGGGTGAAAACACAAAGCAGAAATGCATTACACAAGAGTCTCCTGAGAGAAAACCATTGTCACTGTCTAAGGTGCTGCAATTACTTTGAGAGCTTTAGATGGAGAGGAGAAAAACATTCCACTGTCTCTAGTTGAAAATGCTCAGAGAAATGTAAAACACAGACTTAGAAAAATCACATGCACTTGTGGATGCTGTGGTACAGTCTTTATTGGCAAGAGGTGGAAAGTAATATCCTTTAAAAGTACTTGAATATTGACATTTTGGACAACTTTTGCTATACATAACATTGAACCTTCTACTCTGTAGTTACTGACTGAAATCTTTTTCAGATTAAAAAAAAAATAATCAAGTGATTTTCTTTTTTCTTTTACAAATGTAGTACAAATTGAAACCAAAATTTCTACAAAATCAGCAAAAGAAAATGCTAATTGATGTGTGTTTCCATCCACCACTGTAACTGAATATTAAGTGTTGGACATATCAAGATTGACAGCTTGTAGCACTAATTCTTCAGTCAAGTGCCATTAAACCATTTCAGAAGAAGAGGGAAGAACTAGATGACAAGATAAAAAGATCACCAATCAAACCTCAAATTATAGGGAACCAATTGAATGTGTTTGTTTCATGTATTCCTCATTTGAGGAGGTTACTGTCTCCTCTGCTGCCACTTTTCATCTCTTCAGTGGTGCGAACGCTTGAGGGGCTCTAAAGCTTCATGTTCATCATGGTTCATTTAGTCTGTTTCCATTGCACTTTGACAAATTTTGCTATCATCTCTATGTTACTGTTCCTCCTCAGCCAAGCATAAAAAGTTTTCTTTGACATATTTACATGCATGTTATGACACTTTCTTTGCAAAATGTTATGATGCACTGATTATGTATAGGTTGAGTCATTGTTCAGCAGTTATATTGGACAGTGAGTAACATATTTGTATTTTGTATGAAAATGTCACAAATTATAACTTTAGGAGGTTTAACTATGAAAGGACAAATGAAATGTTATATTATTATTATTATTATTATTATTATTATTATATTATTTACTGCATAGTAGCTACAGTGTGTCTGCATGTAGCCTTATCTTTGTGACTCATTCCTACTTGACATATATATATATATATATATATATATATATATATATATATATATATATATACTGACTAGATGTCGCCTTGGTTACTGCTGTTCATTGGAACGAATGCGTCAACAGAGCTGCCTTCTTGGCGCACGGGAGCCACTCCTTTTTAACGCATCAGCGTTAATGTAGGCAAAGGTCTAACAGAAATAAAATCACCATAAGTTGTCAAAATCTCATGTGATTGTTTTTTTTTTTTTTTGGAAGCCTGCAATACAATGTGATGTAAAAGCTACCCAGCGTAGACAAGGACTTCTTTTTTTCTGATATTTTAACTACAGTGGCTGACACGGGCAAACACCCTGCAACTTCAGAACACACATGCACATAGACAAAACACAAGCAATTTAAGAAAACAACTTCACTAATTTGGCAACACATGTGCAGCATTCAGCAAATGCGCTGCATATACGCACAACACAACCAAATACATAAACGCAATGCAAATAAAAAATGATGCAAAAAGAAAAGCACACAAACCATGAAAACAAATGCAAAAGAAAAAACGCTGCATCAGATTTCACAACAGAAATGCTCCAGGCCTCCAGAGGGAGCGCTAAGTGGAACAGCTGAATCTTCGAGAGAGAGAGAGAGAGAGACAGAGAGAGACAGAGAGAGAGAGAGAGAGAGAGAGAGACAGAGAGAGACTACCCGGTCTATGGCCGACACGTTCAATCCATAGATTGTATATTATATATACTGTATTGTATATACTATTATTATTATTAATAATAACAATAATAATAATAATAATATTATTAATAATATGCAGTCTATGGTTCAAGCTCAGAATGGTGTGAAGCAGTGTACTACTGCAAATATTAAGTCTATATCTGAGATATGTTTTCTCTCGTTTGGTGGGTGTGTCTCGGCTCAGGTCCCAGGTGATCCTCAATTAGCAGAGACGTGTCTGTAAACTCGTGGTAATAAAACATTTAAAACTGCATCAGCGTTTAACATTGACGTTTGTTTAAGCCATTTTACATGAGAGGGAATACGTTCGTCTGAAAGGCGCTTCACTGTAGTGTAGGCCTCCTCAAGTGTCATATTGTAATTATACAACTGCAGACCAACAAATAATAAAATAAATAATCAATCTGTATTCATATTCTGGAGCAATTTGTTCTTGAAAAAAAAAAAAAAACGACAGACAGGATTTTTAGTCCTTCCCTGTAAACCAGTCATTGAGATAGCTTTATAGAGATTGTGGGATTTATTAAACTGAATAAATCCCGCCCAAACATATAAACACAAAACTGCTAACTCCATCGTGTTGTAAGTAAGACATCTGCTGAAAAAGTTGTATTCATTAGCAAGATTGTCGTACCGTTTAGTTCAAAAACATCCATAATGAGGTAACCCTTAACACAAAAAAAACATGGAAAGACTGAAGTTCCATTCACAAAATCAAAAGCAAGGTGAGACTATTGAATCCTACATCAGTGGCTTCAGGATTAAAGCTAAAAGTTGTCACTTTGGAGACATGGGAGATGAACTGATTTGTGATAGAATAGTGTGTTGCATCAAAAATGACAGTATAAGAAAAGCTTTGCTACGTGACAGTGAATTAACTCTTACTAAAGGCGCCACTTTACTTCAGTCTACCTTCTGCCCATTGTCTACCGTTTGCCTGTTTTTCTTGTGTGTTTACTTGTTTGTTTGTTTTTTGCTGTTATTGTTGAGAATGCTACTGTAACAAAGGAATTTCCCCGCTGTGGGATGAATAAAGTATTATCTAATCTAATCTAAAGACATAACAATCTGTCGCATATATGAAATGACTGAGGAGAGTAATAAGGCTCTAGCCCAGCCCCAAACAGCCACCACTGTTGACGCGATTCAGCCAAACTCTAGTGGGTGGCACCACAGGTCAAGACATAAACCTCAAGCAGGCCAACATAAGGCAAAATCCATTACAAACTGCAGTAACTGTGGAGGCAGCCATGCCGCACAGAGCGACAAATGTCCTGCCTTTGGGCAGCAATGCCATAATTGTAAAAAGTTCAATCTTTTTAAAAAATGCCGCAAGTCCATGTCACACAGCCAAGGCTATGAAAACAAAAGCTACATAAAGAGAGGGGACTGCAGAATATCGGTGCACAGAGCCCAATAACAGTGGCAGTGACTGGGGTCTTAAAGAAGGGTGTCTTAAAGAGACAGGTGCTCCTACAGAGCACCCCGTACAGAGGGTGAATACTACGGTATCGTCCTGCAACTTAAGAAAACACATGCAAATAGACAAAACACAAGCAAATTAAGAAATCAACTTCACTAATTTGACAACACATGCACAGCATTCAGCAAACACGCTGCAAATACACTCGACACAACCAAATATATATACTCTCTCTCTCTCTCTCTCTCTCTCTCTCTCTCTCTCTCTCTCTCTCTCTCTCTCTCTCTCTCTCTGTGGGGTCGCAAATCCAGCTGTTCCACTTAGCACTCCCCCTAGAGGCCTGGAGAACTTCTGTTGTCTAATCTGGATGCAGCTTCTTTTTTCTCTACTTTTCTTTTTGCATCGCTTATTTTTTCGGGGTTTGTGTGCTTTTCTTTTTGCAGCGCGTTTAAGTATTTGGTTGTGTTGTGTGTATTTACAGCATGTTTTCTGAATGCTGCGCATGTGTTAATTTGCACATTTTGTCTATTTGCACGTGTTTTCTTAAATTGCTGGGCGTTTGCCCCTGTCGGCCACCGTAAAATACAGGTGCAGCAGCCACGGGCAGAATGACAAAACTAAAGTGTTTTTTTACATTAAAGCATGTTAACATGTTTTAGTACAAACACAAAAGGCACAAATAATACCGTTTCAATTGCAACACATTGTTACAGATGACTCAATATTTAGATTTTCTGGATATAGACGACCCCTAAACTTTTTTTTTTTTAAATCCTATTCATAGTCAGCTCCAGAGTAGTAATTTGTGTCTCTGAGCATAAAATACCAGAGGAAGTTGGGTTTATTTGGAGTGTGTGGATTCATGCCCATCCTGGCTCCAAAAGCCAGAGCTGTTAATTAAGATGGTACCAGCTGCTTATTGTGAATGCACAGGAAAATCACAATTAACTTTATTTTCTCACCACAAAGAAGACAATAGTAATTCAGTAATGCTATTCTGCATTACAGCAGAATTTAGTCCTTTTCAAGAACAAAAAAACAAATTCAGTATTGGAGCCATCTGTAATATGTAAGTCTCAGAAAAAGGAAGAAAAAAGGGTTATGGTGCTGACAAAGGATTTTCTTTTCACAGATAGGCAACTCATGTTCCAATACCGCAGCAGCTATTAGCGAGACCTTGTAGAGTCTCTGCAATGCTATCAGTCGTGCAAAAGCCGAGACAAAGATCCAATACTGTACTCACATTGGATGCACAACAAATGCTGTGAGGTTTTACAAGGTAGAGTGTGTGTGTGTGTGTGTGTGTGTGTGTGTGTGTGTGTGTGTGTGTGTGTGTGTGTGTGTGTAGCTCTTCAACAGGTGTCTGAGGCAGTGTGACCTTCAGTATGTAAGGATACACATGGATGCAACACAAACTGTGATCTAGCATGTCAAAACATTACTGCATAATGCAGCATAATGACATGCCAATATCTGGTCAGGTCACCTTTAAAGGCCTTTTCTGGCACACCACCGGTCCAATTGGAGAGATAGTGTGTGTTGTTAACTGGCCTGAACAACTGCTTGTATCATTCATAGGGGGATGGCATGTTTACTGTTGCATCATTTTTATCTTTATGGCCTGTGATGAGTTTACAGTCTAGTATATGAACCTAATTACGAGGCTGAATTTCACTGCCTTCTGTGGAAAAGGGCTCTCTTCTAGACATTTTTACACATCTATCTATCTGCCAATCATGCAGTTTTCACGAGGATGCTGGCAAAAGCTTAATATCTTGATATATTGAAAAATTTTATTTGCAATATGATAATTTCAGACAGGCTGCAGTTGATGCATCACAACTGGATTTGGTCTTGATTTGCATCTGTTCTTCCATCCCTAAGGAAATCCCTGCAATCAGGCAGCTTTTCTACCTTTGGATAAATACCCCCTCTCCCAATTCTGAGCAGGTTCAGATGTGCGGTCTGCCAATCAGCCTCACTATAGTCAGGAATCTGCCGGTGAGAGCTGTTGTTCAGGAAATTAGTTAATAAACAGCATTTACTATCTGGACAAGAACATACAGTAAGACAAGAGGTTTAGGGATCACCACATTCATTACGATTAATCCTGAGGGGAACATGAATGTGTGTTTCAAAAAAAGTTGCAAATGCCAATTCTTTATCTTTCCCTTTGGAGACATCTGGAGTAAGTTTTTGCTCATGTTTTTGCAAGAACATTTACATTACTCCTTTAGGTATGAGCAGGTGGCAGATGTCTTGGCTTCATTACGTTCTAATTTCTCCTGGAGGTAAGACACAGTGTTGGAAAACGTTCGCTGTTCAAAATAAGCTCTCTGGCTACCTGTCAGGTTACTTTGAAAGTGTTCAGCCGCTTTTAAAAAAAAGCAGTCCTTGATCTACAATTATTGTACAATGATTTCAAAGCAGGTTTTTATAAGGAATCCAACATGAGAAGTGCTATGAGTGCTGTATTCAGTTGTTTCTTGATTAAACTGCAGCCTGTAATATAACTGACAGTATCCTTTACAGATTCTTTTCTATACTGTAGATATAGATTTACTGTAAGCATTCTGTTGTCATCCCTGCAGTGGAAATCAGCTGTCCCCTTACCTGAAAATGAATGTTCTGTATATCCATCATCATCTGATTTAGTCTTACTTGCTCTTTTAGCATCCCTGCCCTGTGCATTCACATATGAGAGCAGCGCTTGTCTCCCAAATCACACTATAGGCCACTGTGTACTACACTAGGTACACTATATAATAGTCACTTTTTATATTGTTATGGCAGTTGAAATACTGAAAAAAATAATGTATTATTGTTTAGTAGTAATAGAACATGATGAAAGATATACACTGATGGATATATGTATCTTTATGGCATTTGATGAGTATATATAAAAAAAAAAAAAAAATCCCCTTCTCACCCCTTGTGGGGTGGTATGTGTCATCCTCAACCTCGGGTCCTCTACCAGAGGCCTGGGAGTTTGAGGGTTCTGCGCAGTATCTTAGCTGTTCCTAGGACTGCACTCTTCTGGACAGAGACCTCTGATGTTTTACCTGGAATCTGCTGTAGCCACTCTCCCAGTTTGGGGGTCACAGCCCCCAGTGCTCCGATTACCACCGGCACCACTGTTGCTCTTACTTTCCACATCTTTTCTAGCTCCTCTTTCAGCCCTTGGTATTTCTCAAGCTTCTCGTGTTCCTTCTTCTTGATGTTGCTGTCGCTTGGGATCGCCACATCTATCACTACTGCCTTCTTCTGCTGTTTGTCGATCAACACGATGTCTGGTTGGTTTAGCCATCACCAGTTTGTCAGTCTGGATCTTGAAGTCCCACAGGATCTTAGCTCGGTCGTTCTCGACTACCTTAGGAGGTGTCTTCCATTTTGACCTTGGGACTTCCAGCCCATACTCGTGGCAGATGTTCCTGTACACTATGACAGCTACCTGGTTATGGCGTTCCATGTACGCTCTTCCTGCCTGCATCTTACACCCTGCTGTTATGTGCTGTACTGTCTCAGGGGCATCCTTGCACAGTCTGCACCTGGGGTCCTGCCTGGTGTGGTAGATCCCAGCCTCTATTGATCTTGTACTGAGTGCCTGCTCTTGTGCTGCCATGATTAGTGCCTCTGTGCTGTCCTTCAGTCCAGCCTTTTCCAGCCACTGGTAGGATTTCTTGATATCAGCCACTTCTTCTATTTGTCTGTGGTACACGCCGTGCAGCGGCTTGTCCCTCCATGATGGTTCTTCATCTTCCTTGTCCTCACCTTCGGGTTTCTGCTGCCTGAGGTATTCACTAAGCCCTTCATCTTTGGGGGCCATCTTTCCGATGTACTCCTGGATCTTCGTTGTTTCATCCTGGATAGTGGTCTTGACACTCACTAGCCCTCGGCCTCCCTCGCTACGCTTGGTGTACAGTCTCAGGGTGCTGGATTTGGGGTGAAACCCTCCATGCATTGTGAGGAGCTTTCTGGTCTTGATGTCAGTAGCCTCTATCTCCTCCTTTGGCCAGTTTATTACACCAGCGGGGTATCTGATGACTGGCAGGGCGTATGTGTTGATTGCTCCGATCTTGTTTTTCCCATTCAGCTGACTTTTCAGGACCTGCCTCACTCTTTGTAGATATTTGGCTGTGGCCGTCTTCCTTGCTGCCTCCTCATGGTTTCCGTTAGCCTGTGGCACCCCCAGGTATTTGTAGCTATCCTGAACATCTGCAATGTGGCCTTCTGGTAGTTTGATTCCCTCAGTTCTGATCATCTTCCCTCTTTTTGATACCATGCGTCCACACTTGTCCAGTCCGAACGACATTCCAATGTCGTTGCTGTAGATCCTGGTCATGTGGATCAGTGAGTCAATGTCTCGCTCACTCCTGGCATACAGCTTGATGTCATCCATGTAGAGGAGGTGACTGATGATTGTTCCGCCTCGGAATCGGTATCCGTAGCCAGTCTTTGTGATGATCTGGCTGAGGGGGTTCAGGCCTATGCAGAACAGCAGCGGGGATAGTGCATCGCCTTGGTATATGCCACACTTGATGGTGACTTGTGCAATTGGCTTTGAGTTGGCTTCCAGTCTTGTTTTCCACAGCCTCATTGAGTTCTTGATGAAGGCTATTAGTGTCCTGTTGACCTTGTACATCTCCAAGCATTCCAGTATCCATGTATGTGGCATTGAGTCGTAGGCTTTCTTGTAGTCAATCCAGGCAGTGCACAGATTGGTCTGCCTGGTCTTGCAGTCTCGAGTGACTGCTCTATCCACCAGTAGCTGGTGCTTGGCTCCTCTGGTGTCACTGCCTATTCCCTTCTGGGCCCTGTGCATGTATTGAGCCATGTGCCTATTCATCTTAGCCGCTATGATGCCTGACAGGAGCTTCCATGTTGTGCAGAGGCAGGTTATTGGCCGGTAGTTGGATGGGATTGTTCCCTTCTGGGGATCCTTCATGATCAGGATTTATGGCATTTGATGAGTATATATATATATATATATATATATATATATATATATATATATATATATATATATATATATATATATATATATATATACTATATAGTATATGCATTTGTAGAAAGTCTTTAAAGTTACAATATAATTTAAAATGTGATAATGCAGCTACTGGAAATGTATACCATCAAGATATGTCCAATACAACTACAATGTTTTTACATTTAAAAAGTCAGCAGATGAAGCTGAAATTACAATATATTACAATATATAGAGTCATATCATGAATATATAGTATATATATATATATATATATATATATATATATATATATATACTGTATATTCATGATATGACTCTCTACGCCCTAATTTTGGCTTTATCTGTTTTTTTTTTATGTATTGGACATATCTTGGTGGTATACATTTCCTTTGCAGTAGCTGCATCATCATATTTTAGATTGTATTGTAACTTTAAAGACTTTCTACAAATGCATATCTGTTATTATGTCTCTCTGTGTTGTAGCAGACAAAAAGTTGAGAGAAAACTTCCGGACATTTTATGCCATAAACACAAGGTAACTGCTTCTGCTGCACATAAATAGCATAATTTCATTCCAACCATCATTACATGCAGCATCATTAAACATTCCCTCAGTCAATCAGAAGTCTGCAGAGAGCCTCTGGACAGGCCACAGCGGTTATAGTCTGAAGCCTGCAGCTGTCTGAGGTCTGGTGTTGGATGTTTTTGTCCTTGCATGGCCATAATGTTTTATAGATAATAAAAAGACAACTGGACAATGTTTATTTTGTCCTACAAAGATCAACATCAACATGTTCACAGGTAATAGCTACAGTTATATGATGAAAAATAATCTAGCTCATAAATGTATTCATTCTAAAATGAAATCCACCTTTGCAAACACTCACATCTCTATCAGTATATGAATATTAGGAGGCAATTTTTCAACACTTATTTTAAACATTTTGGAAGGAAACATTTGGACCCCTTAGTTCCTGCCACTGTTACAATTTTAAATGATAAATGGGCAGGTTTACCACTCAAAATCCATATTAATTTCTGACACAATAGGTAATTTATTTCAGATAAAAGCAGGCTCGTCATTACTGTTAATTTTGCCAGGTAACAGTAGTAGTAGTGCAAGGTTCTCAATGAGTACCGTTATACTAAATTCTACTCAAACTACGTAAACGTTTTAATTGTTTTAAAAAGAGAATCCTGTGAGCTCTTAAATATGCACTTCATGGCTTTATGTGATGCATGCCTAAAAAGGTTGATCAAAAGCTCTATGTCTAAGGTAGTAGACACAGAAATAAATAAGCATTGTTGCTGTTTAAGTATCTGACTGCACACCACTTGGAGAAATCACAAGCTTGACCGTCTTGCTTTGCCTAGTTATGGTTACTAAGCTATGACTCCACATGAATGGTAAACTGGATTAAAATAAAATATATGGCACTTTGTTCTTCCCATAACAGCATGTTACTTGTTAGAGTGTTTACAGAGCTCCTAAATACACAATGACATGTTGCTTTAAACATATTAAGACGACTGTAAACTCCTCAAACAGAGAACTTGAGGGTGTATTGCAATCCTTAGAGAAATCTTAGAATAAGCACTGCAGCTTGATGTGCTTTCACTGTGAGAGGTTACGTGATTGCATTTCACTCTCCAATGAATTGAACATTTTCTTTTGCCATTACTCAAACTGTGGCAGATGGGAAGTGAAGTCATCAGCATGCGACGCCTATAACGCCTGAACTCAGTTGATGTATTCTGAGACAGGGTGTTGCTATAATCGGGCCGAATAGAAACAGATGTTGTGTTCCATGAGACATGGCATCTCTAGCACAGCATGCTGGCTGTCAGGCACTTGGTGCATGAGATATCTTGCTGCTTTACATCTCCACACTCACTTCACATCAGAAATAATCTTTTGGGAACAGTGTCGTAAATAACGCCCCTACACACTAACTGAGGCGAAGTGCGAAACAAGAAAGGATCCTCAAATACATCACATCTTCCCATACAAATTAATGAGGAGATTTCATGTGCATTTTTCTGTTTCTCTGCTCTGCACATGCAAGAACACAAATAAACAAATTGCCTTCTCAATAGCTCAGACATAGCTGCACACAAAATTACCTCTGAAAGGCCAGGGGAGAGGCAAAACAATTTCCTTACAAGTGCAAAAACAGTGGGTGCGAATGCGGGGGTTGAGAGACAATGAATATTATTATGCATAGCCAGTATGTTGTCTAGGAAAATCTAATTGGAAGTAATTTTTCACTCAGTTCTAATAAAGCTAATGGAAGCAGAGGTATCATGTCATGGTCTAGCACATTTCTCTTTATATCAGATTGAATCTCTGGAAGCAGGGTGTGTCTTTGGATGGAGGAGTCACAACTGACCGACGACAGTGCTATCAAACTGATGACATCCCGACTCTGTCAAAAACCATAAAAAAGGGCACAATTGGCCAGATGGAATCCATTATCCCCTCCTCTCCACTCCAAATGAGGCATCGGCAAGCACTTAGTGCTCTCCTCAATGCCTTGTGAAGACATCTCACAATCAATGGGCTTTAATCATGTTGAGTTTCCCTCTTTTTCCTCCCTTAATAAAGAGGAGAAAATGTTATAAGCTCAATCGATGCTAATAACATTAAAAGGGAGCAAGATATCCATGTGGGTGGGCAGGCAGCATTTGGGGATCAGTGAAAGAAGTGAAGGGTCATAAGTTCATCATACTGCAATTATCTGCAATGTTGCCATTAGAACAGGGTCTGTGAGCCCTGCACTGTAGGTTTAAGCTAGAAACATTATGGCAGGAGAGCTCCACAAATATCTAACACCCATAGCCCTGACATATCTTTCCCTTATAACTTTTTTACTGCTAACATGTTAGCCACAATTGCTAAAATGCTTCCAGCAGACAAGAAGCAACATTAGCATTTATTTGAAGTCCTGTTCCTGCCAACCACTCTGGTTGTAGCTCAGTTTTGGTCTCCACCAACTTTGAGAAAATGATCAGGGTCTTTGGCTGAGACTGTCCTTATTGTTAGGTGTCACCCTCTAGTGGCCATAGTAGTTATGCAGGGAGGAAAGCAGTAAGTCATGTAACATGGTATTAGGACAGAGAAATTCTGTTAAGGCTGTTAAACAAACACAGTGCTTTCCTCCACAGTAGTGTTAATGCCCCGTTAGAAAAAATAAAGTAAACGGCGAGTAATTTTAACATTACGGAAGAAACTACATCATGTTCTCTGTCATGTGCGCATCTTTGTCACATTCGTTCACACTCACTTAATGGGTTGTATAAGAGGGTAGGAACAATGTATTGGGTGACTTGTTGCTTTAGCTTCAAAATATCTGACTTCCTTTACAAGCTAGTTGCTAACTACCTTGTTAGTTAGCTAGTCGATCTAACCGTGGTGCTGGAAACAGGGCCAGTATCAATATTTGAGTTAAAAAGAAATGCAATGCAAAAAACAGAAGCAAGTAACCGTATTTCCAAGAAAAAGGGCTGTGACCAAGTTATGTAGTGAGTGGAAAATTTTTCAGTTGAAAAATAAACTTGCTTTTTGGTTAAAACTGTTTCATTGGCAACACTTTTGGCAATGTCTTCTTACTTATCTGCCGACATATACCTATCAGCATATGTGTGCCATACAAGCAAAACATCAAGCTAAAAGAGGCTAAAAAAAGCTCCCTAAAGAGTTTTTAATTAAAAAAATATTGATTAGTGGAGAGACAGTTTGGCATGTTTTTAAGTCAGGTATGAAATTGACTGTGTTCATTTCAATACCACAGCTTCTAACTGTCCATTGAGTGGCTAATTATTGATCGGAGGTCATTAATATATAATGCAGTGTGGAATTAATTTTGGGCTTCTGAGGCCACTACTGTGAGAGAGCATTGATCTGTCCCAATGATACCTCTCTTCACCGTGATGAACAACAATAAGGGAGACAGAAGAAAAGAAAGATCAACAACCATCTGCCTTAAAAAAATATCAGTCTGATACAATCACTTTAATTTTTAAATGACATGCTGCTGAGGCAAAGTTCAATGATGTTATTCATTAAATTGCATTCACCTCATTAATTTTTAATCTGCTTTCCTCAGTTTCTGGGGCTGCAGTTGATTAGTATTCACTTGTAAATTAATATCAGATCTGATGGATTTACACACATACACATTGGGATTCACACAAATTCCACATTTCATGATATAATTATGTAACCAGTTACCTTAGCTTAGCATGAAGACTGGAAACCAGGGGAAACGGCCCTTGTTCCCTTAAACTTATTCTGAACAGCTATTTTCAGATGGCTGCGTGGTCCATCTTTCAATCCATGTAAGCCCCCTCCTAGCTTTCCCAAAGTTTATCTATATCTCCAAACCCTTCTGAATAGAATATGCAGAAAACTGAGATGCCCCTGGAGAGGTTAGAGGAAGCAAAGTTTAACTTCCTATGGGGATCTTGTGTGGGAAACTGAGATGACTCACTAGATATCCTTCTCTTATCAGAGCAAATCTTATCAGGGGTAAAGGGATCTCCCGTTTCCAACTGGACGCCAAAGTCAGTCTGAAGGTTGTGGCTGAGAGCTGAGAGGATATAAGTAAACATGCTTTTCGTTCAAAAGGCAAAATCACAACGGCAATCATTCCCAGTTGTCACTGTCGCCCAATTGTTGTCAAGGGTGTTAAAAATTGAAATCAGATCCTTACAATAGCTCCAATGAAAAATAATAATAATGAAACAAATCCCCAAACTGCAAATGCATTGACCTTAAAGCAACAAAAGCCAAGATCATCTTAGATCACCTGATCGTAAAAGCTTGTTGTTAGTCGGTCTCCTTCTGAATAGCAAATTAAATGGCAATGCTTTTATCTTTTTAACTCTTTGTTACTGTCTCCTCTGTTAAACCATTCATGTCAAAACGATGGTGTGACTCTGTGTCACTTACTATCTGTCCTATATCGCTTCTTTGGGAAGCTGATTGGTGAAAGACATGCTGACAATGTGCCATAAACTAAAGCATGTCTGCAAAAACTGGAATCAGGTTGCAATGCTAAATCTAGTTATTGCATATCCAGTGAGCTATATATTTTTTTCTTGCTCTCTCACCTTTTACGCTGCACATGGCTTAGTACTTGAAGTATAAAAGAATAATACACAAGAGGGTGTTTTTCAATGTGTTTATGGCCACTTGTCTACACCTTGTAACTATCAGTTCCACCACTAGTGCCCCTATTGGGGATTTTTGCTTTGAAGTCCAAGTCAAAGTATCTTTATTGGTCTCCCTAAAGAGACATTTGTTTTGGACACTGAGTAACATTGCTGCAAGAGTTGCAACAGACACACAACAACAAGCACAGGGTTAAAACAATTAAAATACAAATGTATAGTAAACATATGGGCTACTCAAAGAGCTGTGCAAATTGCAGATTACAAATTACTACAAAATAAGATAAAAGCCATCTTTCCTACATTCTTTCTTTCTGTTCACCCATACATACCTTACAACCATTCTATTCCTACTTCCTTACGCATCCATGCATTCAGTCTTAGTAAAAAAAGAAAAAATTCCATCCATTCATAAATATCCAGACATTCACTTAAAAAATGTGCATTCATTCCTCCATTCATATCCATACATACATTCAGTCACAGATATACATTAAAGAATTCATAGTCATACGTTCATCGCTGCTCATTAATGAGCTTAACTGCGAGAGGTTATACCTGCAGCTCCAACTGTGAAAACATGTGAGAGTTATCAGAGAGAATGGTCTTAGCCTGCCTGATTGTTGCCTGATCAAAAAGCTCCCGCGGGTTGAGAGGTGCAGGTGTTCCCATAATTTTGCCTGCCGTTTTAACCAGATTGAAAATCTGAGTTTGGAATTTTACTGTCAAATTCCCAAACTAGCTGGTAATACCATGCCGAAGAATGGACTCTATTGTTGCTCTATGGAAGATTAACATGCTATTTTTACAGACCCCACTCTAAGTCTGCACATTTGTTACATGTGTGCACCAACTCAGGTCATTATCAATATACTTTCCTAGATATTTAAGAGAGGACACCTGCTTGATGTCATGACCATGGGTGGCTACAAGGCTCTGATCTCCAGCTGATCTAGGGTCTACCAGCATTTCCAGAGTGTTGCTTGTGTTAATATGAAGTTGGTGTGAATCACACCAGTTGACAAACTTGTCCACAGCAACTTGGTGGTTGCTTATATTGCTTTCTTTAGTAAGCAAACTGAGGACAGTGTCATCTGAAAATTTTACTATATATTGGTTTGGCTCAGAGCTGATGCAGTCATTTGTGTACAATGTAAACAAAAGAGGTGAACTGACGCACCCTTTAGGGGCGCTGGTGCTGCACACTGCTGGATCAGACAGGGCACTTCACCTGGTGTTGCCTGTTTGACAAGAAAGAGCGATACCACCTGAATAAAAAGGGATTTACATTTAACTGAATTAATTTCCTGAGCATGATATCTGGCCGGGTTGAGTTAAAAGCAGAACTGAAAACAACAAAAAGCAATCTGGCTGTGCCCGGATAGATCAGTTGGTAGAGAGGGCGCACATGTGTCCAGGTTTGGCTCCAACCTGCAGCCCTTTGCTGCATGTCATTTCACCTCTCTCTCCCCTTTCCTGTCTTCAGCTGTCCTGTCAAAAATAAAGCAAACGTGGCATATGCAACAGGATTTTCAAGGTGCTTTATAGTGAGGTGCATTATTGTTGATATAGCATCACTTTTACTACGATTTTTTGAGAAAGCAAATTGGTATCTAACTAACATTTGATCCACATCAGTATGGAGTTTCTCTATCATAAGCCTTTCCATTGATTTAAAAACATTAGAGGAAATAGCCACCAGCCATTAATCATTGTTCTCCTGGGGATATGCCATTTGGGTACTGGAAGAATAATAGTTTTTTTCCACAGTTTTGGTACTGTGTATGTGTCTATAGAGAGCTAGAATAGTTTATGCCAGGCTGGTGACAGTTCTGTAAAAGTTTTTAAAAGAAAAGCAGACAGGCTTGGGTTGTTTGTATTTTTTTTAACCACCTTAGTAACAGTGTGTGGTTCATATGATTCTGTCCAAGTTCACATTACAAATTACATCCTCTAACACTAAACACAAACGTATATTTCATTGTGGGCAAACAGGGGCTTCCTTTTAGTGTCGATGTTGGTCATTTGTCTGATGGAGTCCCACAGTGACTTTGTCTTGGATTCTAACAGCTCTTGTTCTGCCCGCTCCTTACACTGCTGCCGTGCTGCTATCATTTGCTGATTAAGGTATTTTTGCGCAGCTCCCAATTTTGCTTTATTTCCAGATTTGAAAGCTATTTTCTTCGTGTTAAGGCATTCCCTAATGCCTTTTGTGATATGGGGTTTGTTATTAGGATATATTTTAACAGATTTCTGGGGTATAACAGAGTCAATACAGAAAGCTTTGTAGGCAGGGATTGATTCAGTAGCACTATCCATTTCTGCATCCTTGAAAAAGATATCCCAATCTGTAAAGAGAAAGCATCCCTTCAGCTCCTCCATTTTGTCACTGGACCATACCTTCATGGACTGGATTTCCGGTTTGCGGGACTTAAAAACTGAGCGATATGTGGGGAGGAGCTGGATAACATTATGGTCAGAGTTATTCAGGGGAGGTCTGTCTCTGCCTGTGCCGGCGTCCTTGATATTGCCATAGAATTTATTGAGGATGTTATTTCTGGTGTTACACTTAACATATTGATGAAACCCAAGTTTTATTCAAATTGCAGTGACACAGTCTGTGATTGCTGATGAGTAGTTTTAAACTACAACAATGTATCACATTATAGAAAAATTATCATGTTTTGTATG
This sequence comes from Percina caprodes, assembly GCA_013375575.1. NCBI lineage: Eukaryota > Metazoa > Chordata > Actinopteri > Perciformes > Percidae > Percina > Percina caprodes. The sequence continues at coordinate 69,639 of JABXJD010001540.1, forward strand.
TAAAATAATATTCAAAGTAACTAGTAACTAAACCTGTTAAATGCAGTGACGTAAAAGGTAGAGAGTGGAATACAAGTATAAAGTAGCATACAATGGAAATATTAATTAAAGTATCTTACTCTCTTGTGAGCAAAAGTAGCAATACCTCAATTTAAATATAGTCCATTACAAGTAACATCCATGATTTCAAAGTTCAAGAACATGTGTATTGTCGGCAATCAATCAACTCGTTTTGCAGAATAGCCCCTTACGTTAACATGTAAACAAGTTTTTAATATTGTAGCTGGTTTTGTTGGAGATTATTTTACAAACTTTAGGGTGGGGCTGCATTACAAACAGGGGCCCACAGGCTCATTTTTGCCAAGAGGCCATTGGATTCATTGATGAAATGAATAACAGTCAGGGAATCACATTTTATTTGACAATGTGGGGATCTTGTGAACTTTCAGGCTTTAAATGTAAAACTGAGCTGTGCATCCCTTAAAACTGAAAGGCATTGAGACACATTTCAAGCACTTAGATTGCTTAACATATACATTGAGGAGACCACCGTCATTAGGTAATTCTCTTTTAAATAGCAGGATTGAGAAAGAGAAAGTTTAATTTGTACAAGCTGAACTTTTCCTGGCTCTAATAATTGGGGGAAACATATTACTTTCAACCCGTAGTTTTAATAGGGGCTTCATGGACCAGATTCATGCTTCAAACTACATAAATAGATGTGCCCTATTCTAGCATGACATGGTAGTTGGTGTTAAGCTTTTCTCAAATAGTTTGCTTTGGTGTCATTTGGGAGCATTTTAAATGGGACCTTTAAAAGCAGAGCAGAATTTCTGGCACAGATAAAAGATTTTTTTGAATAAACAAACTTATCATTTGAAATACAGTACCCACTTCAGAAGCTCACCCACTGGCCTCTGAGACGAATGATTAATTTAACTTTTTTCTGCTTTATGTTATGCTGTCTTAACATCAGAGCAGCTAAACAGAAGAAGGGCTGAGCATATGAGTAACTGATACCATGACCTGATTTTGTAATGGGCAACATTTAAAATTATCAATATTGCTAAATGGTCTAGTGAGGCTGCAGCTCAATTCCATAACCCTGAGTCAAATATCATGAGTCAAATGAGGAGCTTGTACTATAAAATTACTTCCTCTCCCAGTGCAGACCTGTTCAAGAGTGATAAACAACAGGCGCGCAACACACACACACACACACAAACATATACACACACAGCCTAGCAGGGCTGTCAAGGAGCTACGGTCCTCTCTTCAGACCACCAGAGGCAAATCTGAATCTGCCACTCGGTTCCCACCAGATAGCACTGAGCGAGATGCAGCTCTCCGCCCTGTAGCCATGAATCGCAGTGCAGTGGAGCGAATGCTCAATTTGGGTGAAAGAGGATGAAAGAGGGAATTCGGTGCTGGGGCAAGGGGGATTTTTATTGATGCCCTGGGTGACTTTTTATGCACATAAGCAATAACCACCAAAGAGTCAAACAGCTCCAGTGAGACTTACCAACAAACCCAAACCACATCCAGAGTGCGGTTATGACTTGTCATGGAAAGCAGGAAAGCTTCTTTTTGTTTTGTGCATGTTGAGTTTCAGCTGGTGATTTACACACTCTGGTGAAGAGACATGGTGCATGGAGGAAAAATGTATTCATCACCAGAGAACTGTCTACATGCTCAAGTGCTCCCACTCATTCCCTTGCTTATTCAGCATATTGATTTAAGAAAGAATGAACATATGACTGTATTAAATAGAGTATAAACAGCCAGCCGATACAATCCTCACACGCAACAAATGGATAATTTGAAAGACGTGGATGTGGGAAGGGAGTTGCTGCTTGATTAAATGTGGAGATTATAAGGCAGTGAAATAGGTCATCAACACACCACATAAGTGTGTGTATTCTGTACAGACATTGAAGTCAAGTACGAGAACTTGGATCATTCAGCACCTGCTCACATTTCCCCGTTTAATGTGATATACTGAGGAGAAATTCTCATGATAAAAGCCCTGGTTCTTGGCATTAACAAACTACATTATAAATAGTTAGGTCTAAATAATTTTAATAATTTAATAAACGAATGCCAAATAAATTCTAATATCAATTTTCATTAACATATATAAGCTATAGATAATAGCATATATTTGTAACTTCTAATACAGTAGCATGGCAGACATGGATCCTGACAAAATGGGCCCTGGACACAGACATGCATAAAGCCCCCCACGCCTACATGAGTGCAAGACACCTACAAAATGGTTAAAAACGATGGAGCTTCATCTCTTTGTGGTATTTTTTCCCATTTGTGGTAATGCTTCATCTGTTTGTGGTCATTTTGTGTCCCTTTGCAGTTGTCAGGCATCTTATTGTGGTCATATAGCCTCTCTTTGCAGCAATTTAAAAAAAAATGATTTTGTACTCATTTGATTGACTTTCCCACAAGAAATGCTTAATCGCTTTGAGTTAGCATTTCTTGTGGTTATGTTACAGTAATCCATCCAGGTTATTAATGTCTATCACCTTCTGACTCTAGCACGGGCAATCAGAGGGCTCCATGCCACCCCTCTGTACCGGCCCAATCAATTAAATGCCCCACTGTGGTGGAACACAGCGGTAAGATATGATAAGATATGAAAATGATGCCAAAAGAGATATATATATCTATATCTATATATCTCTATATAGATATATATAAAAAAATCCATACCTTGTAGACACATTAAAAGGTGACTTGGTCAGGTTGAACACATGGAGAAGCTGGCAAATAAAAACGATGGGTAAACATTTCCCCCTAGAGATGATATGAACACCAAGCACTGAGAAGGAAAAATACACAGCAATTCAAATGCTTGGACTGTCGCTAATATTAACATTAATGATACATTTATTAAAAATGTCTAGAACATGTTCTATAGATAATGTAAGCCTGTTCTCTAAAACCAGGGGTCCACAGACCACTAGGGGTCCGTGTCTGTGTTTCAGGCGGTAAGTGGAAGAGTTATGTTTTCTCAAATTTAAGCAGCTATGATCAATGCTTTCATATTAACAATGTATCACAGAACTACTTGTATGTTAAAGGGTTCACTGGTAATAATCCTCAGAGAATTACCACAGGACTTTTGGCACAGTCTTGGCGCTCCTTTTTCCAGCGAGAAATCTCTAGAAACCCACTGTACCAAACCGACAAAGTTAGTGACTATCTGGTGAACAATAATTAAGATAACTAATATAATTCCAGCAAACGTTTTGTGTATTTAAGAAACATTCAAGAATTTAACCTTTTCATCAAATCAATCTAATGCAGAAAACATTTTTAATAAAATGGAACACTACAAATCAACAGTAAACTTAGTGCTCCACATGCAAATACAATTGAATAATCCAGATTGCATATGGAGAGGAGCACATAAAATGTCAAAGAAATAACATAAAACCTTAAAATAAATTTTTTTCATTAAGAAATTTAGGGTTTAATAGATAGGACTTTTTAACATGTTATTAGAACAAACCTTCAGCACAGCAAGCAGCAATTACTTGATGAGTGCAAAAGGCATGTTCTTTTGAAAATGGCACAACTCCTTGTATAACGATACGGTAACTTCTGCACTCATGGGATTCATGATAATCAGCCAAACCTAAAGCAATTCCGCATCTGTTTTTTTGTTTTTGCTTTGTTCCACGTCACCAGTGAGACAGTTAAAAAGGCTTGAAGACAGTTTCTGTGGGGCAACATGATGCTGATGAGGAAAAATAACTTAATGATAAATGTAAATAAGACCGCATGGTGTAGAAAGAATTTGTGTTTACAGCATGAGACAAAAATCAAAAGCAGGCTCCTTTATGATCACAAACTACCTACACACACACACACACACACACACACACACACACACACACACACACACACACACACACACACACACACACACGTCACACACGTCACATAGTGACAAATAATGCTGGAAAACAGTCACTCGCATATAGGACCTCTTTTACTGTACCTGATCAAACAGATCAAATCTGATTTCTGGCCACGGAAGACTGTGTGTATATGATAACTCAACTGAGATGCACCTAATAGAGAAATAGAGAATGAACGAGCCGGTGGATGAATGGATAAATGAACAGATGGGGGTTGGGTGGGGAGTGGATGGGTGGGGTAATGTTTCACGCAGCCGACCGTCGACGGATGACAAACGCTCCCCTCTGCAGCTGTCCGAGGTAGATCCTCATCTTTGTACTGTCGCTGGTCTTCCTCACCCAAATCTGGAGAACAAAGACGAGACCATTGCTCAACGCAGTCATTACGAAATGAATGTATTCCAAAAGTAGCTGTTAATATCTAGAAATCCAAGGTACTCCAGAAATAAATTCACATTACATTTTTCATCAGAATGCTCCCAGGAAAGATGAGCTTTCCTTTTCCAGTGATCATTCCTTCTTAGTGATAGTCTTGTGTTGATTAGAGTGGGAAATTAGCAGTTGTTACTAATCAAACACTAATAAAATATGTAAAATACATTTGTGGCTGGTATTTCTTCCCCTTCTATCACTCAAGTGTCTGGCCCTCCGCTGCACAATCAACATGATAAGATAGGTGTCATTCGGTAATTTTATTATTGTCAACTAATATAAATCAAAAACAATGGTGCATTTGTTGGAGACTATTTTCATCTGTGGATAAATGCACATTTGGTGCACTGGTGAGTATTTACAACAGCAGGACGGTGTATGTGGGACTGAGTCAAAATAAACTACAGTGTACATGGTAATGAGGGAACATGCCATCTAGTTCAACAGTGTGGCTCATTAATGTGTTTTAGACAACAATGGTACTGGCAGAATAATAACATATACCAATCTTTAGCTACACAGACAGTAGTAAGTAGGAATCATGGGATTGGTTGACAATAAGGAAAATACAGAATATCACCAGTCTCATATTTTAAGTAGTAAACCCAATTCTATGTGCAACAGGAGGTGGATGAGAACTAACGTTTACCTCATTGGTCCCAACTGAGCTGATGACACAGCTAATCTTTGTGTTGTCCTTTGACTCCAGGTAGATGGCCTGGCTCTTGTGGTACCTGGTGGCATAAAAGCAAACAAACAGCATTAATTTGGCATTCAAGGTGAGGAATAAGGATAGGCATAAGTGAAGACAGGAAAGAGGTTCATTAGATATAATTTTACCCAGCTGAATAAACCACATTTCTCCTGAGATGGCATTAAATAGATAATTGGCCTAGAAAGTAAAAACAAAACAAAAAACTGTTTTTTAATGGCTCCAAACTGTCAGAGGACAGAACCAACCCAGGAGACGGGTTTGACAACCAAAATGTTTTATCATTATGGGCCCACTGAAGAATAATGATGCATGTGTCTCCCTGCGGCTCTTTATGAAGGCTTTCCGGTGGTGGTGTCTTCGTTAGCAATGAATAAATGGGACTTTGCCTTGAAAGAAAAGTGCACATACCTCACAGCTCGCTCCTTTCAACTTCCTTTATATCAGCAACTAATAAGACAGAATTCTATTATTGTTGCCCTTCTTGACATGGCCTTATGTTCTGACACATCTGATGCGGAGCTCTGGTCTCAAACAGAAAGGCACCAGAGCTGGGTCTGGTCAAGGATTTGCAATTTCTTTATTACTGCATCACAGCGGAATACAGCACTAATTCCAATGCAGCCACCTTCTCTGAATAAGGATTTTCATGTTGGATTCAAGCACAAACGCTTATTTAGTGGCTCCTAAGAAACATCTCTTTAGAAGACCAAACCAATCACCAAACCCATGGCAATGCGGACATCTAGTGGTGACAAGCTGTAGACAAGCTATGTGAGAAATTGCACAATGTAAGGGGAAGCACAGAGATGCCTGATTTGAGGATGTAAATGTTGAAATTCACCATCTTTTGTCGTAGTAAAGTTTCCCCTCGATGCGGGCCTCGTAACGCTGGGAGGGGTTCTCAATGGGAGTGGAGGGGATGTGCTCTGGAGACGAGGGAGACACTAAAGAGGGAGAAACACTTGATAAGTATCACAGTACAAAATGTATGTACAAATCATTTCATGTTTTAAAGAATAGATTTGGGATATATTGTTAGTTTAATCCGTACAAAAACTGAAGTGTAGAAAAGGGAGCAATGACATACCCGGCCGTTTTGGTGACTTGAGCTGTAAAAAAGAAGGTGTAAGAATTTTAAAAGACATAATTATATATACACATATAAAAAAAAAAAAAAATAGATTCAGCAGGGACATGCATACAATCAAGATATTCAGAAACACGTACCTTATTTAGTGTTCTTAGATCTTCCATTATCTGTTCATCTGTTAACAAATAATTTAGCTGAGGTGTGACGAGTTAAGAAAGGCATTTTAAACACAACGTAGCTGAGAAACATAGCCAGTTCCACAGACAAAGCTGATTCTGACCTCCCATTGAAACAAAAAGCTCCCCTAGGGATCAAAAAGTATCTTGACAAAGTGCAGATACTACCAGCACAATACTAAATACTTCACCCCTGACATATTGATCTAGTGATCAGCTGATAGTAGCTAATCAGAGACTGAAGTTTAGGCAAAGGATATCTGGTGCAGGTTTTCTCCGTTTATCTGGTATTGGGACTGGATCATTGGGCCGTCTCCTCAGCTTCCGAGTCATGATAGGTTTTACCTCCATTGAATCTATGGATGAAAGAAATAATGACAAACTAAGATCCAACATTAAGATACAAATAGTGTCAAAGTTTCTCAAAAAGCAAACCTCACAGGTATTTCAAAAGGACAGCAGCACCTTACTTTACTGATTATCTGAAAGTCCTACTTTAAATTAGACAACTTCATATTTAAGTGTGTTGGAAGAAAAAAAAAAAAAAGAAAAAAATCTCTCTTCCACATGTCTTTTTACTTCATTTGTCTCTCTTCTCCTGAGCAAGTCACATATTAATAATCCTACTCTGTTGCCCTTACCGCCCGTCAGCTCCATTGTTAATTTTTCATTCTCGATCATCTTCTTCTTCTCCTCCAACTCTGCAATTAGGTTTTCCTTCAGTTCAACCTTTTTATCGTCAAACTCCTTCACCGCTGCCTTCTTCTCCTTGATGTAGTTCCTCTCCACCTGCTCTGTCTGCAGAAGTTTGAGAGAAAGAAATTATGGAAAAGAAGGGATGTTTTCCATCTAATACCAGAAAAATAAAGGTCAGTTCTGTATAAACTGCTTCAGTCAGTCAGCAAGGAGTTATACTCACCTCAAGCTGGAGAAAAAGATCTGTAAAGACAAAGAAAAAACATCTGTTTAATGTAATTATACTGGCACATTATCACACTATCTGACTTTTGACAACTAAAGTCAACTTTGGTAATTCTCAAGTAGAGCTAAAAAGATACATTGGTTGGCCGATATTATCAGGCAAAATTGGCCTATCACATGCACATCGGTAACTATTGTATTGGTGTTTACGTTTGTGTTTATATTTATTTATTTATTAATTTAATTAAATGGTCAGCAACTGACTGATACAGAAATTATGTGTATTTAACTATTTATTTACCGTAGTTTTAATGTATTCTTTATTTTCTCAACAATGTAATAAAGTTAATAAAGTTATTTGTTTAGGAAAGCAGCCTTCTGAATACCTTTGCATCATCACAGCAGTGCAAAATCCACAAAGAAAAAGTCAATTTTTCTTTCTTTTCAACTCAAACATTCACTATATTGGCCGCCATATTGGTAATCGGTGAATCATTCCCCTCTAAACTCAGTATCGGTCATTAAAAGCCCATATCGGTCAGGCTCTACTCTTAAGACTAGAAAAGAGAAAGTCTAAGAAGAGAGTGCTGTGCAGGGTCACAAAGAAATAGGAGTGTACAGTAAAAACACCCTAAAATCATTGACAAATATCTATGAACCTACATGCATGTGTTGCAGTGCATTCTGGGCAAAACAAAGAGAAATAATGATCAGCAAAAAAACTGAGAACACAAAATTCTGGCATACACAGGAAGCAAGGGAAATATCTGATCAGACATAAGCCACTGAGTCTACAAAAATAAAAGTAACCAATATAACAAATGGTGGTAGATGAACGGGTTGGGAGCAGAGAAAGGAGGATGGCTCTGCCCTTTTTAAAACAAATTTAATCTGCTCTTCTAAATTTACAAAATTATGTCTGGGTAGAAACTGTCCTTTTCCGTTCATCTTGAATGTTGTGATAAGTCACACTACCCGTTTTATTTACCCTTTCTGCATGTAAGAAAAAATATCTATTGACATCGGTGCTCATACTGAATATAAACATGGAACCCCCAATCGGTTTGTCGATAGCTTAATCTTCAAAATGTTGACAAAAAAAGAGAAAGGCAGTGTTACTTTGTAGAATTCTAATTGAACAGAAAGCAAGAGAAACGACTAGAAAGTCAAAACTATAGTCAACAACAACAACATGTACAATACTACTGCAATAATATTAAAACATTCATTTATAACATCTTTTGGCACCAGCCATGTGGGAAATTGGACCTCTTTGTATATAATGCTTTCATGGCCAACACTTCTCTTGGGATATTCATAAGCTCTTGCAAAAGTTTCCTTTTTCTATTTTTCACCTCCAAGCAGATGTTTTGCAACACTGTTTATTGCCAATGTTCTCCTCTGGCCTAACAAACCATATTAAAAAGGAGGAAGCACTCCAAAATCTAAAGAAAGAAAGCTGCTCCAAACGTGGTTGGTGTGAATGCAACAGGAGCAAAGCAGTGTGTTCTGTCTCTAAATATTGCTCAACTTGCCAGCATTTCGGAGTCTCTCTTTGTACTGCTGGTCCAGCTTCTTCATCCTCTTCTGATACTCCTGCAGTGTTCCTGCAAAGAGAAAAGTGTCGGACAAGTTTACTAAACGTGAACATCTACGGAATCACAACTTTGGTTTAAAAAAAATGTTATGGTGTTGTGAACTTTTGCATCTTTTACATCCCCTAATATTTTTGCACACCCTGCAGAAAACTGCACAGCCTTCATTCCCTTTCCATAACAGTTAAATTAAAGTGTCCTCAGATAAGTTCTGTTTTTTGACAGTATAATTGAAATTGAGTTGACTGTTATTCTGATTTAGATGTTTTGTGCCATAAAAGCCGGACACTTCTGTAGTTATTACAACTCCAATATGAATATTCATTAAAATAAATACATCACCACATCTAGACAACTGCCTGCGAATGTTGGCATCATATACCTGTTACTCTCATCAGCCACCAACCATCTAGACTAAATTAAAACTACATTCAGATTTACAATGAGTTCCCAACTTGTCACTGCACATTACTACACTGTTCAGAAATAGTTGAATCAGTAAACACCAGACAGACGTTTGACATCAGTTATTGTCCGTTTCTCATTTTAGCCAAAGACAGTGGCTGCACTCTTAAGATAACTTCTGATGACTTTGTGGCCTGATGATTTAATCCCTAAACACTATTATGACTAATCAGTCAAAAATGAAAACGTATTCCCATGCTCACACAAATATCACTCCACAAGATAAAGAGCAGTACTCATTCACATTTGGAAAATTCTTCACACACTTCAGTCATTTGAAGAAGAAGAAAAAAAAAAAAATCCAAGTGATTACCTTCTTGTAATTGCTGCAACTGTCTTTTCAGAGAGGCCAGTTTGTCTTGGTACATTCTGCAATGAAATAAACCAGAGTTTATATCACCGGGCAAACATTCAACACTTCAAATATTTATTATTAAGGTTAAAACCATCCATGGTTGGTCAAATCCTTACTGCTCCTTGATTTCAACATAATCATCCTCGTCGTGCTTGGCAAGATCTGTTTCACTGGCATCTTCCGTGTCTGGAAAAAGTCATAATAGGAGAAGAATCGACTTAATTGTCAAAGTATTTATTAACTAAAATTCAGATTCTCTGTTTCAAAATAATAATGCACAAGCGCTCATTTTGGTATACTGTACCACAAGATAATGATGTCATGTTTCAGCTTTTCCGTAAACAGACAGCAAAGATCTTTACAGATCAAATGACGTGCGTGGCACCGGGTAAGGTAATGGGAACACCCGACTTGGGAATGCCCTCTAGTTTGTTGAAATAGGACACCAGGGGAAATCCAAATTTGCCATGAATCATTATAAACTAGGCTATATATGTTCGGATCGACAGCAGAAAAAAGTTCAGCCAGACAGACGGACAAAATGGATCGCTTGTAAATTTAATCAAATGACATCAATATAACTAGCTAGCGAAATAAATATAGCTGTTAATTTGCCGCATGGTGGGATTAATCACAAACTATCCCCAGCTAACTTAGTCGTGCTGTCAGTCAAACGGCAAATCTCTAAGCAAAGCTAATATGTTTAGGCTAGTGCGATGTGACAAACTTGGGAGGCAAGTTTCTCAACACCGGCTAACCTAGATAAATCATTCGGCGTTAACGTTACCTTCAAAACCCGACACAAGAGAAGGGTAAGGCCCACTCGTATTAAGCTGACACAGCAGCTTTCATTTTCGGTTAGCATTAATGTGCTAGCTTAAATTAGCACAGTCTGCTGTTTAAACAGTAACAAGTTAGACACAACAGAACCGACAACATATCAGGAGGAGGAAAACATAAGTCCAACGGTTCGCTTGGAAGTCAATGTCAGGAAACTAGCTAACCTTGTAGTGTTGTCATCGCCTTGCTTTTCTCTTGTCTTTCTTTCTCTTTCACTGCTATCCGTCCTGTCTCACTGAATGGTGTGAAAAGGGCAGTGCAGTGGACACAGCACGCAGGGCTTCGCTTGCCTGCCGACCTGTCAATGCTCGGAGCTAACGTTACGTAGCTAGCTAGTTGGCTAATTAACGCTATAAACCCCATTTGGAAAAGCGTTTATTTAAACTGTATTAATCCAGGTGGGCTATAAAATGCCTGAATTTATCTTAATTTACAGTTATATTTTATACTATAACGCAGAGCCAATTTGCTTAATAATGTAGAAAAAACTGACTGATGCCACACGCGTAACGTTAGAATTGAAACGCTAACATTAGTTAGCATATAAACAATTGCGAGTGTGTATTATTATCGTTAAACGTGGGCTTAGTTTTCTATCAGCACTCAAGACGGTAAGCAAATGTAACGTTAAGCGGCTTAGCTAGTTTACATCACCTGATTCTGATTTTGTTCTGTTCTGGGCAGACACTTGATTGGCGGTAGTTAACGTTAGCTAGTAAGCTAACTGCGTGTGGCTCGTATTGGACTAGCTAGCTTTTCAGCTTTGGGAACGGGAAGGTACATTTTGATTTAGGAAGTGCTAAGAAAAACTGTTTCCAGTCGAGCTTAATCCATAGATCACTTTAAAACGCTGCAGTAAAAATAACTAAATGTATGCAATAATCGCGGACTTCCGTTACTTTTCCAACAAGTAGACAGAGCCCGACTGTCAGAGAGCTTTTGGTCAATTCGTTTACCTTCTTCTGAGTCTCTTCCCCTGAAACTCCGGTCATCGTCATCTTCCACGCTATCAAGTTCTTCTTCGTCGTTGTAATAATCCACCATAGGTGATAGCAAAGTCGAAGCCATTTGTTCGCTTGAAAAATGTAAACAAACACAAAATAAACAATCGATTTGTGTTTTGCAGCTTGCTTGGAACAGCGCCTACAACTGGCAGGACCTCCGGGTTCCAAGCTGTCTGACCTTATGCCTGTATACAATGTCAGTAATATTATTGTGTAACAGATATTTAACTTCATTTTTCAACTATTAAAACGAAGAATATGAGATAAAAGATACAAGTTAATAATTGGCGTTTTTTCTGTATGCGCATTGAAATTTGCGGTAAAACATTTAAACAAGCATATTTCCGAACAGACTATGAGGTCTCTTTGTTTTGGCTCCCGGCTCGATCGCTCGCTATCCATTGTTTTTCTACACTCAGATGATCTGTGAAGAGTTAATGGATGGTCAATAGTGAAATCCAGTGTTTTACAATTAAACCAGCCACCAGTGGACTAAGACAAAAAACAAGTTTGACCAGTATGGACCAAAGCTGTCCTTTTAGTTATTTCCCCAAAATGTATTAATTCATAAACTATTATTATGTCATCTCCTGTCACCACACTGCAGGGATTGGAACACTAAACCGATCTATTCAGTTTGATTAAAATATATGATAATTTATATAGGCAATTTATTATTTTAATTAGGGTCCAAAAACAGGTCAGTTGGGTAAAAGAATATGACATCAGCGTATAGGCCTACTGAAGATACAGTGATGTGAAGCACTGTTGTTACTGTTATGCTGAGCAGACATGTAAGAAACTGAGGGAGCATCGTGAACAGACAGATTGAAATCGAAAATGAAAGATGAAAAATTCAAAATTCATTCAACATCCGCTGTGTCAAGAGAGGTTTGATTAAAAAAAATATATATCAAAGTAAAATATGTGAATGCTGTAAACAGTGTTACTTAAATTTCAACATTTATTCAGAAGTGATTTTGGCATTTTAGTTGCTTTTAAGATTCAAATTATTACTAGCCTATTATTTGCCTGACAGTAATGCCATAAATTACACCATAAAGGTGCTTAATCAACCTTATCACGCAAGTGTTTTATTATGTACAAAGGACTCAGTTTCTCCCATTATTTCAGGTAAAACTGTATGTTTAAAAATAAATAAAAATAGTCTTGATAATAATATCTTGATACTAATAGAAATTCATTACATTGCTTTATAAGTTTTACAGTGGAACTTCTCAAGTGCAACAGCAGGTGGAAGCATTGCACTAAATACATTCAGGAGACGACCTGAATTGCCATCAATGAAGTTGCAACAGTATGACTCAGTCTATGCATCTTTAATGATTTGCAAAAGGAATCAAGGTGTAGTATTGATTCTTTACTTTTACTTAAGCACTTGCTTTTTATAGCAGCATTTCGAAATACATATATTCAATTCTGTATATTTTTGCATTTGATTTGGGTAAACCAATTGAGCAAGGACGCAAAACAATACATTTGGTATTTATTCTGTACAAAACACGAAGTGCATATCCTTCAGTGGACCCTTCACGACATGAGACAACTTTATTTCCGCCTGTCTGTCAAAGTAGCTGTCAAACACGGGCGAGGGTTGTGCTCCTGCTGCTCCGTCATTCAGGAAGTCCACACCAACTGACAGCACTTCGCAAAGTCACACCGACATCTTCATAGTGGGACTAAATGTTCTTGAAGTGAGTACGGTTTTTAACAACGACGAGTTTTACAAAAGGTAAGTGTCTTTTTTTTTTTCACTGTTGTTGTTTTGCTGTCACTGTTTGTTCCCCCCCATTAACGGTTCAGCTCGCGCTAGCCTCGCGCTCTCAAACTGAAATGACACTTCCTCTTGTCTCAACGGCTAAGCTATTGAAGCTAAATGTCAAAGCAGTTCACTGAGTCGATATAAATGAGTGTTAAGGGTTGCACCTGAAGTTGAAAATGACCACAGTCGCCTGGTTTCGACGTTGTTCGGCTTGTTCTTTCAACGCCACTCCACTCAGAGGTGGTGAGTAACGTTACAGAGACCATCATCAGCTCGCTGGGGTAATAAGTGCGTAGGTTTGCTTTTTAAAGGTCTTAGCGAAGTGCATGTTTGTTGATTGATGTGTTTCTGCACCTGCTTGAAAATCTACGCTGCAATTTGGATACTTGCGCTGGGAACGGACGGGAAGACTCTTCCCCGTTTGGTTTGTTCCTCAGGGGGTGAGTATGGAGCGAACGGATGACAGGTTTTAATGAAGTGTACAGTTGGGGGGGTTGAAGCCGACAAGACGGTTTGACG
>JABXJD010002821.1:5000-32500 GCA_013375575.1 Percina caprodes
AGCGACTTTGAGCTTGGGAAAAGCGCTATATAAATTCAATTTATTATTATTATTATTATTATTATTATTATTATTATATTCTGTGCTGTGATTTTGCTGCTGTAACACTATAATTTCCCATTTTATTGGGATATCTATCTATCTATCTATCTATCTATCTATCTATCTATCTATCTATCCCTCTCTCTATCTCTCTATATCTCAATATCTCTATCTATCTATCTATATCTCTATTTATCTCTATCTATCTATCTATCTATCTATCTATCTATCCCTCTATCTATCTATCTATCTCTCTATCTATCTATCCCTCTCTCTATCTCAATATCTCTATCTATCTATCTATATCTCTATTTATCTCTATCTATCTCATCTATCTATCTCTCTATCTCTCTCTCTATCTATCTATCTATCTATATCTCTCTCTATCTATCTATCTATCTATCTATCTATCTATCTATCTATCTATCTATCTATCTATCTATCTATCTATCTATCTATCTATCTATCTATATATCTCTCTCTATCTATCTATCTATCTATCTATCTATCTATCTATCTATCTATCTATCTATCTATCTATCTATCTATCTATCTATCTATCTATCTATCTATCTATCTATCTATCTATCTCTCTCTCTCTCTCTCTCTCTATCTATCTATCTATCTATCTATCTATCTATCTATCTATCTATCTATCTATCTATCTATCTATCTATCTATCTATCTATCTATCTATCTATCTATCTATCTATCTATCTATCTATCTATCTATCTATCTATATCTCTCTATCTATCTATCTATCTATCTATCTATCTATCTATTATCTATCTATCTATCTATCTATCTATCTATATATATCTCTCTCTATCTATCTATCTATCTATCTATCTATCTATCTATCTATCTATCTATCTATCTATCTATCTATCTATCTATCTATATCTCTCTCTCTCTATCTATCTATCTATCTATCTATCTATCTATCTATCTATCTATCTATCTATCTATCTATCTATCTATCTATCTATCTATCTATCTATCTATCTATCTATATATCTCTCTCTATCTATCTATCTATCTATCTATCTATCTATCTATCTATCTATCTATTATCTATCTATCTATCTATCTATCTATATATCTCTCTATCTATCTATCTATCTATCTATATATCTCTCTCTCTCTATCTATCTATCTATCTATCTATCTATCTATCTATCTATCTATCTATCTATCTATCTATCTATCTATCTATCTATCTATCTATCTATCGATCTCTATCTATCGATCTCTCTCTCTCTCTCTCTCTCTCTCTCTCTCTCTCTCTCTCTGAGGCAACACGTGAGTGCCACCTAGCAGAAATAAATGGTCCCGCTTCATTATAAAACATGAAGGGCAACATATGGAGTGATCAGTCTCGTTTAAGGTCTGTATTTTTGGAAAAGAAGCCAAATCTTTGCTATTATTGTATAGCACAGTAATGCTCCCAGTCATAAAGAAACATGTCTGTAAAATCCAATTAATGATTCAAAACAATGCATTTAAAAAAATTAAATACATTTTGGAGGCAACGTGTGCATGAAGTAGGGAGGAATGTGTTGTTTGTGTCAGTTTGTGGTATTATAACGAGCGGACAGATGGTCGTGGAAGCAAGAGGAGACAATGCATTATTCAGACTGAACAAGGTTGAAGTTTAATTGCAGTGTGACAAACACGAGTTGTGACAGAATGAGTCCAGTTCTGAGTGTACGGGTGAAAAAGGTGAATAAGAGCCGTCGTGTGTGTCTTTGGGTCGCTGCTGAGAGCGGAGGGCATGTGTCTTCTACTGTCTTTTGCTTAACTAACACTGTGTTTTATAACCCTTTTATGTGATTGAATACCCAAAGTGCACATGACGTCGAGAAGGACATTCGAGTCTTATTTAACTTCTTGAAATTCTACAGTACTGTGTGTGTGTGTGTGTGTGTGTGTGTGTGTGTGTGTGTGTGTGTGTGTGTGTGTGTGTGTGTGTGTGTGTGTGTGTGTGTGTGTGTGTGTGTGTGTGTGTGTGTCAGTTCTAGCCACTGAAAAGAAATAAGAGGAGAAATCAGGCCAATCACAACAGCTGGTCAGTCTGATGTCATGCTGCCTGAGCTCATTAATATTCATGAGCTGGGTAAAGGAATGCTGATAGCCCAGGCTATCTCATTGGCTAGCTGTTAGCGAATCAGTGTGCAGTTTTTGACTCATTCTGTCACATCTGGTGTTTTGTCACTCTGCAATTAAACTATAACGTTGTTCGTAGAACCAATTTAAATACAATGCATACCTGTCTGGCTAAAGGTAAAAGATAGCTTCACTTCCTCCTTTAATTTAATGGGGTTTTTTTGTTATTATTGCTAAATCATAATGAATCGTAGGTCATTTTTCAAGAAAGTCTGCACCAAAGTCAAACTCTCTGGAAGTCTTCAAGCATGAATTTTGTGAATTTCTAAAAAAGTATGATTAATATGATTAATATTCACATCCTCGTTCAATCATCGGTGTCAGGGACGTCCGTTATGGTTGTGTTTTTAGTGTTCTGGACCAACTGAGGCAGGCAGATTGAGCAAGTTTTAACAGCGTATTGATGAAGAAATCCGGCAGAACAGCTGGGCACACGCAGGGAAAACGCAGGTTAAATAGGGGAAAAGGTAGCAAGTACCGGGAAAAACTACTGTATGTGTAGCAAAAATCACGAAATCTAGAGAACGTAGGAGACAGAGAAAATGCTGGGGCACTACCAAACGAGACGGAGTTAGGGTTTTTCAAAGTAAAGTGCTCTTAGTTCGATGGAAAACTGTATTTTTTAAAAAAAATCTGCCTCATCCGCTCTGAAACAAGCACCTTATGTAACATGTCAAAAGGTAACGCAGCTAAGCATTGCAGCATATTGTAAATGACTGAGCCTGGTGCTCGGGGGGGAGAGAGGTTAAAGCAACTCTCACATGGTGTTTCATTTAAACGAAAGGTCTTCTGGTGATTTTCTCTCTTAATCTGGGGGGGAAGGTGATTAGATTAAATCTGTTGAGACTTGAACATTCCTCCCACCGACCCATTTCACAATGCATAATCACAGCAATGCTGCAGCCGAGGCCTCCCAGACACAACCAGGCTAGGAAGTGTGTTCACCACTAGTCCTAAATGTCAATGAAAGCTTCTCTAATGTGTCACCTAGAAGCCTGTTTCTCATGAAGCCGTCTTACTTATAATAAGAAAATGAAAGCCCTGTAATTCATATGTATTCCACATATTATTTTCTTTATGCAGCACACTGCTGCTAAGAAATCCTCGTATGGAGGAGGTCGGGGGATGTTAGGCTCGTACAACGCAACGCTTTCAAGCTGAGGAGCGCAGTCTGCAAACCACAATCTTTTTCCTAAACTTAACTGCTGCATGACGCCCACTTCTTGTCGGCTAAACTCAATCGCCACGTCCGCTGGTACGACCGACAGCTTACGGAGCTTTGTTGGCGGTCACCTAATTTCAAAAGATATCATAGAAATTTGTGTGCATACGTTTCCTATATGTGTTAACCACGTCTGCTCTATTTATTCATATTCTTTCTACATTATACAACGAACAGTGCACACTTTGTGAGACTTTCTTAACTTGCCAGTTACTAACGTGATGTGTGTGTAATTCATGGTTAAATTCCCAAAAAAGGATTTGTCTCTCCCTGTTCACTACCATGCGTCCACAGGAAAGGGAAAGACTTTTCTGTGTTGTTAACGTGTTATCTGACAGCAAACGTGTCACGATGGACCACACCCACCAGACTCCATGTAAATAAACAGTCATTTTAGCATCGTAAAACATACTCCATTCAAAGTCAACAGAAATCAAATAAAACTATCAAAAGCTGTTTTTGGTCTTCTCTACACGTTTCCAACCATGAAAAACTCGAGTGTTGGTTGAAATAAACAAATACTTTACCGATTTACATGTGAAAATATGTTGGCTCTATACACGCTAAAAGTGCTGTTTTTTAAATGGAGTCTGGTTGGTTCAGCGCTAGCTACGTCGTAGCTGTTTCTGGGAAACAGAAAGGTCTTAAATAGGTTTTAGAAAGTTATATCACTGAAAGGGTAAGACGCTTAACACTTTTATTACTTTTTATTAAGTTTTATTGCTATTCGGATGCACCAAGTAGTAGGCAGTACATTGCAGCACTTGCTGTTACCATAGTAACAACATGGATTTAGGAATGGAACAGCACAATCGTTCCCTTCTGACATCATAAAGATATCCACCTATCATGTTCTTAGATGGAACCAATGGTTCTGATTGATAGAAAAGCAAGAGGTACAGAAGAGGTCTGCACACGCAAGAGGTTACTCCTTCCCTTCAGTCCAGAGAAACATAGTCACACGGTCAGGAGACATCGAGACAAAGGTGATGGCCGCAGCCAACACCGCCAGCCTGGACTGTCGTGTGAAGTCCTTTATCAAAAACTGGGAGATGGAAGTCAGTAAAGGTCTCCAGTCCACCAAGGTGAAGCTCCTGGTGTGCACCCCTCATGAAAGAGCCAGTCTGAAAACCAAGATTGAGACCCTGAGTGGAGTCCTTGATCTGCTCCAGTGTAAAAACACCAGATACACCTGGAGCTGTGATCTGAGAGAGGAAGTCGCAACCCTGAAATTAAAGCTGAACGAGGCCGAAGCCAAGCAGAAGAAGGCTGCGGAAAGCCTTCTTGCTCAGAAGCGAATAAACAGGGACTTAAGACGCCATTCTGCGAAGGGTCATCATAATCATTTCCAGACTGCTAAGAAGACCAGCGAAGACAAGCAGGCTCAGGTGAACCAGGTCCCCAGACTGAGTGCAGAATCTGCAATAAACATTGATCTCCGTGCCAAGCTGGCGTCCAATCAGCTGCATCGGGCTCAGTTGAACACACACGCTCCTGACGATGACGAGTTTGTGCTCTGCAGCACGGAGCCGTATGCGCTTGCTGCAGAAATCGCAGCGAACGCGGAGAGCTTGAGCAGTCAAACTGTTTCTGATGAGCTGAAAGACCCACGGGAAGAAGATCAGCTTATCGGGAAGGGAAAAGAGGAAGTGCTTTGCCTCAAGATCAGCCGGCTGCAGCAGATCGTGGACGACACAGTCAGTCACGTAGAGGCGACGCTGAAGAGCCAGAGAGGGAAGATTGCCCAGCTGGAGACTGAAGTGAAGAGGATGGAGAAGCAGCTGAAGACCCAACGTGAAGAGGCAAGGAAAGCCCTGCAGAGTAAGGAGCGAGTCTGGGCCGAGGGGGTCAGGGGGCTCCAGAGCCGGGCGAGAGAAGTGAGCCACAGACCGGCCGGGAGGAAGAACCGGTTCTGGGGTCTACCCGACATGGCGGCTACCAACTCTCAGCATTAAACTTCTTCTTTGGGAAGAACCTTCCTCTTCCAGAGCTAAAGTCCGTCTTTCTGTTGTCAATGTTTCTGTAACGTTTTGGGAGAATTTCATTTATAACATCTTAATAAAACCACTTACCCCCCAAAACAAAGTCCAACTTGTCATGTTAGTCAATAGTGTGTCTCACATTAAAAGCTGTACTAAATTAAGGTGCAAAGCATTAAAAAAGGGATGATTTGGATGTTTTGAAAAAGTTTTAGAGCTGCAAAGTTTAATTTATTATCAATTTTTGTTTTTTACCACATCTAATATCTAATACAAATGCTAGAAACCTCACACTGGCTACAGTACATATGCATTTCTCTCTATATATCTCTATATTCTGACGTTTTCAGCCCCCTGGCCCTCATAAAAACATTGATTTTGAAATGTTGTCAGAATAAAATGAGAAATACATACAGTGTGCGACACTTTTTTCCTATTTTCATGACTACGCCCTCACAATACTTTTCTATAATAGAAACCATAGGATCTGCCATGATGCAGTTAAAGCTCCCTGATTTCCACGTTGAATGTAAAGTTATACCACTAACTCACTGCTTTCTCTCATCAAAGGCCCTTTAGTATACTAAATAATAATAATAATAATAATAATAATAATAATAATGTATTCTTTATTAGTCCCACAAGGGGTAATTACAATCTACACTCTGTTGTTATCACACACATGTACCTATACACGCACTAATTGAGAGATGTCAGAGTGTGTGGGGGGGGCTGCCCATGGAAAGGTGCCCCAAGCAGTTGGGGGTTTGGTGCCTTGCTCAAGAGCACCATGGCAGTGCCCAGCTTACTCTGGTCTTCTGTGCATTAGGACATCGTCAACGTCTCTAACTGTATTTACATTAACATTGTTATTTCTGGGCTTAGAGAAAAACTAAATTACAATATATATAATAGTTATATCTGGTTTTTGTTGTTGTATCATATGTGTACTTGAACCAGCAACCCTCTGGTTCCCAACCCAACTCGACTCCCTACAGATTGAGCTACATGAAAATGTCCAACTACAGGTGTGAAAATTCGCACATACATTCTTAGATGTGCAAAGGAAAAGCACGTAAATCATCAGATTATATATTATATTATATACTTTATTCATCCCACAGCGGGGAAACTCCTTTGTTACAGCAGCAATCTCAACGATAACAAACAAACAAAGACACACACAAGTAAACACACAAGAAAAACAAACAGTAGACAATGTGCAGAAGGTAGACTGAAGTAAAGTGGCATCAAATAAAGGTTTTGTAAAGTAAAGTGCGGTTGCTATAGTACAAAAAAACAACATTGCAGTGTAAGTAAGTGATGTTAAAATTAAAATGAATATGTAATTAAAGTAATAAAGCAAAAGTTGGTAACCATAATATAAGTTATATTCACCTGTGACCATAAATAATATTGAAAAAGTAAGTACTTGTAATGGAAAAATATAAATACAGATAAATATATACAGAGAATCATCAGACCGGACGTAACCATGGACACAGTTACGTTGATTTAAAGCACTATTTGGTTTATTTCATTTTCATGTGAGTGGAAACATTCACATAAGTGGATGTAATAGGGTTATAATTTAAATATGTAGCTCTTCAATATTATTCATGGTCACAAGTTAATATAATTTATATTATGCTACCTACTTTTGCTTTATTACTCTAATTACACATTCAGTTGAATTCTACCATCACTTACATCGCAATATTGTTTCTTGTATCATGGCAACCGCACTTTAAATACATTTATTTGACGCCACTTTGCTTACTTTCAGTCTACCTTCTACGCATTGTCTATTGTTTGCCTGTTTTTCTTGTGTGTTAACTTGTTTGTGTGTCTTTGTTCTTTTGCTGTTATTGAAGAAAATGCTGCCGTAGCAAGGAAATTTCCCCATTGTGGGATGAATAAAGTCTAATCTAATCTAATCTAATCTTCCATATCCGACATGTTTCAGCTGGTAGAAAAACGTGTTTTTAAATGCACCACTTCCTCCCTTCTTCACATCAGCTTGCATTCATCTGCCCCGAGGACTCTTTGCATCCTGGGATCAGGATCTGTGTGATGAATCAGTCAGAAGACGATGCACTCGAGCTAATTTGAGTCATGCCTCTTAGCTCCGGGGCACTGGGCATCATGCTCTTCTCATTGGTTAAACATCAGCGAGGAGACAGGAAGTTAACACAGCAACGTGCACTCCACAACAAGCTGCTCTGCAGAATAACATGATTATTTTAGTCTCAGTGGGACAAAGACAATACTGATGAGAGGTGACTGCTCTTTCACACATATCATGAGGCTGGCGGTGCTGCTGCAGGGTCCAGGTTTTCCTAGAAAACTATCACAGCATGTAGGAATTCATCCTGAAACAGTACATACTGTATGTGATAGTCATTTACCAGTTTATGGGATCATATGATTGCCTCAAAGAGTCTGTCATAAATAAATTATATAACATTAAACCATAGTTGGAGAAGAATGACCTTCAGATAAGAAGGTCATTCTTGGAAACAGCAAGTTAAAGTACTTAGTGAGTCAATATTTTCCTTTTTTTCTTGTTTGACCATATCTTGAGGTATTATAATATTGAATGATGATTTAATTATCAATACTTCAGATTTTAATAAAGACAATTGGATGAAAAATGACAGATCTCATGATTTTTAGTCT
Organism: Percina caprodes; assembly: GCA_013375575.1. Taxonomy (NCBI): domain Eukaryota; kingdom Metazoa; phylum Chordata; class Actinopteri; order Perciformes; family Percidae; genus Percina; species Percina caprodes. Next base: position 13,090 of record JABXJD010002821.1, read on the forward strand.
GGCTGTGCAATGAGTCAAATCAGGTATCTAATAACAAAAATGATTATTTTGCACATCACGTTTTGCAAGTATACTTATTTTTGCTTGTTTTCTGAAGGCGAATTCAAGTATTAACAAATCTTAAGTTCAAGGTGTTTTCAGTGTTGATTCGTTTAACTGTTTTTAACGTTCAATACATGCGACTAAAAGTATTAGAATTAATTAATTGTGATTTTAATAGCTGTGAATATAAAAGTGTCCATAATCAAGCAGCCTTAATTTTAAGGTAGAATGATTACATTAATATTTCTTGCATTTATTTTCCTGGCGGCGATGATCTTCCGTAGCTCCTTCCTCCGGGCGGAGAGGAGCGCACAGGAGCCTGGTTCAGGAGCCTGGTTCAGGAGCCTGGTTCAGGAGCCTGGTTCAGGAGCCTGGTTCAGGAGGCTGGTGGTTCAGGAGCCTGGTTCAGGAGGCTGGTGCAGGAGGCTGCAGGAGGCTGGTTCAGGAGGCTGCAGGAGGCTGCAGGAGGCTGGTTCAGGAGGCTGGTTCAGGAGGCTGGTTCAGGAGCCTGGTTCAGGAGGCTGGTTCAGCCCAGAGAGAGAGGCTGGAGCTCCAGCAGCTCTCCGGCTGATGACGCGGGACCAGGTGGGGGAAGGAGGGGCCAGCTGGGAAAAAAACACTTGGACGACAGTGAACGCAACACTCCGCTGACAGCTCACCGGCAGACACCGGCTGCACTGCCAGCTCCGGCTCCTTCACACGGAGTTCCTCCGGACAAACTGCCGCATCGATCGGCTACCGGCCGGTCCTGGTCCCGGTGTGGTTCTATGCTCGAGGACTCTCTCCTGGAGGCTTTATAACGGCTGCAAGCGGGTTTCCAAGCGGTGTATTGAGAGAGGTAAGGCGGATTCTCGCTTTCTAATCTCACTCCCGTGCAGGTGCGCCTTCATTAAGTAGCCTTAAAGTTGAGAAGAATGCCTCCTTAATTAACAACATGGCAGTTGATTAAGGACGTATGATGGATGTAGCACGACGGTCAATTTAGCAAAATAAAACGATGTTAATTCAGTTTTTCGAGGTCTGGAGTTATTTTTTTATTAATCCGTTAATTTTTTTGTTTTTAACATCTGAAAGAAGAATCACAAATGAGCATCAGATCCCAAAAATAAATCTTTAATCTGCTTATTTTGTTTTGAGTAAAAATGTCCTCGGGTTATTTTAACCAAATTCCAGATTAACCAGATTATGTGCTGCCATTAAAGAAACTCAAATGGTTTTAAAACAGTATCCTGACCTAATAAACATTGACATATAACAGTTTATAGTTATCCATCAACAAATGTTCTTAACTATTAGTCAAAATAATTCATCATTTCTGTAGTTTTTTACTCAAGTATGTATAATTTGTAGTTTATAGCCCATGATTTCCAAAAAAAGTGTTTGACTAGTGGTAATAATTTGGCATAAAGTTGCCTAATTAGGTGACTTTATGCTTTGTAAACAGGACACAGAGGAGGAAACAGGTGCATGGGCGACAGGATAACAACACACGGGTTAAGGTGAATGAAAGCAAATCCTCACATTTGAACGACGTGGATCTTTAAATCACTGTTTTGTTCTTTAAAACTCTAAATGACTTAAATGGACGATGGAAAAACTGAGTGTACACGCGGAGTCATGTGTACCTGAACAGGCTCACCTGCAGAAGAGGGTGGTTAAAGGGAGGGAAAAGGAGAGTTTTCCCCTCTGTTTCTTCTTCGTTTCAGTTTAATTAGACCAGAGTTCTACTTATTATTATATATATTATATATTATTCCACATGCTCAGTATGTTTTACGTCACACCTGAATTACAGACCCATTTACTGGGGTTTTAAAAGTATATTTGCTAGATTTGAACATGACAAAGATGAAGCTCAGTTATTTTTATCATTGCATCATAATGCCAATTATGAGGAATTTTGAAAGATCTGTTTGCTGAGCGTTTTGTGTTTTTTTTGTCTGTACTCAGATGTTATTTATCTTTTTTTTTAACATGTTAAAATACACTACAACCTAAAATAGTGACATGTCCATAGAGACTCATTAGACTTGACTCAGTAATGCCTAAACTGGATCATTAACACTAGGACAGCAGGGAAAACACATTTCCGTTGCACTACATTTTGCTTATTTTTTAGCATTTTTCCAGTGAATTCTTTGTTGATCTCACCTCTAACAAGTAGCCACATAACAAGGGTAACAGCAGTCTGTGTGAACCCTTTCAATTAATGTAGTCTAGTTTAAGTAGATGGCTTAACACCTTTTCACATGCAAATTATCTATTATCAGCCACTCGCACCATGCTGTGCTGTTAATTTCAGCTATACTGTAAATTGCGGCTGCATAGGGGTAACATGTAGCAGCTGGCTCCAGCTAGATGTCTAAATACTACACATGTTGTGGAGATCACCCAGGAGCACGTACATTGTTAGGTTTTCTCCAAAGCACAGTGTTATAAGCTATTCCACACTCGTATTTTGAGTGATTTTAGTTTGTAACAAGTGGATCAGTCTCAAAGTAACCCCCTGGTCCTCTTTCAGTGGAAACTACACATCTCAGTGTCCGAGCATGTGTTAAAACAGATAAGAATGGCGAGACAAGTACATCAGACCACACCTAGGGTGGGCATGAGGAAGAACACAACACATTCTCATGTTGCTCATGAACGTTGTCGTACGAAATGTCGTGCACACCGGTTCGTATGACATCCCACTACATTAGGCGACAGCCGGCCGGTCACGTGACCTCGGCTATAGCACTCTGTCAGTCCTTTCAGGGGTTTAGCCGACAAAAAGTGGGCGTCGTGCAGCGAAGACAGTTAAGTTTAGGCACTAAAATGACTAGTTAAGTTTATGAAAAAGATAGTGGTTTGGATTAAAACACTGACAGAGAACAAACAAGCGTTTTTATGGGGGAAAATCTTTTGTTTTCCTCTGATCCCCGGCGTGATTGTGCTGTATTTTAGGACCCGTGCATCCACCTGACGTCCCTGTGAAGATCTCCACCCTCTAGTGCAGCACCAGCAAGCAAATTACAGTGTTTTACGTAGCTGTTGTATTAATGGTTCATGAGAACAGCCTGGGACAAGCAAGATGTGGCTGCTCTCTTGTGTTCTGATGCTATTTCTTAGTGTTAATATCTGTAAAATGTAAATGAGAATCCTGAAAGTGAGTTGGGGGTTGTTGTAGAAAAGGGAGCCTGACTTTGAACCGTGTACTGCGTTTTGTAGGCCCTGCATGTTTAATCACATCATGCTGGACTTTGAAGATGTTCTGCCTCACCTTCGCAGCACTGATGCTCAGTTTCAAAACACAGCTCGACATTTAATTTCAGACCATGCAGATAAATCCCAGTGGGCAGTTTTCTTTCTTCTGTTGTTTTCCAAACCTTCAGCCTTCATAAAACGGAAAAAGCATCAAATTGTAAAAAAATAAAATGCATGAAAGATTAATTTCTTTAATGTGACTAACAAGAAGTCTGACTGCCGTTACCTGAGATTGTGTTGCAGATCTAATCATGAATCAAAGACTACACATCATAAGCAGTGTGCTATTATCTTGTGAAAGCTTAACTTTAAGTTAACCCTCATGTTTCCTGTATCAATGTTCTTTTAATTACCCAAAATAACATGATTGATTCCACACAACGCTCTTTGCCAAGTACAAATCTCTACTTTCATTAATTTTGGGGCGTCTTATTCAATTTTACAGCATTTGAAACCAAATTGAAGTGTTTTTGAAATAGTATTGAGAGTAAAAGTTGACATATTCAAGTCTGTGATTATCATCAACATCCATTCCTTTAATTTTAGTCTCAATAATTCCTAATTTCTGCTTTTCTAACTCAAACATTAGGTATAATTTCCTATAAATGAGGTTTATTGACCATAAATTCAAAAAATAACTGCAAAACTAAAGTTAATAAGTTAGTGTTACGTAGTGTCAAAAAAAGCATTGAAAGTGTTGAAAAAAGGGACAAAAACCTAAGAAAAAGTTAAAAACATCGATTAAAAGCCTCAACAAAAGTGCTGAATTCCAATTTTGACGGGAAGACAACACGAGGGTTAATAAGGTGAACTGCCCCAACCCTTTAATTTAATACCGGTCTTACTAATTGGCACCAGTCTGTTGCTAGTTACATGAACACAGGCTGTTTTTGGAAAGATAAATGATGCTTTTTTGCAGTTGAGTATTAACAAACTTGATAAAAGCTCCCAAAATGTCACTGGACTAAATAAAGAGGCTGTTTTAAAAGATAAAGGTACGTGAAATTGGACCCACATCGATCCAGAACCCGCTCACTTCCAAGGTGCTGGACAGACGGGCACAAAGACAGCGTACCCACCTATGAGATGACTTGTCTGCTGACGTAGTAGGTGTCTCGGAATAATTAGAGGACATACAGACAACTGTTAGTCGCAGCTTATCAAAAAGCATTGACGTGATCAGCTGTGATTATTTTAACTGGCTGCAGATGTTTGTGATAAATTCATGAAATTGGGCCGAACCGGAGACCCAAAGTAGCAGTGAAAACGAGATGAGATGAGAATAGATTTGATTTGTTGCTGCCTGAAGTCTTGGAAAGTGTTTTTAAAGTGAAGCTGGAGCAGCAGGATTTGAATGGACGGTAATTTAACGTTGTGAATAAAGACGTAATTCAGCTGCAGGACAGATTTTAATCCCTACGCACCGTTTTGTCTCGGATTCAAACTGGTTTACATCACTTCTGAATCCAGTTCAGGAAATCAGAATTCAATGGGCCACAGTACTGTAGTTTTTGACTTTATTACTGTAGTAATATACAGTGTTTCCTGTCTGCTCCGCTGTACTCTGGAGTGGAAAATCAGTTTAAATGAACACATTTAGTTCATCTTATGGCTCATCATAGGATATCATATTGGTGCATAGACGCAGTATCAGAGGGTTTCTGATGCCCCTACTGGAACAACTCTTTCATAATAAGCATATTTAGGATTATAACTTCCAAATGTCAGTAATCTCAGGTAAATTAACCCTGTCGTCCCTGTGCTGATGTTCGTCTGTCAGTGTTTGTGATGTAGTAGCTGTCTGTAAATGACCAACAGTCAGCGTTATATAACGCTGCAGTGCCAAACACAGAGCTCGGCTGGCGTCACCATGCGTGTGATTAGGTGCATGTGACTCCCTGTGGATCGAATGCTGCTGTCTGTTCAGATCTGTGTTTCCTGCCTCTCTCTGTCTGTGTGTGTGTGTGTGTGTGTGTGTGTGTGTGTGTGTGTGTGTGTTCACCACCGACTGGTATGAGTTCTTCAGATAAGACTTATCAAACTGGATCTGCACATGACAGTTAAAGCCCCGGCCACAAAGTCCAACAGTGTTTTCCGACAAACGTCACTGTAACAGTAACAATCACAACGTTTCACCGTTTCAGAGAAAGAACTTAAGTAGAATTAATCCTGACTTTCATGAAGAATGCTCTTTACAACTTAGACCTTAGACTAACAACTAGTTAGACCGACTCATGTAGCTTATTAAAGTTTTAATAGACGAGCTTTACAATGCAGATGTTCAGTGGAGAGCTGCAACTAACGTTGATTTTCATCGTGGAGAGGAATAAAAAACACTCCAGCTTTGACAAGAAGTTCCTAATAAGGCAGGAAATGTACCGTTCAAGGCAGGAAATGTACCGTTCAAGGCAAGAAATGTACCGTTCAAGGCAGGAAATGTACCGTTCAAGGCAAGAAATGTACCGTTCAAGGCAGGAAATGTACCGTTCAAGGCAGGAAATGTACCGCTCAAGGCAGGAAATGTACCGTTTGGTTGCCTAATCTTTATTTCATCACATTTTAAGCTTTTTTTAGTCTCGTCTGGCATGTTTTTGTGTAGCTGTCTGAGAGCGAAAGCAGCAATTAATTCAACTGAATGTCATCCAGATCCATAAACCCGGCCTCCCTTTTTATGTAAGTGTGTTTTAATTAAGCGTCTCCTTCCTGTTGGCGTATCCGGACTCAGAGTCTTTGTTGTTAAAGGTCAGAGCCGCGCCCGTGGCGACAGCCGACTGACGGAGCAACAACAGCTCCGCTATGTTAAAATTAACCTTATCTCTTCATTTAAATTGCTTTTTTTACCGTCTGCTCTCTCAAACCACACGACGGCGTAAGTTGCTGCATCACTCCCATCGCTCCCAAAGTGAGAAACCATAAAACGCACATAAACATGCTAATTAAAACAAGTGCACACACCTGTGGGATGAAACTGAGCAATGAAATGAGCATTTAGAGGTCATTACAAGGACAGCAGAACATGTGAAAGATCAGAATAAAACGAGAGAAAGAAAAGGAAGAATCAAACATACTATCTTAACAAAACCATCAAAGCGTGATTATTATTAATTATTAATAGGTTGTCAATTATTGTTAAAGAATGTGCACGGAGCTTCTCTTTAAAGAAGCCACTGAAAAATAAGGACTATAATGGTATCATGTGCCCTTCAAAATAAAAGTCCATGCTTCATTTACAAACAAGTAAACAGAGGTTATATAACATGGTGTATACAAAGTTGTTTGCATAGTTAATGGGCGGGGGGGCAGTAGCTCAGTCCGTAGGGAGTTGGAAACCGGAGGGTCGCGGGTTCAAGTCCCCGTACGGGCCAAAGTCCCAAACTGCATAAATAGGGTGTGTGTGTGTGTGTGTGTGTGTGTGTGTATTTCAGGTCTTTGTGCAGTGATTACTAACAAAACAGAGTGGATCAATAAACGGCATAAATTATTTAAATTATTATTATTATAAGTCCGGCCTAAGTAGGTTTTTTTATGTAAGTGTGTCACTTAAATGTTCTTCAGACATAATAATACGTTTATTTAATGCGGCACATTTTAGAAAGTCACAAAATGCTTCACAAGATAAACAAAAAGTTAAAAAAACAGACTGAAAAACAGTAAAATGAAGAATAAAGTATCAATGGGAAAAAATATAACAAACATCAGACAAAAGCCGGTTTGAACCGGTGAGTCTTCAGCTGCTTTATAAGCGTCAACAGAGACCACCGATGGGATTCCCGCAGTCTCTGAGCCTCCTTTATTCTTTCTAGAGTGCGAGGGTCGACCAGTAGTCCCTCAGAAAGACCTTCAGACCTTCTGGTTTCTGCAGGTCTGGAGCTCCGATGATGGAAGAAATGAAATATTCTCATAATGGCTTTAATTATCCTCAACATCTGGAAAATAACGATGTAATCTGCCCTTCCTAATGCGGGTCGGTAACGCGGTTTCTCTGTGATTAACGGTCCCGTTTGATTGGATAGATTTTGTGTGGATGTCCTGTTGAGGGCCAGCATGTCGGCCTGCTGCATCTTATAGATTCACCTGTCAGCACAAACAGCGGGATGGGAGTTGATCAGCCGGTCGTCTGGGCAACGGGTGAAGCTCTGTGGTGGAATTGATGGTGAGGAACAGATAGCGAGGGATGCTGCGTTCATGGATCAGATGAACCTTTGAGAAATGTGTACGGAAATCAGTGCGACAGGTGTTTTTTGGAGCTTTGTTTCTACCTTCTCATCATCTACGGGTTATTTTCTCCTTTGTTGTGTTTTGTTCCTTCAGCGTGCTCCTTCTGTAACAGGAAATGTGCATATATATAGATAGATAGATAGATAGATAGATAGATAGATAGATAGATAGATAGATAGATAGATAGATAGATAGATAGATCTATAGATATAGATAGATCTAGATAGATCTATAGATAGATAGATATTCTAAAAAAGCTAGGACTTATTCACATTTAACAAGCTGAACTCTAACTAAAAAATCAAACCAATTAATTATCAAAATAATTGGCGAATAATTTAATAATTGACAACTCTAGTTTTCTTACAGCTGCTGCTCGAGTGTACAGAATAATCGTTAAGAAAGGAATAGGCCTACATTCTTGAATATTTTTCTAATTAAATGGCATTGAAGTCAAGAAATGAGATGAAATTGTAACGTTAAATGATTCACGCTGAGCCTGTATGCATCCAGTTAATGACTAGAGGCATTTTTAACCCAGAATGTGGATCATTTGGATTTAATGAAGCCTTATGCGTCATACTGTAGCTTGATTTGATTATTACTTATGAATTTACAGCAATCATGCAGCTGTGCAGGCTTGGATGAGGCAACATTGGATTTAACTGTGACGGCTGCTGGAATGATGAATTTAGGCCTTTTTTCACGACTCCATGAGGGAGTTTTATCAAATTTAGAAATTTAGATGTTACCTTAAAGGAGATTTCAGGCCGATTGCGACATGTAGCTCTGTTGTTTGTAAACATGGAGGTCTGTCAGTAGAGAGAAAAACAGTTATTGGCTGTAACGCTGGAACACTGTGTGTATGCTTCGTGGTGCAGGTTGGCACAGTTTGTTTTTGTTGGCGTTTGTAGACCCTGGGCTGTCTACAGAGACCGCATTTTTTACAGTGTGTTCAGGGGACAGGCAGCTAGCAGATACTGAGGAGATGTTTTTTACAGTGTGTTCAGGGGACAGGCAGCTAGCAGATAGTGAGATGTTTTTACAGTGTGTTCAGGGGACAGGCAGCTAGCAGATAGTGAGATGTTTTTACAGTGTGTTCAGGGGACAGGCAGCTAGCAGATAGTGAGGAGATGTTTTTACAGTGTGTTCAGGGGACAGGCAGCTAGCAGATAGTGAGATGTTTTTACAGTGTGTTCAGGGGACAGGCAGCTAGCAGATAGTGAGGAGATGTTTTTACAGTGTGTTCAGGGGACAGGCAGCTAGCAGATAGTGAGATGTTTTTACAGTGTGTTCAGGGACAGGCAGCTAGCAGATAGTGAAGAGATGTTTTTACAGTGTGTTCAGGGGACAGGCAGCTAGCAGATAGTGAGATGTTTTTACAGTGTGTTCAGGGGACAGGCAGCTAGCAGATAGTGAGGAGATGTTTTTACAGTGTGTTCAGGGGACAGGCAGCTAGCAGATAGTGAGATGTTTTTACAGTGTGTTCAGGGGACAGGCAGCTAGCAGATAGTGAAGAGATGTTTTTACAGTGTGTTCAGGGGACAGGCAGCTAGCAGATAGTGAGGAGATGTTTTTACAGTGTGTTCAGGGACAGGCAGCTAGCAGATAGTGAAGAGATGTTTTTACAGTGTGTTCAGGGGACAGGCAGCTAGCAGATAGTGAGGAGATGTTTTTACAGTGTGTTCAGGGACAGGCAGCTAGCAGATACTGAGGAGATGTTTTTACAGTGTGTTCAGGGGACAGGCAGCTAGCAGATAGTGAGATGTTTTTACAGTGTGTTCAGGGACAGGCAGCTAGCAGATAGTGAGGAGATGTTTTTACAGTGTGTTCAGGGGACAGGCAGCTAGCAGATAGTGAGATGTTTTTACAGTGTGTTCAGAGGACAGGCAGCTAGCAGATAGTGAGATGTTTTACAGTGTGTTCAGGGGACAGGCAGCTAGTAGATAGTGATGAGATGTTTTACAGTGTGTTCAGGGACAGGCAGCTAGCAGATAGTGAGGAGATGTTTTTACAGTGTGTTCAGGGACAGGCAGCTAGCAGATAGTGAGATGTTTTTACAGTGTGTTCAGGGGACAGGCAGCTAGCAGATAGTGAGGAGATGTTTTTACAGTGTGTTCAGGGGACAAGCAGCTAGCAGATAGTGAGATGTTTTTACAGTGTGTTCAGGGGACAGGCAGCTAGCAGATAGTGAGATGTTTTTACAGTGTGTTCAGAGGACAGGCAGCTAGCAGATAGTGAGATGTTTTTACAGTGTGTTCAGGGGACAGGCAGCTAGCAGATAGTGAAGAGATGTTTTTACAGTGTGTTCAGGGACAGGCAGCTAGCAGATAGTGAGATGTTTTTACAGTGTGTTCAGGGGACAGGCAGCTAGCAGATAGTGAGATGTTTTTACAGTGTGTTCAGAGGACAGGCAGCTAGCAGATAGTGAGGAGATGTTTTTACAGTGTGTTCAGGGACAGGCAGCTAGCAGATAGTGAGATGTTTTTTACAGTGTGTTCAGGGGACAGGCAGCTAGCAGATAGTGAGGAGATGTTTTTTACAGTGTGTTCAGGGGACAGGCAGCTAGCAGATAGTGAGGAGATGTTTTTTACAGTGTGTTCAGGGGACAGGCAGCTAGCAGATAGTGAGGAGATGTTTTTTACAGTGTGTTCAGGGGAACTTTTTTTTAATCTAGTTGTGCTTTTGTTACTGCGGTTTGTAGAGTTTAGAGACCATTTACTCATCTACTACTCCCTTTTATAATGGACGTCTTCATCATGTTCATCGTTACTACCAGCTGCAACGTCAAAACAAAGGATTGCTTTTAATTGGTTTATGACTTTTCCCATGAGCCTCAGCTGGACTTTGTGTTTTCTGATAATAAGCAACATGCTAACAGACTAAGTTTAGAGTATGGGGTGAATTATATCGGCTGTTTTCCTTGACCTTTATCTACCGTACACTTAAGTCTTGTCATATTTCTGATAATGTAGACGAGGTTGTGTCCTGGAACTTGGTCTTCAGTCTCTAACCATTTGTGTGTACTCTTTATTACACAATGTTCTTGGACTAATTGTTGATAATATTGGTTAATTGGACTTTGAGATGTGATAAAGTAGTAGCTTTGATAGCCTTAACCTAAATAAATCAGCGATCCGAAAGCACACGCAGTAATCGGCGTATCTTTGAGAGCCATTAGCCACATGTACTGTGTGTTTACAGGCCAATAAAACAATCACTGTAATCATCAGTGTAGTAGGCATCCACTAAAGCAGCTGCTGTTCTTTAACCCTCATGTTGTCCTCGGGTCAAATTTGACCTGTTTTCAGTTTTTTCATCACATAAAACGGGCCTTCAAAATAAGCTGAAAATGTCAACATTAGAAATATCAAATAACTTTGGAAAAAACATCAAAAAAAGGACCCACAACGTTGAAAAAGTGACAAAAATGTCAGAAAATGCACTAACTTGTTTTCATGGTTGACAGGAAAACAACACAAGGGTTAAAACTCTGGATTTCATCTTTTGCTGCAGCTTACCAGCGATTTGTGTCAATGTTGGTTGTTTTCAGGTGACGTTGAGATACAGTACAGTAGCGCCTCTTTCCCTGGAGCGAGCTTTCCATAAAAAGGTATTTGGGGTTTCTACCATCTTTGAGGTGTGCATCAAAAGACGAGGTGCTCGGGGCCGGGGTGCTCTATCCCGAGCAAAGGTCCTGGTCCCGAGCACCTCGTCTTTCCAGATGCAGCGTAGTCGGTATGGTTGGGTACCAAAACCCGGTGCCAAAATGACACCAGTTCCTGAACAACCGGTACCTCCCGGACCTAATCTTTGTACTCTATGCTCTGTTGTTTTACTTTGAAACCTGTAGCGCTGTTGTACGTCGCTAATCTTAAAGCTCTGTGCTGTGTCTTGTTTTTTGATGAGTTCTGGTTTCTGTTTGTGTTGTCTTTTTATTCTTGTTAATTTGTATTTTAAAAAGCCTTTTTAACATCGAGGCCCGGGGACTACAGGTGAAAAATAGCCTTTTGGCATTTTAATTAATTTGCACTGTCCCCCTTCTTAAACGAACTGAAGTGAATGACGATACAGATTTGGTATTTCGGCCTCATACCAGTGCCCCTAAATGACAGCGCTACCCTCTGGTTCTCCGTAACAGACATTACACTCATCAGAAACCACTACGTGACGCTAGATAACATTACACATGGCAGCCAATGTTAATTAATGTTAATTGTTTTAGCATTGTTGTCCAAAAAACCCAAACAATGTCCAACCTTAGTATTGGGCGTAGGCAGCCCATGTGAAAGGCATGAGGTCTCCTTTCCTGGTGAGCATCGAGTGTCCATATCTCGCTGGCATACACTGTTACAATCCATCTGGATGTTATGGAAGTCATGCCTCAGATAATGGGCTCCACTGGCACAGTAAAGTCTACTTTAAAAGAGTAAGTCCTGCTCTGTACTTACAGCATCATGGGGCTTTATTTGTGTCTGTGCAGCATGAATTAATAGCAGTGGACATTCTTGTCTTTCTGTAGTCCCTGTGGGGGGTTTCAGGCTGTCCCGTGTGACCAGAACTAAAGACCAGTCGGGACATTTAGGGAGGCTTTCCCCTGTTCTGAGGATTCACATGCATGAGGCCCAGACAGCTCAAGGCTTTACCCCCTGCTTGGCTCTGTTTCTGTGAGACAGGAAGTTGTGAGTCCTGGAGGTGAAGTGAGAAAGCCCGAAGGGAATCAAATCAATGCGTGACTGTTTGATGATGCGCTCATAGCAGACATGAGGAATGAAACAAAACGTTTCAGAAATGTAATGTAGTTTTAGTCTTATCAGGTCTGATGTGGTCCTGTATTTCTACCTGCAGGTCTGTTTATCCCTGGAGTCCATCCAAGGTGGCTCCTTCAGCTCTGATCCCACGGTGCGTCATCACAGGAGTGTGAACTGTAAACAACTGATGTTACGGCGAGTTAACCCTCATGTTGTCTTCATGTTGTCCTCATGTTGTCTTCATGTTGCCCTCATGTTGCCCTCATGTTGCCCTCATGTTGTCCTCATGTTGTCTTCATGTTGTCTTCATGTTGTCCTCATGTTGTCCTCATGTTGTCCTCATGTTGCCCTCATGTTGCCCTCATGTTGCCCTCATGTTGCCCTCATGTTGTCCTCATGTTGTCCTCATGTTGCCCTCATGTTGCCCTCATGTTGCCCTCATGTTGCCCTCATGTTGTCCTCATGTTGTCCTCATGCTCTTTGCCAAGTACAAATCTCTACTTCCATTAATTTTGGGGCATCTTATTTAATTTTATAGCATTTGAAACCAAATTGAAGTGTTTTTGAAATAGTATTGAGAGTAAAAGTTGACATATTCCAGTCTGTGATTATCATCAACATCCATTCCTTTAATTTTAGTCTCAATAATGCCTAATTTCTGCTTTTCTAACTCAAACATGAGGTATAATTTCCTATAAATGAGGTTTATTGACCATAAATTCCAAAAATAACTGTAAAACTAAAGTTAATAAGTTGTGTTAAACGTCAAAAAAGGTGACAAACATTGAAAAAAGTGTTGAAAAAAGGGACAAAAATGTAAGAAAAAGTTAAAAACATCAATATAAAGCGTCAATAAAATTGTTGATTTTCAATTTAGACGGGAAGACAACACGAGGGTTAAGCTCTCTGTTTGAGCCGTTAAGGACCAACACGTCTTTGTCTGTCTTTTATCTGACTTTTGATTCACAACCTTATTTGATGTCCTTTTTCTTTTAATCTATTGTTTGCAAAGTCTGTTTGATAGAAGCCCCGTAAAGTATTTACAGATTTAGATTTATTGCCCCAGAGGGGGATTGTCCAGTTCTGCTTTCACATACAGGACTTAACTCCTGCCCCCCTTTTTGGTGTCCTGTATCTCGAACCAGATGGTAATGGTGTGAAGTATTGATTGAGGAGTGCTAGGGGTCTGAGGTTGTAATGGTCGAGAGATTGGGTATAAGGAGCAGGGCGAACAGGACAGCAGGATGGGGGTTTTAACAGCTCAGGCTGTTATGATGCATACAGTACGTACAGTATAGCTACGAAACGAAATGCAGTGTAATTGGTGTGATGTGATAAAAAAGAAAGAGTGCATATAGCTGCTGTTAATGGAGCAGGCCTCCAGACCTCCCCCGTAGGATTGGACTAAGCCCTGAATGTTTATGTCTGGCTCCACCCTTGGAAATGAGGCTTGTGCCCATGCACCCAGTTTTTAATAATGAGGGACCATTTTGCATCTGTTCCCTGGACCTTTATACAGATACAGATAGCTTTAATTGTCACATATGAGCAATTACACAGCGAGATGATGCTTTTTGTGGAGCAAGCCTCCGGGCTGCAGCTATTTGAAGCGCCGCCACACGCTCTCCTGGAAAGGATTTATGCAGACAGCAACATAGTATAACAGCAACATAGTATAACAATGCAGACAGCAACATAGTATAACAGCAACATAGTATAACAATGCAGACAGCAACATAGTATAACAGCAACATAGTATAACAATGCAGACAGCAACATAGTATAACAGCAACATAGTATAACAGCAACATAGTATAACAACATAGTATAACAGCAACATAGTATAACAACATAGTATAACAGCAACATAGTATAACAGCAACATAGTATAACAGCAACATAGTATAACAGCAACATAGTATAACAGCAACATAGTATAACAGCAACATAGTATAACAGCAACATAGTATAACAGCAACATAGTATAACAGCAACATAGTATAACAGCAACATAGTATAACAACATAGTATAGCAACATAGTATAACAGCAACATAGTATAACAGCAACATAGTATAACAGCAACATAGTATAACAACATAGTATAACAACATAGTATAACAGCAACATAGTATAACAACATAGTATAACAACATAGTATAACAACATAGTATAACAGCAACATAGTATAACAACATAGTATAACAGCAACATAGTATAACAACATAGTATAACAACATAGTATAACAGCAACATAGTATAACCGCAACATAGTATAACAACATAGTATAACAACATAGTATAACAACATAGTATAACAGCAACATGGTATAACAACATAGTATAACAACATAGTATAACAGCAACATGGTATAACAACATAGTATAACAACATAGTATAACAACAACATAGTATAACAACGCAGACAGCAACATGATATACATAACACCAACACAACATAATGCACAAGACAACACACATCATGTGGTCACATGGGAGAAACATGGAGTGATAATCAACCTCAGTGAATTCTCCTGTAGGACGGATGGAAGGAGGGCAGGATTAGAAACAATGAGCTAACTTTTTTTTTTAATTCATTGCACTTTTCATGGATGTCGTCATGTCCCGAGGCCGCTGCGGTGTCAGGATCAGCTGACGAGTCCAGATAGAAGACCCAACAAGGCGTTGTTTTTAATCCTCCTCTCCTGCGAGATCAGAGCCGGGATTATTCGTGCGACCGCTGTTGTTAGCGCTGGAGAATCGGCTGCTGTTTGCATGTCAGTGCTGCTGTCCTTTTCCTTCATAAAGAGACTTTAAACCTCTAAGCTCCCTTATGACTTCATTACTGGCGCTTCAATCTTGATGTTGGCCGTTTACATAAGGAGGATATTTTATTGTTCTATGTTTGGCGTTCCTGACCTAAATCCTTTTGTTTCTCCGTTAAAACGGCAAAATATACAATCAGAAATACTTCATTGATCCCCGAAGGGAAACTCTGTGTTGCAGTTGCACCAATATTAGAAATATCAGAGTAGAAATATGAATAAAGAAATATAAGGAGTGTGGATATGTACGGTATTTACATAGTTAAAGGAATGTTATTATTATACAGTATGTACATAATTAACATAATGAAGGAATTATATATATATTATTAATAATAATAATAATTGTAGCAGTTGAGTATTGCTCACATTTCAGGCCAGTGTTATTGCACAAAACAGATAAAACAGATGATATTGTCCAGTTTCAACCTGACACACAGACACTTAGAGGGAGGAGTTATAAAGTTTGATGGCCAAAGGCAGGAAGGACTTCCTGTGGCGCTCTGTGGTGCATTTTGGGAGAATGAGTCTATCACTGAAAGTACTTAAGTGTTACAAGTGAAGTACCCAAAGTAAAAGCAGAGTAAGGTACGTTTGACCATGAGTACGTTCTTCCTGGTACCTTTTCACAGCTGGAAAAGAGATTAAGACGCTGCCTCGCCAGGGCCAAGTTCCTGGGAAAGTTGCTGTGGTGGAAAAGAGATATTTATAGTTGCTTAAGCAGACTCCTGGCAGGTAGGTGCTGGCAGGTGAGCTGCCTCTGATAGTGCCCTGAAGACTTCTGGGAAGGCGGGAAGTACATTTAGTCAAAATGAAGATTAACCCTCATGTTGTCCTCGGGTCAAATTGACCCGTTTTCCTATATCAATGTTGTTTTTAATCCCCCAAAATTGTCTTATTCAATTTATAGCATTTGAAAAACAAATTGAAGTGTTTTTGAAATAGTATTGAGAGTAAAAGTTGACACATTCCAGTCTGTGATGATCATCAACATCCATTCCTTTAATTTTAGTCTCAATAATTCCTAATTTCTGTCTATCCACTGTCGCTACACAATAAAGGGAAAAGCCCCACCAAAAATAATCTTAACCCTCCTGTTGTCCTCGGGTCAAATTGACCCGTTTCCAAAAACTTTATATATCAGAACTATGACAAAAAAATGATGAAAAAAATGAGAAATGTTGAAAAAAAACTACAACAATGCAGGAAAAATATCGACAAAAATATTCTTTTCTTAAATGCTGAAAAAGTGACCAACAAAATCAGAAAAAAATTGACAAAAAAATGACAAAATTGAAAAAAGCGACAAAAATTGTTAAAAATTTACTAAAATATAGTTTAAAAAAAACATTTAAAAAATTGGAAAAGTTACAAAGAATTGTTAAAAATTTACTAAAACTTAATTAAAAAAACGTCAAAAAAGTGACCAAAAAATAGGAAAAAGTGACAAAAAAACATCAAAAACATTGAAAAAAGTGACAAAGAAATTGTAAAAAAATTGACTGAAACATAATAAAAAAACGTCAAAAAAGTCACCAAAAAAAAGGGAAAAGTGACAAAAAAACATTAAAAACATTGGAAAAAGTGACAAAGAAATTGTTAAAAAATTGACTAAAACATAATGAAAAAAACGTCAAAAAAGTCACCAAAAAATAGGAAAAAAAACAGACAAAAATGTTAAGAAAAGTGTAGAAAAACAACAACAAACTGTTGAAATTTTAACCCAGAAAAACTCAAAGTCTTAGGTCAACGGGAAGACAACACGAGGGTTAACAGGACAACATGGATGTTAAAGAAAAGCTTGTAAAGTGACATGTTTTTCTTCTGGATGACACTCGACAGGAATCTGATGACTTAAAGGGGGAATTCCTGGTTAAACCAGACGGGATATGAGAAAAACAAATGCATATAGAACCAGTTTTATGGTCCTTTATCAGCGGGTATTGGCAGCGTCACTATGACAACAACAACGCCACACGTGCCCAGTGGTCTCTCGTTCACTGAGCTAAGCTGATTAGAGTAATGAGCTTCCAGCAGAACCTTCAACCCCAAAGATCTCCGTGTCATGGTGGACTATTTCTGTACTAGGAATCAATACAAACCTCTACACCAAGTCCCGATCCATGTAATAACTGGTCTTTAATAACCATCTGCCTGCCTCTATGGGGGTGTAACATAGGGGGGTATACTTATGCCCCTGTATTTTAACATAGGGGGGGGTATACTTATGCCCCTGTATTTTAACATAGGGGGTATACTTATGCCCCTGTATTTTAACATAGGGGGTATACTTATGCCCCTGTATTTTAACATAGGGGGTATACTTATGCCCCTGTATTTTAACATAGGGGTGTATACTTATGCCCCTGTATTTTAACATAGGGGGTATACTTATGCCCCTGTATTTTAACATAGGGGTATACTTATGCCCCTGTATTTTAACATAGGGGTGTATACTTATGCCCCTGTATTTTAACATAGGGGGTATACTTATGCCCCTGTATTTTAACATAGGGGGTATACTTATGCCCCTGTATTTTAACATAGGGGTGTATACTTATGCCCCTGTATTTTAACATAGGGGGTATACTTATGCCCCTGTATTTTAACATAGGGGGTGTATACTTATGCCCCTGTATTTTAACATAGGGGGTGTATACTTATGCCCCTGTATTTTAACATAGGGGTGTATACTTATGCCCCTGTATTTTAACATAGGGGGTGTATACTTATGCCCTGTATTTTAACATAGGGGTGTATACTTATGCCCCTGTATTTTAACATAGGGGGGTGTATACTTATGCCCCTGTATTTTAACATAGGGGGTGTATACTTATGCCCTGTATTTTAACATAGGGGGTGTATACTTATGCCCCTGTATTTTAACATAGGGGGTGTATACTTATGCCCCTGTATTTTAACATAGGGGGTGTATACTTATGCCCCTGTATTTTAACATAGGGGTGTATACTTATGCCCTGTATTTTAACATAGGGGGGTGTATACTTATGCCCCTGTATTTTAACATAGGGGGTGTATACTTATGCCCCTGTATTTTAACATAGGGGGTGTATACTTATGCCCCTGTATTTTAACATAGGGGGTGTATACTTATTCCCCTGTATTTTAACATAGGGGGTGTATACTTATGCCCCTGTATTTTAACATAGGGGTGTATACTTATTCCCCTGTATTTTAACATAGGGGGTGTATACTTATGCCCCTGTATTTTAACATAGGGGGGTGTATACTTATGCCCCTGTATTTTAACATAGGGGGTGTATACTTATGCCCCTGTATTTTAACATAGGGGGGTGTATACTTATGCCCTGTATTTTAACATAGGGGTGTATACTTATGCCCTGTATTTTAACATAGGGGGTGTATACTTATGCCCCCTGTATTTTAACATAGGGGGTGTATACTTATGCCCCTGTATTTTAACATAGGGGTGTATACTTATGCCCCTGTATTTTAACATAGGGGGGTGTATACTTATGCCCCTGTATTTTAACATAGGGGTGTATACTTATGCCCCTGTATTTTAACATAGGGGTGTATACTTATGCCCCTGTATTTTAACATAGGGGGTGTATACTTATGCCCCTGTATTTTAACATAGGGGTGTATACTTATGCCCCTGTATTTTAACATAGGGGTGTATACTTATGCCCCTGTATTTTAACATAGGGGGTGTATACTTATGCCCCTGTATTTTAACATAGGGGTGTATACTTATGCCCCCTGTATTTTAACATAGGGGGTGTATACTTATGCCCCTGTATTTTAACATAGGGGGGTGTATACTTATGCCCCCTGTATTTTAACATAGGGGGGTGTATACTTATGCCCCCCTTTGTCCGTGTGCCATCCGTTAAATTCGATCTGGAAAATTCAAATTTAAAGTGTATTATCTAATATACCTTGAACAAAATAATAAGCATAACATCTGCTTGTTTTAATTAGGTCGCAAATTAAAAGTCTGATTTCATGTTAATATTGGCAGCCTTGTGGCCGGGTTGGTTCGGTGGGTGGAGCGGGCGCACACGTGCACGGAGGTTTGTGCCTCAACGCAGGGGTCTAGGGTTCGAATCCGACCTTTGAGGGTTTCCTGCATGTCTTCCCCTTCTCTCTCCCCTTTCTCACCTGGCTGTCCTATCAATTAAAGGCAGAAAAACCCAAAAAATAATCATTAAAATTATAGGCAGCCGTACTTTTGTGGTATCACAGATTTCAGGACTGTTTTCTGTGGGAATCAATCGGGAGGACGTCCCACAAGCAACTTAAATCAGTCTTTCTATTCGCTTCTGTTTCACAGAAAAATGAATG
>JABXJD010002821.1:37500-43487 GCA_013375575.1 Percina caprodes
TTTTAGCTGCTCTAACGCTGCTTCGGTTTGTAACCCTTCATATCCAGTAAATCCTCATGTTTATCTTGTGGGCGAACGTACCGTAGCCACTGAGCAAGCTTTTCTTTGATAATTAAACCCTCTATCTCCACTTTAGAGCCACAGAGAGCCTGAATTATATCTACATACACCAAAGGAAAAGACCAACATTTATGTCGCGTTTTTTGCTTTTATTTCTTGAAGCTTATACGTTTTTTAAACTGAGAAATCAAATGTTTGTGTGCCGACACAGAGGAGGTTGTCATGACAACGAGGCCTCACATCTACCACTGCCGCTCGCCCAACATGGAGGACTTCTCCTGCTGGTGGCATCCGCTGGACAACCTGACGGAGGGAGAGCAGGTCACCTACGTCCTTACATACTCACACACACACACACACACACACACACACACACACACACACACACAAACTAGGCTACGTGTACTCACAAATAATGTGAATAAAAACCTTTGAAATTCCTCCAGGATTGAGCAATAACGCGCGAAACATCTGCAGCGTAACCCTGCAGGACATGTGTTTACCGTTGGTTTCCGCCCACTAAAAGTGTTTGTTTTTGGTTCCCATGGCAACGTGTTTGATAAGGAAGCCTGAGAGCTCAGATTTAATCAACACAGACCTTTCAAAAATAAATTGCCTTTAATTTAGACGTTCCTGTGGAAATTGATTCACCATGCAGCTGTTATCACTCGCTTCCAGTTCATAATTCAGTTTGTCTGAAATAGAAACAATCAGCTCTGTAACAACGTTTGTTGTCTGCTCTTCTTTAAAAAGGTAACAAAACAGGGAGATTGGGATTTTAACCCTCGTGTTGTCCTTCCAGGTCAAAATTGAAAAAGAATTTTTTTTTTTTTTTGTGCTCTTCCGATGTTTTTGTTGTTTTTTCGGATTTTATTTGTCACTTTTTCCAGCTTTTGGTGCTTTTTTTTTAAAAACCTGAGCTGGTTTAATAACAGGTTTTACATTTATTCTTGGAATTCATGGTCTACAAACCTCATTTATATCAAATTATACATAAGATTTTAGTTAAAAAGGCAGAAATTATGAATTATTTTGACTAATAGTTAAGAGCAGAGCATGTTGAGTGGATCAAAGATGGGTAGATGTCAAAGTTTAGACCGGATACTGTTTTGAAACCATTAAAAATCATTAAATGCTATAACATTTATTCAATGTAATCATTTTACCTGAAGCATGTTGTATGGAATCATCCATGTTATTTTTGGGCAATTTGGGTAAAAGAAATCCATATTTCAGATATAAAACACTTTGAAACGGGTCAATTTGACCCGAAGACAACACAAGGGTTAACATTTGATGTCAGTGACAATAACAAAAACAGACGATTCAACCCTAAAAAATATCTTTCCCATGAATACACCTTCAAAGAATGTCTCCAAAATCTGCTATAAGGTCCATTTTGTATTTTTTCTGGAGCTTGTATTGATTGTATCGCACCATCTTGATCTTGCACGTTGAGTTTGCTCACTGCAAGTGTTTGAAGGTCTGATTTCCTGAGGATTAAAGGTAATTTCGGCATTTTCCAACCGGGAACCAAGCTGCAATGTAACCTCTCGTGGAAATTGTACACAGTCAGTGTGTGACCATTGAAAATGCTGTTTCTGCACACAGGCCCAGATTATTATTATTCTAAGTGTTTGACAACATTATGGAAAGTTGTTGAAGCAGGAAGACGCAAACACAAAGTTTATTAAGTTTTAGAGTATGTTTCTTTGCTGTAGCAATACGTTTTCTGTTCATTTGAATTAACCCTCATGTTGTCTTTGGGTCAAATTTGACCCATTTTCAGTTAATTGTTGTGTTTTTGTCACAAAAAATTAGCCGTTGAAATAAGCATTACATTAAAAATATCAAAAAAATCAACCACAACTTTGAAAAAGTGACACAAATGTCGGAAAAGCGCTAATAATGTTGAAAAAAGTGACCAAACAGGTTTTTTTTTCCGTGGTTGTAGGCAAGACAGCACAAGGGTTAAGAACTCCGATCAAAAGTAGATGAATCCAGTTTGAGTCGGTGAGAAGCTTTTAACGCAGCTTCACATGCACTAAGCACCGTGCCAAATGGCACATGCAGTGAAGAAGCTGCTCCCAGTAATCAGGACAAATTGGATTGTGCATGTGACCCGACGAGGCTCGCAGCTCTATCGATGTCAACTCATTGTGCTGCAACCACGCATGTAAATCTGGGATGATGTGATAAGAAAAAGCCAAAATCAACTGGGAATAAATAGCAATAAGTAACAGTTAATGGCCTCAGTGTTGTTTCTGGGAATTTGTGAGATTACATTTAACAGATTAGATTAATGAATAATAGAGAATTTAGTGATTGTCACAGTATTTAGACCACAATGGAGAGGACTGAGGTTCAATTTACAGAAGATAGAGCCCTCGATGCTCTGGTCCCAGATCTGCTGTGGGGTCATGTGGTTCATTTGCACAAAGATATATAAAGTACATACAATAGATTTTTAAAGGCCTTTCAGAGTCCTCCTTTAATGCAAATTTAAAAAAAGAAATTTCTAAAAATAAAAATACATACAACAAGCCGGGAAACATAAAGTCACAGACACAATATATTCCTTTCAAAAACTAAAGCAAGTTAAAAAGACAAAATCAGAGAAGAAAACCTAGAGTTAGACAATAAATAGACATGAGAAACTTCTTTAGCTGTGACGTAAAGGCTGCTATTGATGTTTTTAGTGTTTCATTCAATGGATTCCACCTCTATATGTGATGTAAAAAGATGTCTTGTTGTACCACAAATAGGCTAATGCTGAATATCTAAAGAAAAAATAAAAGATTTGTTGAATGTATCTGGGAAAACTTGCCTGCAATTCAAAAAATTAAACATGAAAAATATTTCCTCGGAGGCAAAATGACGGCTGTGTCGTATCGCCCAAATATGTGCACCGAAAGATGGAGTTTTAAAACAACAATCCTTTATTTTAAGGTTGAATATAAATGAAAATGGAAATTGAAAACAGTTTTTTTTTAAAGAGGCAGATAAAGTGATTTAAAAAAAAAAAGAAATTCAATAAAAGCAATTAAAATAGGGGGTCTGCTATCCAAAGTGAAAGCATCCCTTACATATAAACTCTCCTCTTCACAGTAAGGGGCCCAAACACGAGTGTCCCGACTACGTGAGCGGCGCCAACAGCTGCCACTTCGACAGCAGCCACACGTCCATTTGGAAGATCTACTGCTTGAACGTGACCGCCGTCACCGCCCACGGGAACTACACTTCCCAGGAGCACTGCCTGGATGTGGCAGAGATAGGTGAGGACGGTGGGGGGGGGGTGTCGACAGGCTCAAAAATAATTCTCCAAACAGTCGTTTTAAAGGAGATAGTTGTGGAAAAGATGGAAATCTGGCAACAATGGGGCTTCTGCTACAGGTACACACAGACATGTACATTAATAATTACATTAAAAATATACATTAACAGTAATAAATATGTATAAATATTGCATCAGGCACAGTGAGGAGGTCTCATAATTCCTTCTCCCACTGTATGCTTCCACCTTATCTTAATACATTATAGCCAGCTGTCATAATAATAATAATAATAATAATGTTTAGCAGTGTTTCTACACTTTTATACTTACATTCAACATTTACGTATAGTGTCATTACTTCATTGAGTGACATTCATTTAAAAAAAACCTGTTCAAGACGTGAATGCATGCATTGAGAAGCACTTAAGTCCTGCTCTCACTTCGGAGGAGATTGTGTATGAAAACGGCACGAATCCTCCCCCAGAGCTTAATCTCATTTATTAGAGATATGAGTGTGTGTTATTATCCAGACGCTGCAGATTTAGACTCGAGCAGTCCGCTTCCTGAGCTGCTTTGACACGCAGCAGAGTGGGTCTGCTGTGTGTTATCTATACATATACTGTATATATATATACTGTATTCCTGTATATGTGTGTAAAGCAGCTTTGTGTGTGCGTCTATGGGCTTTATGTGTTGTTCAGAAGAGGTCAGGGACGTCATTCTTATCCCATTCAGTCCAACCCACGCCTGCAGATAGAGAGCAGAGCGGGGGCCTCGCTGTTCCTCACGGTCATTCCTCACATGTTAATATAAAATAAGTGCATCGGATAATTGTTTTTCCTTATCAGTCAATAGGTAAGTGTTTAAAATGTTAGAAAATAGTGAGAAATGTCCCAAAAAAAGGTTTAAATGATCAAAAACAACTAACATTTTTAATATTTGGGGCATTTTAGGACTTTGTGTATAGAGGACAGCTGAAGACATGAATGGGGACGGGGAGGGGATGACATGCAGCAAAGGGCCGCAGGTTGGAGTCCAACCCACACCAAGGAGTAAACCTCTATATGGGCGCTGCCACAAGGAGCTACCCGGGCGCCCTAAACAACCATTTTTAAACTGTAATCATGTAATACAGAGATAAAACTCATATAATGAATTAACTTTCAATAGTTTTTTTGTTTTCCAAAGATAGACTAAATTATTGATTATTATATTAAGAATAAAACGCAGCCTGGTACTCTCTGTGAATGTGTGTTTGACTCCACAGAGATTATTCAAACCTCATCTTTATACGGCATTCAAATATTTAAATTGGAAGAAAACCACATTGAAAAGTAAGAGTAGCCCTTAAGTAGGACATAAAAAAGGAAAACCAAGTTATATTGTGTTTATTGAGGGTCATGCAAAGGTAAAATAAAAATAAAACTGACCGACTTACTGCTTCTGGAAGAGGAAATGAAAACTCCCCTGCACCAATTTTAACGTGGTGGTTCGAGGAGTAAGAACAACTTGCCGGAAGAAACCCATGAGTATTATATTGCGTGATAGCATGCAGTAGTGTAAAGTAAAAAGAAGCATATCTGTAAATATAAACATGCATAAAATGAATACTAAATGACCCACAGGAGGATTTTCCCTGCTGCATGAATAATAGAGGACATCATCTCATTTTAACAACGCATCCTGCTCAGTTTTAAAGATTTAAAAGATGTACAACACATGCCTTGTGAAGTAGTTAATTAACTCCATGTATGAATAAGTAATGGTAAACATGACTAAATTCATAAATCATCTTCAGGGCCTCCATCAGACAGGATTTCTACGAGCATAAGAGGAGTTTGTAACCGTGCAGAAGCATTGAAAAGCATCTTTCAGCGACAACAGTTTTCTTTGTGTGCGTTTGTTTCGTCCACAGTTCAGACCGAAGCGCCGGTGAATCTGACCTACGTGCTGACGGACGCCGGCGGGGATGAAATGGGCCACAACGCGCTGCTGTCCTGGACGTACCCGTGCCTCGGCCCTGCAGTACGGCTGGATCACGCTGGTACGAGCTGCAGTACAGGCGGGTCACTGGCAGCGACAACTGGAAGGTACAGACACAAAAAGAAGGCAGGAGGAAGAGAGATGAACTGATAATGACTTAAAGTTGGTCTGTCGCTCAGCTGATAACAAAAGATATATTACATGTAAGTTGACTGCAGCGGGCAGATAAACTTAGATGGTTACGTACAGAAAAGTGACCTTGCGATTCGCCACAGGGTTGTACGCCGGTTGGTGGGTCACCTAACCTCCTCAAAAATGCCTTTATTATGTCACTATGAACGCTGCTTTATGTCAAATAAATGACGGAGTTTGATTTTATAGCACATAATCGCAGTTTGTTGAGTGTTTTGTGTCTTCAGAAATGTAAAGAGTCAAATACATTGTAGATCTGATACTGTGTGTGTGTGTGTGTGTGTGTGTGTGTGTGTGTGTGTGTGTGTGTGTGTGTGTGTGTGTGTGTGTAGGTGAAGCATCCTGTGCGGGAGCCTCACGTGGAGCTGCTCGGCCTCCCTGTCGGAGACTACGTGGTGCGGGTTCGCTGCCGCTCGCACAACTACGGCCTGTGGAGCGACTGGAGCGCCACGCTGCTGATGAGCATCCCCGCCAGGCC
>JABXJD010003012.1:0-38144 GCA_013375575.1 Percina caprodes
CTCTATCTCAATATCTCTATCTATCTATCTATATCTCTATTTATCTCTATCTATCTCTATCTATCTATCTCTCTATCTCTCTCTCTATCTATCTATCTATCTATATCTCTCTCTATCTATCTATCTATCTATATCTATCTATCTATCTATCTATCTATCTATCTATCTATCTATCTATCTATCTATCTATCTATCCCTATATCTCTTTCTCTCTATCTATCTATCTATCTATCTATCTATCTATCTATCTATCTATCTATCTATCTATCTATCTCTATCTATCTATCTATCTATCTATCTATCTATCTATCTATCTATCTATCTCTCTCTCTCTCTCTCTCTCTCTCTCTCTCTATCTATCTATCTATCTATCTATCTATCTATCTATCTATCTATCTATCTATCTATATCTATCTATCTATCTATCTATCTATCTATCTATCTATCTATCTATCTATCTATCTATCTATCTATATCTCTCTCTCTATCTATCTATCTATCTATCTATCTATCTATCTATTATCTATCTATCTATCTATCTATCTATCTATATATCTCTCTCTCTCTATCTATCTATCTATCTATCTATCTATCTATCTATCTATCTATCTATCTATCTATCTATCTATCTATCTATCCTATCTCTCTCTCTCTCTCTCTATCTATCTATCTCTATCTATATCTATCTATCTATCTATCTATCTATCTATCTATCTATCTATCTATATCTATCTATATATATCTCTCTCTCTATATCTATCTATCTATCTATCTATCTATCTATCTATCTATCTATCTATTATCTATCTATCTATCTATCTATCTATATATCTCTCTCTATCTATCTATCTATCTATCTATCTATATATCTCTCTCTCTCTCTATCTATCTATCTATCTATCTATCTATCTATCTATCTATCTATCTATCTATCTATCTATCTATCTATCTATCTATCTATCTATCTATCGATCTCTATCTATCGATCTCTCTCTCTCTCTCTCTCTCTCTCTCTCTCTCTCTCTCTCTCTTCTGAGGCAACACGTGAGTGCCACCTAGCAGAAATAAATGGTCCCGCTTCATTATAAAACATGAAGGGCAACATATGGAGTGATCAGTCTCGTTTAAGGTCTGTATTTTTGGAAAAGAAGCCAAATCTTTGCTATTATTGTATAGCACAGTAATGCTCCCAGTCATAAAGAAACATGTCTGTAAAATCCAATTAATGATTCAAAACAATGCATTTAAAAAAATTAAATACATTTTGGAGGCAACGTGTGCATGAAGTAGGGGGAGAATGTGTTGTTTGTGTCAGTTTGTGGTATTATAACGAGCGGACAGATGGTCGTGGAAGCAAGAGGAGACAATGCATTATTCAGACTGAACAAGGTTGAAGTTTAATTGCAGTGTGACAAACACGAGTTGTGACAGAATGAGTCCAGTTCTGAGTGTACGGGTGAAAAAGGTGAATAAGAGCCGTCGTGTGTGTCTTTGGGTCGCTGCTGAGAGCGGAGGGCATGTGTCTTCTACTGTCTTTTGCTTAACTAACACTGTGTTTTATAACCCTTTTATGATTGAATACCCAAAGTGCACATGACGTCGAGAAGGACATTCGAGTCTTATTTAACTTCTTGAAATTCTACAGTACTGTGTGTGTGTGTGTGTGTGTGTGTGTGTGTGTGTGTGTGTGTGTGTGTGTGTGTGTGTGTGTGTGTGTGTGTGTGTGTGTGTGTGTGTGTGTGTGTGTGTGTGTGTCAGTTCTAGCCACTGAAAAGAAATAAGAGGAGAAATCAGGCCAATCACAACAGCTGGTCAGTCTGATGTCATGCTGCCTGAGCTCATTAATATTCATGAGCTGGGTAAAGGAATGCTGATAGCCCAGGCTATCTCATTGGCTAGCTGTTAGCGAATCAGTGTGCAGTTTTTGACTCATTCTGTCACATCTGGTGTTTTGTCACTCTGCAATTAAACTATAACGTTGTTCGTAGAACCAATTTAAATACAATGCATACCTGTCTGGCTAAAGGTAAAAGATAGCTTCACTTCCTCCTTTAATTTAATGGGTTTTTTTTGTTATTATTGCTAAATCATAATGAATCGTAGGTCATTTTTCAAGAAAGTCTGCACCAAAGTCAAACTCTCTGGAAGTCTTCAAGCATGAATTTTGTGAATTTCTAAAAAAGTATGATTAATATGATTAATATTCACATCCTCGTTCAATCATCGGTGTCAGGGACGTCCGTTATGGTTGTGTTTTTAGTGTTCTGGACCAACTGAGGCAGGCAGATTGAGCAAGTTTTAACAGCGTATTGATGAAGAAATCCGGCAGAACAGCTGGGCACACGCAGGGAAAACGCAGGTTAAATAGGGGAAAAGGTAGCAAGTACCGGGAAAACTACTGTATGTGTAGCAAAAATCACGAAATCTAGAGAACGTAGGAGACAGAGAAAATGCTGGGGCACTACCAAACGAGACGGAGTTAGGGTTTTCAAAGTAAAGTGCTCTTAGTTCGATGGAAAACTGTATTTTTTAAAAAAAATCTGCCTCATCCGCTCTGAAACAAGCACCTTATGTAACATGTCAAAAGGTAACGCAGCTAAGCATTGCAGCATATTGTAAATGACTGAGCCTGGTGCTCGGGGGGGAGAGAGGTTAAAGCAACTCTCACATGGTGTTTCATTTAAACGAAGGTCTTCTGGTGATTTTCTCTCTTAATCTGGGGGGGAAGGTGATTAGATTAAATCTGTTGAGACTTGAACATTCCTCCCACCGACCCATTTCACAATGCATAATCACAGCAATGCTGCAGCCGAGGCCTCCCAGACACAACCAGGCTAGGAAGTGTGTTCACCACTAGTCCTAAATGTCAATGAAAGCTTCTCTAATGTGTCACCTAGAAGCCTGTTTCTCATGAAGCCGTCTTACTTATAATAAGAAAATGAAAGCCCTGTAATTCATATGTATTCCACATATTATTTTCTTTATGCAGCACACTGCTGCTAAGAAATCCTCGTATGGAGGAGGTCGGGGGATGTTAGGCTCGTACAACGCAACGCTTTCAAGCTGAGGAGCGCAGTCTGCAAACCACAATCTTTTTCCTAAACTTAACTGCTGCATGACGCCCACTTCTTGTCGGCTAAACTCAATCGCCACGTCCGCTGGTACGACCGACAGCTTACGGAGCTTTGTTGGCGGTCACCTAATTTCAAAAGATATCATAGAAATTTGTGTGCATACGTTTCCCTATATGTGTTAACCATGTCTGCTCTATTTATTCATATTCTTTCTACATTATACAACGAACAGTGCACACTTTGTGAGACTTTCTTAACTTGCCAGTTACTAACGTGATGTGTGTGTAATTCATGGTTAAATTCCCAAAAAAGGATTTGTCTCTCCCTGTTCACTACCATGCGTCCACAGGAAAGGGAAAGACTTTTCTGTGTTGTTAACGTGTTATCTGACAGCAAACGTGTCACGATGGACCACACCCACCAGACTCCATGTAAATAAACAGTCATTTTAGCATCGTAAAACATACTCCATTCAAAGTCAACAGAAATCAAATAAAACTATCAAAAGCTGTTTTTGGTCTTCTCTACACGTTTCCAACCATGAAAAACTCGAGTGTTGGTTGAAATAAACAAATACTTTACCGATTTACATGTGAAAATATGTTGGCTCTATACACGCTAAAAGTGCTGTTTTTTAAATGGAGTCTGGTTGGTTCAGCGCTAGCTACGTCGTAGCTGTTTCTGGGAAACAGAAAGGTCTTAAATAGGTTTTAGAAAGTTATATCACTGAAGGGGTAAGACACGTAACACTTTTATTACTTTTTATTAAGTTTTATTGCTATTCGGATGCACCAAGTAGTAGGCAGTACATTGCAGCACTTGCTGTTACCATAGTAACAACATGGATTTAGGAATGGAACAGCACAATCGTTCCCTTCTGACATCATAAAGATATCCACCTATCATGTTCTTAGATGGAACCAATGGTTCTGATTGATAGAAAAGCAAGAGGTACAGAAGAGGTCTGCACACGCAAGAGGTTACTCCTTCCCTTCAGTCCAGAGAAACATAGTCACACGGTCAGGAGACATCGAGACAAAGGTGATGGCCGCAGCCAACACCGCCAGCCTGGACTGTCGTGTGAAGTCCTTTATCAAAAACTGGGAGATGGAAGTCAGTAAAGGTCTCCAGTCCACCAAGGTGAAGCTCCTGGTGTGCACCCTCATGAAAGAGCCAGTCTGAAAACCAAGATTGAGACCCTGAGTGGAGTCCTTGATCTGCTCCAGTGTAAAAACACCAGATACACCTGGAGCTGTGATCTGAGAGAGGAAGTCGCAACCCTGAAATTAAAGCTGAACGAGGCTGAAGCCAAGCAGAAGGCTGATGAAAGCCTTCTTGCTCAGAAGCAAATAAACAGGGACTTAAGACGCCATTCTGCGAAGGGTCATCATAATCATTTCCAGACTGCTAAGAAGACCAGCGAAGACAAGCAGGCTCAGGTGAACCAGGTCCCCAGACTGAGTGCAGAATCTGCAATAAACATTGATCTCCGTGCCAAGCTGGCGTCCAATCAGCTGCATCGGGCTCAGTTGAACACACACGCTCCTGACGATGACGAGTTTGTGCTCTGCAGCACGGAGCATGCGCTTGCTGCAGAAATCGCAGCGAGCGGAGAGCTTGAGCAGTCAAACTGTTTCTGATGAGCTGAAAGACCCACGGGAAGAAGATCAGCTTATCGGGAAGGAAAAGAGGAAGTGCTTTGCCTCAAGATCAGCCGGCTGCAGCAGATCGTGGACGACACAGTCAGTCACGTAGGCGACGCTGAAGAGCCAGAGAGGGAAGATTGCCCAGCTGGAGACTGAAGTGAAGAGGATGGAGAAGCAGCTGAAGACCCAACGTGAAGAGGCAAGGAAAGCCCTGCAGAGTAAGGAGCGAGTCTGGGCCGAGGGGGTCAGGGGCTCCAGAGCCGGGCGAGAAAGTGAGCCACAGACCGGCCGGGAGGAAGAACCGGTTCTGGGGTCTACCCGACATGGCGGCTACCAACTCTCAGCATTAAACTTCTTCTTTGGGAAGAACCTTCCTCTTCCAGAGCTAAAGTCCGTCTTTCTGTTGTCAATGTTTCTGTAACGTTTTGGGAGAATTTCATTTATAACATCTTAATAAAACCACTTACCCCCCAAAACAAAGTCCAACTTGTCATGTTAGTCAATAGTGTGTCTCACATTAAAAAGCTGTACTAAATTAAGGTGCAAAGCATTAAAAAAAGGGATGATTTGGATGTTTTGAAAAAGTTTTAGAGCTGCAAAGTTTAATTTATTATCAATTTTTGTTTTTTTACCACATCTAATATCTAATACAAATGCTAGAAACCTCACACTGGCTACAGTACATATGCATTTCTCTCTATATATCTCTATATTCTGACGTTTTCAGCCCCCTGGCCCTCATAAAAACATTGATTTTGAAATGTTGTCAGAATAAAATGAGAAATACATACAGTGTGCGACACTTTTTTCCTATTTTCATGACTACGCCCTCACAATACTTTTCTATAATAGAAACCATAGGATCTGCCATGATGCAGTTAAAGCTCCCTGATTTCCACGTTGAATGTAAAGTTATACCACTAACTCACTGCTTTCTCTCATCAAAGGCCCTTTAGTATACTAAATAATAATAATAATAATAATAATAATAATAATAATGTATTCTTTATTAGTCCCACAAGGGGTAATTACAATCTACACTCTGTTGTTATCACACACATGTACCTATACACGCACTAATTGAGAGATGTCAGAGTGTGTGGGGGCTGCCCATGGAAAGGTGCCCCAAGCAGTTGGGGTTTGGTGCCTTGCTCAAGAGCACCATGGCAGTGCCCAGCTTACTCTGGTCTTCTGTGCATTAGGACATCGTCAACGTCTCTAACTGTATTTACATTAACATTGTTATTTCTGGGAGAAAAACTAAATTACAATATATATAATAGTTATATCTGGTTTTTGTTGTTGTATCATATGTACTTGAACCAGCAACCCTCTGGTTCCCAACCCAACTCGACTCCTACAGATTGAGCTACATGAAAATGTCCAACTACAGGTTTGAAAATTCGCACATACATTCTTAGATGTGCAAAGGAAAAGCACGTAAATCATCAGATTATATATTATATTATATACTTTATTCATCCCACAGCGGGGAAATTCCTTTGTTACAGCAGCAATCTCAACGATAACAAACAAACAAAGACACACACAAGTAAACACACAAGAAAAACAAACAGTAGACAATGTGCAGAAGGTAGACTGAAGTAAAGTGGCATCAAATAAAGGTTTTGTAAAGTAAAGTGCGGTTGCTATAGTACAAAAACAACATTGCAGTGTAAGTAAGTGATGTTAAAATTAAAATGAATATGTAATTAAAGTAATAAAGCAAAAGTTGGTAACCATAATATAAGTTATATTCACCTGTGACCATAAATAATATTGAAAAAGTAAGTACTTGTAATGGAAAAATATAAATACAGATAAATATATACAGAGAATCATCAGACCGGACGTAACCATGGACACAGTTACGTTGATTTAAAGCACTATTTGGTTTATTTCATTTTCATGTGAGTGGAAACATTCACATAAGTGGATGTAATAGGGTTATAATTTAAATATGTAGCTCTTCAATATTATTCATGGTCACAAGTTAATATAATTTATATTA
This sequence comes from Percina caprodes, assembly GCA_013375575.1. Classification (NCBI taxonomy): domain Eukaryota; kingdom Metazoa; phylum Chordata; class Actinopteri; order Perciformes; family Percidae; genus Percina; species Percina caprodes. The sequence goes on from JABXJD010003012.1 coordinate 6,732, forward strand.
TGCTACCTACTTTTGCTTTATTACTCTAATTACACATTCAGTTGAATTCTACCATCACTTACATCGCAATATTGTTTCTTGTATCATGGCAACCGCTTTAAATACCTTTTATTTGACGCCACTTTGCTTACTTTCAGTCTACCTTCGCATTGTCTATTGTTTGCCTGTTTTTCTTGTGTGTTAACTTGTTTGTGTGTCTTTGTTCTTTTGCTGTTATTGAAGAAAATGCTGCCGTAGCAAGGAAATTTCCCCATTGTGGGATGAATAAAGTCTAATCTAATCTAATCTAATCTTCCATATCCGACATGTTTCAGCTGGTAGAAAAACGTGTTTTTAAATGCACCACTTCCTCCCTTCTTCACATCAGCTTGCATTCATCTGCCCCGAGGACTCTTTGCATCCTGGGATCAGGATCTGTGTGATGAATCAGTCAGAAGACGATGCACTCGAGCTAATTTGAGTCATGCCTCTTAGCTCCGGGGCACTGGGCATCATGCTCTTCTCATTGGTTAAACATCAGCGAGGAGACAGGAAGTTAACACAGCAACGTGCACTCCACAACAAGCTGCTCTGCAGAATAACATGATTATTTTAGTCTCAGTGGGACAAAGACAATACTGATGAGAGGTGACTGCTCTTTCACACATATCATGAGGCTGGCGGTGCTGCTGCAGGGTCCAGGTTTTCCTAGAAAAACTATCACAGCATGTAGGAATTCATCCTGAAACAGTACATACTGTATGTGATAGTCATTTACCAGTTTATGGGATCATATGATTGCCTCAAAGAGTCTGTCATAAATAAATTATATAACATTAAACCATAGTTGGAGAAGAATGACCTTCAGATAAGAAGGTCATTCTTGGAAACAGCAAGTTAAAGTACTTAGTGAGTCAATATTTTCCTTTTTTTCTTGTTTGACCATATCTTGAGGTATTATAATATTGAATGATGATTTAATTATCAATACTTCAGATTTTAATAAAGACAATTGGATGAAAAATGACAGATCTCATGATTTTTAGTCTGGCTGTGCAATGAGTCAAATCAGGTATCTAATAACAAAAATGATTATTTTGCACATCACGTTTTGCAAGTATACTTATTTTTGCTTGTTTTCTGAAGGCGAATTCAAGTATTAACAAATCTTAAGTTCAAGGTGTTTTCAGTGTTGATTCGTTTAACTGTTTTTAACGTTCAATACATGCGACTAAAAGTATTAGAATTAATTAATTGTGATTTTAATAGCTGTGAATATAAAAGTGTCCATAATCAAGCAGCCTTAATTTTAAGGTAGAATGATTACATTAATATTTCTTGCATTTATTTTCCTGGCGGCGATGATCTTCCGTAGCTCCTTCCTCCGGGCGGAGAGGAGCGCACAGGAGCCTGGTTCAGGAGCCTGGTTCAGGAGCCTGGTTCAGGAGCCTGGTTCAGGAGCCTGGTTCAGGAGGCTGGTTCAGGAGGCTGGTTCAGGAGCCTGGTTCAGGAGGCTGGTGCAGGAGGCTGGTGCAGGAGGCTGGTTCAGGAGGCTGGTTCAGGAGGCTGGTGCAGGAGGCTGGTTCAGGAGGCTGGTTCAGGAGGCTGGTTCAGGAGCCTGGTTCAGGAGGCTGGTTCAGCCCAGAGAGAGAGGCTGGAGCTCCAGCAGCTCTCCGGCTGATGACGCGGGACCAGGTGGGGGAAGGAGGGGCCAGCTGGGAAAAAAACACTTGGACGACAGTGAACGCAACACTCCGCTGACAGCTCACCGGCAGACACCGGCTGCACTGCCAGCTCCGGCTCCTTCACACGGAGTTCCTCCGGACAAACTGCCGCATCGATCGGCTACCGGCCGGTCCTGGTCCCGGTGTGGTTCTATGCTCGAGGACTCTCTCCTGGAGGCTTTATAACGGCTGCAAGCGGGTTTCCAAGCGGTGTATTGAGAGAGGTAAGGCGGATTCTCGCTTTCTAATCTCACTCTCGTGCAGGTGCGCCTTCATTAAGTAGCCTTAAAGTTGAGAAGAATGCCTCCTTAATTAACAACATGGCAGTTGATTAAGGACGTATGATGGATGTAGCACGACGGTCAATTTAGCAAAATAAAACGATGTTAATTCAGTTTTTCGAGGTCTGGAGTTATTTTTTTATTAATCCGTTAATTTTTTTGTTTTTAACATCTGAAAGAAGAATCACAAATGAGCATCAGATCCCAAAAATAAATCTTTAATCTGCTTATTTTGTTTTGAGTAAAAATGTCCTCGGGTTATTTTAACCAAATTCCAGATTAACCAGATTATGTGCTGCCATTAAAGAAACTCAAATGGTTTTAAAACAGTATCCTGACCTAATAAACATTGACATATAACAGTTTATAGTTATCCATCAACAAATGTTCTTAACTATTAGTCAAAATAATTCATCATTTCTGTAGTTTTTTACTCAAGTATGTATAATTTGTAGTTTATAGCCCATGATTTCCAAAAAAAGTGTTTGACTAGTGGTAATAATTTGGCATAAAGTTGCCTAAAAAGGTGACTTTATGCTTTGTAAACAGGACACAGAGGAGGAAACAGGTGCATGGGCGACAGGATAACAACACACGGGTTAAGGTGAATGAAAGCAAATCCTCACATTTGAACGACGTGGATCTTTAAATCACTGTTTTGTTCTTTAAAACTCTAAATGACTTAAATGGACGATGGAAAAACTGAGTGTACACGCGGAGTCATGTGTACCTGAACAGGCTCACCTGCAGAAGAGGGTGGTTAAAGGGAGGGAAAAGGAGAGTTTTCCCCTCTGTTTCTTCTTCGTTTCAGTTTAATTAGACCAGAGTTCTACTTATTATTATATATATTATATATTATTCCACATGCTCAGTATGTTTTACGTCACACCTGAATTACAGACCCATTTACTGGGGTTTTAAAAGTATATTTGCTAGATTTGAACATGACAAAGATGAAGCTCAGTTATTTTTATCATTGCATCATAATGCCAATTATGAGGAATTTTGAAAGATCTGTTTGCTGAGCGTTTTGTGTTTTTTTTGTCTGTACTCAGATGTTATTTATCTTTTTTTTTAACATGTTAAAATACACTACAACCTAAAATAGTGACATGTCCATAGAGACTCATTAGACTTGACTCAGTAATGCCTAAACTGGATCATTAACACTAGGACAGCAGGGAAAACACATTTCCGTTGCACTACATTTTGCTTATTTTTTAGCATTTTTCCAGTGAATTCTTTGTTGATCTCACCTCTAACAAGTAGCCACATAACAAGGGTAACAGCAGTCTGTGTGAACCCTTTCAATTAATGTAGTCTAGTTTAAGTAGATGGCTTAACACCTTTTCACATGCAAATTATCTATTATCAGCCACTCGCACCATGCTGTGCTGTTAATTTCAGCTATACTGTAAATTGCGGCTGCATAGGGGTAACATGTAGCAGCTGGCTCCAGCTAGATGTCTAAATACTACACATGTTGTGGAGATCACCCAGGAGCACGTACATTGTTAGGTTTTCTCCAAAGCACAGTGTTATAAGCTATTCCACACTCGTGTTTTGAGTGATTTTAGTTTGTAACAAGTGGATCAGTCTCAAAGTAACCCCCTGGTCCTCTTTCAGTGGAAACTACACATCTCAGTGTCCGAGCATGTGTTAAAACAGATAAGAATGGCGAGACAAGTACATCAGACCACACCTAGGGTGGGCATGAGGAAGAACACAACACATTCTCATGTTGCTCATGAATCGTTGTCTCACGAAATGTCGTGCACACCGGTTCGTATGACATCCCACTACATTAGGCGACAGCCGGCCGGTCACGTGACCTCGGCTATAGCACTCTGTCAGTCCTTTCAGGGGTTTAGCCGACAAAAAGTGGGTCGTGCAGCGAAGACAGTTAAGTTTAGGCACTAAAATGACTAGTTAAGTTTATGAAAAAGATAGTGGTTTGGATTAAAACACTGACAGAGAACAAACAAGCGTTTTTATGGGGAAAATCTTTTGTTTTCCTCTGATCCCCGGCGTGATTGTGCTGTATTTTAGGACCCGTGCATCCACCTGACGTCCCTGTGAAGATCTCCACCCTCTAGTGCAGCACCAGCAAGCAAATTACAGTGTTTTACGTAGCTGTTGTATTAATGGTTCATGAGAACAGCCTGGGACAAGCAAGATGTGGCTGCTCTCTTGTGTTCTGATGCTATTTCTTAGTGTTAATATCTGTAAAATGTAAATGAGAATCCTGAAAGTGAGTTGGGGGTTGTTGTAGAAAAGGAGCCTGACTTTGAACCGTGTACTGCGTTTTGTAGGCCCTGCATGTTTAATCACATCATGCTGGACTTTGAAGATGTTCTGCCTCACCTTCGCAGCATTGATGCTCAGTTTCAAAACACAGCTCGACATTTAATTTCAGACCATGCAGATAAATCCCAGTGGGCAGTTTTCTTTCTTCTGTTGTTTTCCAAACCTTCAGCCTTCATAAAACGGAAAAAGCATCAAATTGTAAAAAAATAAAATGCATGAAAGATTAATTTCTTTAATGTGACTAACAAGAAGTCTGACTGCCGTTACCTGAGATTGTGTTGCAGATCTAATCATGAATCAAAGACTACACATCATAAGCAGTGTGCTATTATCTTGTGAAAGCTTAACTTTAAGTTAACCCTCATGTTTCCTGTATCAATGTTCTTTTAATTACCCAAAATAACATGATTGATTCCACACAACGCTCTTTGCCAAGTACAAATCTCTACTTTCATTAATTTTGGGGCGTCTTATTCAATTTTATAGCATTTGAAACCAAATTGAAGTGTTTTTGAAATAGTATTGAGAGTAAAAGTTGACATATTCCAGTCTGTGATTATCATCAACATCCATTCCTTTAATTTTAGTCTCAATAATTCCTAATTTCTGCTTTTCTAACTCAAACATTAGGTATAATTTCCTATAAATGAGGTTTATTGACCATAAATTCAAAAAATAACTGCAAAACTAAAGTTAATAAGTTAGTGTTACGTAGTGTCAAAAAAAGCATTGAAAGTGTTGAAAAAAGGGACAAAAACCTAAGAAAAAGTTAAAAACATCGATTAAAAGCCTCAACAAAAGTGCTGAATTCCAATTTTGACGGAAGACAACACGAGGGTTAATAAGGTGAACTGCCCCAACCCTTTAATTTAATACCGGTCTTACTAATTGGCACCAGTCTGTTGCTAGTTACATGAACACAGGCTGTTTTTGGAAAGATAAATGATGCTTTTTTGCAGTTGAGTATTAACAAACTTGATAAAAGCTCCCAAAATGTCACTGGACTAAATAAAGAGGCTGTTTTAAAAGATAAAGGTACGTGAAATTGGACCCACATCGATCCAGAACCCGCTCACTTCCAAGGTGCTGGACAGACGGGCACAAAGACAGCGTACCCACCTATGAGATGACTTGTCTGCTGACGTAGTAGGTGTCTCGGAATAATTAGAGGACATACAGACAACTGTTAGTCGCAGCTTATCAAAAAGCATTGACGTGATCAGCTGTGATTATTTTAACTGGCTGCAGATGTTTGTGATAAATTCATGAAATTGGGCCGAACCGGAGACCCAAAGTAGCAGTGAAAACGAGATGAGATGAGAATAGATTTGATTTGTTGCTGCCTGAAGTCTTGGAAAGTATTTTTAAAGTGAAGCTGGAGCAGCAGGATTTGAATGGACGGTAATTTAACGTTGTGAATAAAGACGTAATTCAGCTGCAGGACAGATTTTAATCCCTACGCACCGTTTTGTCTCGGATTCAAACTGGTTTACATCACTTCTGAATCCAGTTCAGGAAATCAGAATTCAATGGGCCACAGTACTGTAGTTTTTGACTTTATTACTGTAGTAATATACAGTGTTTCCTGTCTGCTCCGCTGTACTCTGGAGTGGAAAATCAGTTTAAATGAACACATTTAGTTCATCTTATGGCTCATCATAGGATATCATATTGGTGCATAGACGCAGTATCAGAGGGTTTCTGATGCCCCTACTGGAACAACTCTTTCATAATAAGCATATTTAGGATTATAACTTCCAAATGTCAGTAATCTCAGGTAAATTAACCCTGTCGTCCCTGTGCTGATGTTCGTCTGTCAGTGTTTGTGATGTAGTAGCTGTCTGTAAATGACCAACAGTCAGCGTTATATAACGCTGCAGTGCCAAACACAGAGCTCGGCTGGCGTCACCATGCGTGTGATTAGGTGCATGTGACTCCCTGTGGATCGAATGCTGCTGTCTGTTCAGATCTGTGTTTCCTGCCTCTCTCTGTCTGTGTGTGTGTGTGTGTGTGTGTGTGTGTGTGTGTGTGTGTGTGTTCACCACCGACTGGTATGAGTTCTTCAGATAAGACTTATCAAACTGGATCTGCACATGACAGTTAAAGCCCCGGCCACAAAGTCCAACAGTGTTTTCCGACAAACGTCACTGTAACAGTAACAATCACAACGTTTCACCGTTTCAGAGAAAGAACTTAAGTAGAATTAATCCTGACTTTCATGAAGAATGCTCTTTACAACTTAGACCTTAGACTAACAACTAGTTAGACCGACTCATGTAGCTTATTAAAGTTTTAATAGACGAGCTTTACAATGCAGATGTTCAGTGGAGAGCTGCAACTAACGTTGATTTTCATCGTGGAAGAGAAAAAAACACTCCAGCTTTGACAAGAAGTTCCTAATAAGGCAGGAAATGTACCGTTCAAGGCAGGAAATGTACCGTTCAAGGCAAGAAATGTACCGTTCAAGGCAGGAAATGTACCGTTCAAGGCAAGAAATGTACCGTTCAAGGCAGGAAATGTACCGTTCAAGGCAGGAAATGTACCGCTCAAGGCAGGAAATGTACCGTTTGGTTAATCTTTATTTCATCACATTTTAAGCTTTTTTAGTCTCGTCTGGCATGTTTTTGTGTAGCTGTCTGAGAGCGAAAGCAGCAATTAATTCAACTGAATGTCATCCAGATCCATAAACCGGCCTCCCTTTTTATGTAAGTGTGTTTTAATTAAGCGTCTCCTTCCTGTTGGCGTATCCGGACTCAGAGTCTTTGTTGTTAAAGGTCAGAGCCGCGCCCGTGGCGACAACCGACTGACGGAGCAACAACAGCTCCGCTATGTTAAAATTAACCTTATCTCTTCATTTAAATTGCTTTTTTTACCGTCTGCTCTCTCAAACCACACGACGGCGTAAGTTGCTGCATCACTCCCATCGCTCCCAAAGTGAGAAACCATAAAACGCACATAAACATGCTAATTAAAACAAGTGCACACACCTGTGGGATGAAACTGAGCAATGAAATGAGCATTTAGAGGTCATTACAAGGACAGCAGAACATGTGAAAGATCAGAATAAAACGAGAGAAAAGGAAGAATCAAACATACTATCTTAACAAAACCATCAAAGCGTGATTATTATTAATTATTAATAGGTTGTCAATTATTGTTAAAGAATGTGCACGGAGCTTCTCTTTAAAAGCCACTGAAAAATAAGGACTATAATGGTATCATGTGCCCTTCAAAATAAAAGTCCATGCTTCATTTACAAACAAGTAAACAGAGGTTATATAACATGGTGTATACAAAGTTGTTTGCATAGTTAATGGGGGGGGCAGTAGCTCAGTCCGTAGGAGTTGAAACCGGAGGGTCGCGGGTTCAAGTCCCGTACGGGCCAAAGTCCCAAACTGCATAAATAGGGTGTGTGTGTGTGTGTGTGTGTGTGTGTGTATTTCAGGTCTTTGTGCAGTGATTACTAACAAAACAGAGTGGATCAATAAACGGCATAAATTATTTAAATTATTATTATTATAAGTCCGGCCTAAGTAGGTTTTTTTATGTAAGTGTGTCACTTAAATGTTCTTCAGACATAATAATACGTTTATTTAATGCGGCACATTTTAGAAAGTCACAAAATGCTTCACAAGATAAACAAAAGTTAAAAACAGACTGAAAAACAGTAAAATGAAGAATAAAGTATCAATGGGAAAAAATATAACAAACATCAGACAAAAGCCGGTTTGAACCGGTGAGTCTTCAGCTGCTTTATAAGCGTCAACAGAGACCACCGATGGGATTCCCGCAGTCTCTGAGCCTCCTTTATTCTTTCTAGAGTGCGAGGGTCGACCAGTAGTCCCTCAGAAAGACCTTCAGACCTTCTGGTTTCTGCAGGTCTGGAGCTCCGATGATGGAAGAAATGAAATATTCTCATAATGGCTTTAATTATCCTCAACATCTGGAAAATAACGATGTAATCTGCCCTTCCTAATGCGGGTCGGTAACGCGGTTTCTCTGTGATTAACGGTCCCGTTTGATTGGATAGATTTTGTGTGGATGTCCTGTTGAGGGCCAGCATGTCGGCCTGCTGCATCTTATAGATTCACCTGTCAGCACAAACAGCGGGATGGGAGTTGATCAGCCGGTCGTCTGGGCAACGGGTGAAGCTCTGTGGTGGAATTGATGGTGAGGAACAGATAGCGAGGGATGCTGCGTTCATGGATCAGATGAACCTTTTGAGAAATGTGTACGGAAATCAGTGCGACAGGTGTTTTTTGGAGCTTTGTTTCTACCTTCTCATCATCTACGGGTTATTTTCTCCTTTGTTGTGTTTTGTTCCTTCAGCGTGCTCCTTCTGTAACAGGAAATGTGCATATATATAGATAGATAGATAGATAGATAGATAGATAGATAGATAGATAGATAGATAGATAGATAGATAGATAGATAGATCTATAGATATAGATAGATCTAGATAGATCTATAGATAGATAGATATTCTAAAAAAGCTAGGACTTATTCACATTTAACAAGCTGAACTCTAACTAAAAAATCAAACCAATTAATTATCAAAATAATTGGCGAATAATTTAATAATTGACAACTCTAGTTTTCTTACAGCTGCTGCTCGAGTGTACAGAATAATCGTTAAGAAAGGAATAGGCCTACATTCTTGAATATTTTTCTAATTAAATGGCATTGAAGTCAAGAAATGAGATGAAATTGTAACGTTAAATGATTCACGCTGAGCCTGTATGCATCCAGTTAATGACTAGAGGCATTTTTAACCCAGAATGTGGATCATTTGGATTTAATGAAGCCTTATGCGTCATACTGTAGCTTGATTTGATTATTACTTATGAATTTACAGCAATCATGCAGCTGTGCAGGCTTGGATGAGGCAACATTGGATTTAACTGCGGCTGCTGGAATGATGAATTTAGGCCTTTTTCACGACTCCATGAGGGAGTTTTATCAAATTTAGAAATTTAGATGTTACCTTAAAGGAGATTTCAGGCCGATTGCGACATGTAGCTCTGTTGTTTGTAAACATGGAGGTCTGTCAGTAGAGAGAAAAACAGTTATTGGCTGTAACGCTGGAACACTGTGTGTATGCTTCGTGGTGCAGGTTGGCACAGTTTGTTTTTGTTGGCGTTTGTAGACCCTGGGCTGTCTACAGAGACCGCATTTTTTACAGTGTGTTCAGGGGACAGGCAGCTAGCAGATACTGAGGAGATGTTTTTTACAGTGTGTTCAGGGGACAGGCAGCTAGCAGATAGTGAGATGTTTTTACAGTGTGTTCAGGGGACAGGCAGCTAGCAGATAGTGAGATGTTTTTACAGTGTGTTCAGGGGACAGGCAGCTAGCAGATAGTGAGGAGATGTTTTTTACAGTGTGTTCAGGGGACAGGCAGCTAGCAGATAGTGAGATGTTTTTACAGTGTGTTCAGGGACAGGCAGCTAGCAGATAGTGAGGAGATGTTTTTACAGTGTGTTGGGGACAGGCAGCTAGCAGATAGTGAGATGTTTTTTGGTGTGTTCAGGGACAGGCAGCTAGCAGATAGTGAAGAGATGTTTTTACAGTGTGTTCAGGGACAGGCAGCTAGCAGATAGTGAGATGTTTTTACAGTGTGTTCAGGGGACAGGCAGCTAGCAGATAGTGAGGAGATGTTTTTTACAGTGTGTTCAGGGGACAGGCAGCTAGCAGATAGTGAGATGTTTTTTACAGTGTGTTCAGGGGACAGGCAGCTAGCAGATAGTGAAGAGATGTTTTACAGTGTGTTCAGGGGACAGGCATGCAGATAGTGAGGAGATGTTTTTACAGCAGTGTGTTCAGGGACAGGCAGCTAGCAGATAGTGAAGAGATGTTTTTACAGTGTGTTCAGGGGACAGGCAGCTAGCAGATAGTGAGGAGATGTTTTTACAGTGTGTTCAGGGGACAGGCAGCTAGCAGATACTGAGGAGATGTTTTTACAGTGTGTTCAGGGGACAGGCAGCTAGCAGATAGTGAGATGTTTACAGTGTGTTCAGGGACAGGCAGCTAGCAGATAGTGAGGAGATGTTTACAGTGTGTTCAGGGGACAGGCAGCTAGCAGATAGTGAGATGTTTTTTACAGTGTGTTCAGAGGACAGGCAGCTAGCAGATAGTGAGATGTTTTTACAGTGTGTTCAGGGGACAGGCAGCTAGTAGATAGTGATGAGATGTTTTTTACAGTGTGTTCAGGGGACAGGCAGCTAGCAGATAGTGAGGAGATGTTTTACAGTGTGTTCAGGGACAGGCAGCTAGCAGATAGTGAGATGTTTTACAGTGTGTTCAGGGGACAGGCAGCTAGCAGATAGTGAGGAGATGTTTTTACAGTGTGTTCAGGGACAAGCAGCTAGCAGATAGTGAGATGTTTTTACAGTGTGTTCAGGGACAGGCAGCTAGCAGATAGTGAGATGTTTTTGGTGTGTTCAGAGGACAGGCAGCTAGCAGATAGTGAGATGTTTTACAGTGTGTTCAGGGGACAGGCAGCTAGCAGATAGTGAAGAGATGTTTTTACAGTGTGTTCAGGGGACAGGCAGCTAGCAGATAGTGAGATGTTTTTTGTGTGTTCAGGGGACAGGCAGCTAGCAGATAGTGAGATGTTTTTTACAGTGTGTTCAGAGGACAGGCAGCTAGCAGATAGTGAGGAGATGTTTTTTACAGTGTGTTCAGGGGACAGGCAGCTAGCAGATAGTGAGATGTTTTTACAGTGTGTTCAGGGGACAGGCAGCTAGCAGATAGTGAGGAGATGTTTTTACAGTGTGTTCAGGGGACAGGCAGCTAGCAGATAGTGAGAGATGTTTTTACAGTGTGTTCAGGGGACAGGCAGCTAGCAGATAGTGAGGAGATGTTTTTTACAGTGTGTTCAGGGGAACTTTTTTTTAATCTAGTTGTGCTTTTGTTACTGCGGTTTGTAGAGTTTAGAGACCATTTACTCATCTACTACTCCCTTTTATAATGGACGTCTTCATCATGTTCATCGTTACTACCAGCTGCAACGTCAAAACAAAGGATTGCTTTTAATTGGTTTATGACTTTTCCCATGAGCCTCAGCTGGACTTTGTGTTTTCTGATAATAAGCAACATGCTAACAGACTAAGTTTAGAGTATGGGGTGAATTATATCGGCTGTTTTCCTTGACCTTTATCTACCGTACACTTAAGTCTTGTCATATTTCTGATAATGTAGACGAGGTTGTGTCCTGGAACTTGGTCTTCAGTCTCTAACCATTTGTGTGTACTCTTTATTACACAATGTTCTTGGACTAATTGTTGATAATATTGGTTAATTGGACTTTGAGATGTGATAAAGTAGTAGCTTTGATAGCCTTAACCTAAATAAATCAGCGATCCGAAAGCACACGCAGTAATCGGCGTATCTTTGAGAGCCATTAGCCACATGTACTGTGTGTTTACAGGCCAATAAAACAATCACTGTAATCATCAGTGTAGTAGGCATCCACTAAAGCAGCTGCTGTTCTTTAACCCTCATGTTGTCCTCGGGTCAAATTTGACCTGTTTTCAGTTTTTTCATCACATAAAACGGGCCTTCAAAATAAGCTGAAAATGTCAACATTAGAAATATCAAATAACTTTGGAAAAAACATCAAAAAAAGGACCCACAACGTTGAAAAAGTGACAAAAATGTCAGAAAATGCACTAACTTGTTTTCATGGTTGACAGGAAAACAACACAAGGGTTAAAACTCTGGATTTCATCTTTGCTGCAGCTTACCAGCGATTTGTGTCAATGTTGGTTGTTTTCAGGTGACGTTGAGATACAGTACAGTAGCGCCTCTTTCCCTGGAGCGAGCTTTCCATAAAAAGGTATTTGGGGTTTCTACCATCTTTGAGGTGTGCATCAAAGACGAGGTGCTCGGGGCGGGGTGCTCTATCCCGAGCAAAGGTCCTGGTCCCGAGCACCTCGTCTTTCCAGATGCAGCGTAGTCGGTATGGTTGGGTACCAAAACCCGGTGCCAAAATGACACCAGTTCCTGAACAACCGGTACCTCCCGGACCTAATCTTTGTACTCTATGCTCTGTTGTTTTACTTTGAAACCTGTAGCGCTGTTGTGTCCTAATCTTAAAGCTCTGTGCTGTGTCTTGTTTTTGATGAGTTCTGGTTTCTGTTTGTGTTGTCTTTTTATTCTTGTTAATTTGTATTTTAAAAGCCTTTTTAACATCGAGGCCGGGGACTACAGGTGAAAAATAGCCTTTTGGCATTTTAATTAATTTGCACTCCCCCTTCTTAAACGAACTGAAGTGAATGACGATACAGATTTGGTATTTCGGCCTCATACCAGTGCCCCTAAATGACAGCGCTACCCTCTGGTTCTCCGTAACAGACATTACACTCATCAGAAACCACTACGTGACTAGATAACATTACACATGGCAGCCAATGTTAATTAATGTTCATTGTTTTAGCATTGTTGTCCAAAAAACCCAAACAATGTCCAACCTTAGTATTGGGCGTAGGCAGCCCATGTGAAAGGCATGAGGTCTCCTTTCCTGGTGAGCATCGAGTGTCCATATCTCGCTGGCATACACTGTTACAATCCATCTGGATGTTATGGAAGTCATGCCTCAGATAATGGCTCCACTGGCACAGTAAAGTCTACTTTAAAAGAGTAAGTCCTGCTCTGTACTTACAGCATCATGGGGCTTTATTTGTGTCTGTGCAGCATGAATTAATAGCAGTGGACATTCTTGTCTTTCTGTAGTCCCTGTGGGGGTTTCAGGCTGTCCCTGTGACCAGAACTAAAGACCAGTCGGGACATTTAGGGAGGCTTTCCCCTGTTCTGAGGATTCACATGCATGAGGCCCAGACAGCTCAAGGCTTTACCCCCTGCTTGGCTCTGTTTCTGTGAGACAGGAAGTTGTGAGTCCTGGAGGTGAAGTGAGAAAGCCCGAAGGGAATCAAATCAATGCGTGACTGTTTGATGATGCGCTCATAGCAGACATGAGGAATGAAACAAAACGTTTCAGAAATGTAATGTAGTTTTAGTCTTATCAGGTCTGATGTGGTCCTGTATTTCTACCTGCAGGTCTGTTTATCCCTGGAGTCCATCCAAGGTGGCTCCTTCAGCTCTGATCCCACGGTGCGTCATCACAGGAGTGTGAACTGTAAACAACTGATGTTACGGCGAGTTAACCCTCATGTTGTCTTCATGTTGTCCTCATGTTGTCTTCATGTTGCCCTCATGTTGCCCTCATGTTGCCCTCATGTTGTCCTCATGTTGTCTTCATGTTGTCTTCATGTTGTCCTCATGTTGTCCTCATGTTGTCCTCATGTTGCCCTCATGTTGCCCTCATGTTGCCCTCATGTTGCCCTCATGTTGTCCTCATGTTGTCCTCATGTTGCCCTCATGTTGCCCTCATGTTGCCCTCATGTTGCCCTCATGTTGTCCTCATGTTGTCCTCATGCTCTTTGCCAAGTACAAATCTCTACTTCCATTAATTTTGGGGCATCTTATTTAATTTTATAGCATTTGAAACCAAATTGAAGTGTTTTTGAAATAGTATTGAGAGTAAAAGTTGACATATTCCAGTCTGTGATTATCATCAACATCCATTCCTTTAATTTTAGTCTCAATAATGCCTAATTTCTGCTTTTCTAACTCAAACATGAGGTATAATTTCCTATAAATGAGGTTTATTGACCATAAATTCCAAAAATAACTGTAAAACTAAAGTTAATAAGTTGTGTTAAACGTCAAAAAAGGTGACAAACATTGAAAAAAGTGTTGAAAAAAGGGACAAAAATGTAAGAAAAAGTTAAAAACATCAATATAAAGCGTCAATAAAATTGTTGATTTTCAATTTAGACGGGAAGACAACACGAGGGTTAAGCTCTCTGTTTGAGCCGTTAAGGACCAACACGTCTTTGTCTGTCTTTTATCTGACTTTTGATTCACAACCTTATTTGATGTCCTTTTCTTTTAATCTATTGTTTGCAAAGTCTGTTTGATAGAAGCCCCGTAAAGTATTTACAGATTTAGATTTATTGCCCCAGAGGGGATTGTCCAGTTCTGCTTTCACATACAGGACTTAACTCCTGCCCCCTTTTTGGTGTCCTGTATCTCGAACCAGATGGTAATGGTGTGAAGTATTGATTGAGGAGTGCTAGGGGTCTGAGGTTGTAATGGTCGAGATTGGGTATAAGGAGCAGGGCGAACAGGACAGCAGGATGGGGTTTTAACAGCTCAGGCTGTTATGATGCATACAGTACGTACAGTATAGCTACGAAACGAAATGCAGTGTAATTGGTGTGATGTGATAAAAAAGAAAGAGTGCATATAGCTGCTGTTAATGGAGCAGGCCTCCAGACCTCCCCCGGAGGATTGGACTAAGCCCTGAATGTTTATGTCTGGCTCCACCCTTGGAAATGAGGCTTGTGCCCATGCACCCAGTTTTTAATAATGAGGGACCATTTTGCATCTGTTCCCTGGACCTTTATACAGATACAGATAGCTTTAATTGTCACATATGAGCAATTACACAGCGAGATGATGCTTTTTGTGGAGCAAGCCTCCGGGCTGCAGCTATTTGAAGCGCCGCCACACGCTCTCCTGGAAAGGATTTATGCAGACAGCAACATAGTATAACAGCAACATAGTATAACAATGCAGACAGCAACATAGTATAACAGCAACATAGTATAACAATGCAGACAGCAACATAGTATAACAGCAACATAGTATAACAATGCAGACAGCAACATAGTATAACAGCAACATAGTATAACAGCAACATAGTATAACAACATAGTATAACAGCAACATAGTATAACAACATAGTATAACAGCAACATAGTATAACAGCAACATAGTATAACAGCAACATAGTATAACAGCAACATAGTATAACAGCAACATAGTATAACAGCAACATAGTATAACAGCAACATAGTATAACAGCAACATAGTATAACAGCAACATAGTATAACAGCAACATAGTATAACAACATAGTATAGCAACATAGTATAACAGCAACATAGTATAACAGCAACATAGTATAACAGCAACATAGTATAACAACATAGTATAACAACATAGTATAACAGCAACATAGTATAACAACATAGTATAACAACATAGTATAACAACATAGTATAACAGCAACATAGTATAACAACATAGTATAACAGCAACATAGTATAACATAGTATAACAACATAGTATAACAGCAACATAGTATAACGCAACATAGTATAACAACATAGTATAACAACATAGTATAACAACATAGTATAACAGCAACATGGTATAACAACATAGTATAACAACATAGTATAACAGCAACATGGTATAACAACATAGTATAACAACATAGTATAACAACAACATAGTATAACAACGCAGACAGCAACATGATATACATAACACCAACACAACATAATGCACAAGACAACACACATCATGTGGTCACATGGGAGAAACATGGAGTGATAATCAACCTCAGTGAATTCTCCTGTAGGACGGATGGAAGGAGGGCAGGATTAGAAACAATGAGCTAACTTTTTTTAATTCATTGCACTTTTCATGGATGTCGTCATGTCCCGAGGCCGCTGCGGTGTCAGGATCAGCTGACGAGTCCAGATAGAAGACCCAACAAGGCGTTGTTTTTAATCCTCCTCTCCTGCGAGATCAGAGCCGGGATTATTCGTGCGACCGCTGTTGTTAGCGCTGGAGAATCGGCTGCTGTTTGCATGTCAGTGCTGCTGTCCTTTTCCTTCATAAAGAGACTTTAAACCTCTAAGCTCCCTTATGACTTCATTACTGGCGCTTCAATCTTGATGTTGGCCGTTTACATAAGGAGGATATTTTATTGTTCTATGTTTGGCGTTCCTGACCTAAATCCTTTTGTTTCTCCGTTAAAACGGCAAAATATACAATCAGAAATACTTCATTGATCCCGAAGAAAACTCTGTGTTGCAGTTGCACCAATATTAGAAATATCAGAGTAGAAATATGAATAAAGAAATATAAGGAGTGTGGATATGTACGGTATTTACATAGTTAAAGGAATGTTATTATTATACAGTATGTACATAATTAACATAATGAAGGAATTATATATATATTATAATAATAATAATAATTGTAGCAGTTGAGTATTGCTCACATTTCAGGCCAGTGTTATTGCACAAAACAGATAAAACAGATGATATTGTCCAGTTTCAACCTGACACACAGACACTTAGAGGGAGGAGTTATAAAGTTTGATGGCCAAAGGCAGGAAGGACTTCCTGTGGCGCTCTGTGGTGCATTTTGGGAGAATGAGTCTATCACTGAAAGTACTTAAGTGTTACAAGTGAAGTACCCAAAGTAAAAGCAGAGTAAGGTACGTTTGACCATGAGTACGTTCTTCCTGGTACCTTTTCACAGCTGGAAAAGAGATTAAGACGCTGCCTCGCCAGGGCCAGTTCCTGGGAAAGTTGCTGTGGTGGAAAGAGATATTTATAGTTGCTTAAGCAGACTCCTGGCAGGTAGGTGCTGGCAGGTGAGCTGCCTCTGATAGTGCCCTGAAGACTTCTGGGAAGGGGAAGTACATTTAGTCAAAATGAAGATTAACCCTCATGTTGTCCTGGGTCAAATTGACCGTTTTCCTATATCAATGTTGTTTTAATCCCCCAAAATTGTCTTATTCAATTTATAGCATTTGAAAAACAAATTGAAGTGTTTTGAAATAGTATTGAGAGTAAAAGTTGACATTCCAGTCTGTGATGATCATCAACATCCATTCCTTTAATTTTAGTCTCAATAATTCCTAATTTCTGTCTATCCACTGTCGCTACACAATAAAGGGAAAAGCCCCACCAAAATAATCTTAACCCTCCTGTTGTCCTGGGTCAAATTGACCCGTTTCCAACTTTATATATCAGAACTATGACAAAAAATGATGAAAAAATGAGAAATGTTGAAAAAAAACTACAACAATGCAGGAAAAATATCGACAAAAATATTCTTTTCTTAAATGCTGAAAAAGTGACCAACAAAATCAGAAAAAAATTGACAAAAAAATGACAAAATTGAAAAAAGCGACAAAAATTGTTAAAAATTTACTAAAATATAGTTTAAAAAAAACATTTAAAAAATTGGAAAAGTTACAAAGAATTGTTAAAAATTTACTAAAACTTAATTAAAAAAACGTCAAAAAAGTGACCAAAAAATAGGAAAAAGTGACAAAAAAACATCAAAAACATTGAAAAAAGTGACAAAGAAATTGTAAAAAAATTGACTGAAACATAATAAAAAACGTCAAAAAGTCACTGTAAAAGGAAAAGTGACAAAACATTAAAACATTGGAAAAAGTGACAAAGAAATTGTTAAAAATTGACTAAAACATAATGAAAAAACGTCAAAAAGTCACCAAAAATAGGAAAAAAACAGACAAAAATGTTAAGAAAAGTGTAGAAAAACAACAACAAACTGTTGAAATTTTAACCCAGAAAAACTCAAAGTCTTAGGTCAACGGAAGACAACAAGGGTTAACAGGACAACATGGATGTTAAAGAAAAGCTTGTAAAGTGACATGTTTTTCTTCTGGATGACACTCGACAGGAATCTGATGACTTAAAGGGGAATTCCTGGTTAAACCAGACGGGATATGAGAAAAACAAATGCATATAGAACCAGTTTTATGGTCCTTTATCAGCGGGTATTGGCAGCGTCACTATGACAACAACAACGCCACACGTGCCCAGTGGTCTCTCGTTCACTGAGCTAAGCTGATTAGAGTAATGAGCTTCCAGCAGAACCTTCAACCCCAAAGATCTCCGTGTCATGGTGGACTATTTCTGTACTAGGAATCAATACAAACCTACACCAAGTCGATCCATGTAATAACTGGTCTTTAATAACCATCTGCCTGCCTCTATGGGGTGTAACATAGGGGGTATACTTATGCCCCTGTATTTTAACATAGGGGGTATACTTATGCCCCTGTATTTTAACATAGGGGGTATACTTATGCCCCTGTATTTTAACATAGGGGGTATACTTATGCCCCTGTATTTTAACATAGGGGGGTATACTTATGCCCCTGTATTTTAACATAGGGGTGTATACTTATGCCCCTGTATTTTAACATAGGGGGTATACT
Source organism: Percina caprodes (assembly GCA_013375575.1). Lineage (NCBI taxonomy): Eukaryota > Metazoa > Chordata > Actinopteri > Perciformes > Percidae > Percina > Percina caprodes. The sequence goes on from JABXJD010003012.1 coordinate 25,138, forward strand.
TATGCCCCTGTATTTTAACATAGGGGTATACTTATGCCCTGTATTTTAACATAGGGGTGTATACTTATGCCCCTGTATTTTAACATAGGGGGTATACTTATGCCCCTGTATTTTAACATAGGGGGTATACTTATGCCCCTGTATTTTAACATAGGGGTGTATACTTATGCCCCTGTATTTTAACATAGGGGGTATACTTATGCCCTGTATTTTAACATAGGGGGTGTATACTTATGCCCCTGTATTTTAACATAGGGGGTGTATACTTATGCCCCTGTATTTTAACATAGGGGTGTATACTTATGCCCCTGTATTTTAACATAGGGGGTGTATACTTATGCCCCTGTATTTTAACATAGGGGTGTATACTTATGCCCCTGTATTTTAACATAGGGGGTGTATACTTATGCCCCTGTATTTTAACATAGGGGTGTATACTTATGCCCCTGTATTTTATAGGGGGTGTATACTTATGCCCTGTATTTTAACATAGGGGTGTATACTTATGCCCTGTATTTTAACATAGGGGTGTATACTTATGCCCCTGTATTTTAACATAGGGGGTGTATACTTATGCCCCTGTATTTTAACATAGGGGGTGTATACTTATGCCCCTGTATTTTAACATAGGGGGTGTATACTTATGCCCCTGTATTTTAACATAGGGGGTGTATACTTATGCCCCTGTATTTTAACATAGGGGGTGTATACTTATCCCCTGTATTTTAACATGGGGGTGTATACTTATGCCCCTGTATTTTAACATAGGGGGTGTACTTCCCCTGTATTTTAACATAGGGGGTGTATACTTATGCCCCTGTATTTTAACATAGGGGGTGTATACTTATGCCCCTGTATTTTAACATAGGGGTGTATACTTATGCCCCTGTATTTTAACATAGGGGTGTATACTTATGCCCCTGTATTTTAACATAGGGGTGTATACTTATGCCCCTGTATTTTAACATAGGGGTGTATACTTATGCCTGTATTTTAACATAGGGGGTGTATACTTATGCCCCTGTATTTTAACATAGGGGTGTATACTTATGCCTGTATTTTAACATGGGGGTGTATACTTATGCCTGTATTTTAACATGGGGGTGTATACTTATGCCCCTGTATTTTAACATAGGGGGTGTATACTTATGCCCTGTATTTTAACATGGGGGTGTATACTTATGCCCCTGTATTTTAACATAGGGGGTGTATACTTATGCCCCTGTATTTTAACATAGGGGGTGTATACTTATGCCCCTGTATTTTAACATAGGGGTGTATACTTATGCCCCTGTATTTTAACATAGGGGGTGTATACTTATGCCCCTGTATTTTAACATAGGGGGTGTATACTTATGCCCTGTATTTTAACATAGGGGGTGTATACTTATGCCTGTATTTTAACATGGGGGTGTATATATGCCCCCTTTGTCCTGTGTGCCATCCGTTAAATTCGATCTGGAAAATTCAAATTTAAAGTGTATTATCTAATATACCTTGAACAAAATAATAAGCATAACATCTGCTTGTTTTAATTAGGTCGCAAATTAAAGTCTGATTTCATGTTAATATTGGCAGCCTTGTGGCGGGTTGGTTCGGTGGGTGGAGCGGGCGCACACGTGCACGGAGGTTTGTGCCTCAACACAGGGGTCTAGGTTCGAATCCGACCTTTGAGGGTTTCCTGCATGTCTTCCCCTTCTCTCTCCCCTTTCTCACCTGGCTGTCCTATCAATTAAAGGCAGAAAAACCCAAAAAATAATCATTAAAATTATAGGCAGCCGTACTTTTGTGGTATCACAGATTTCAGGACTGTTTTCTGTGGGAATCAATCGGGAGGACGTCCCACAAGCAACTTAAATCAGTCTTTCTATTCGCTTCTGTTTCACAGAAAAATGAATGGTGTAATTTTTAGAAATGAATGCACTCTTAAGAGGAATTTTGTTGTTGTTGTTGTTGTTGTTGCGGGCAGAGGACTAATTTGATGACGAGATGTATCTCATGACTGAAGGAAGAGCTGCTGCCCTTTAAAATCCACATGTGCGGTTGTCTTTGGGTTATGTTTGAAATTCTTTATTAGGAATAGTCCCTTGAGATGTGACATCTCGTTTTAGAGAGTCCTTAAAGGCAACAAATAAATAAAAATAAAAATACAGTACACTCACAATTTAGGCAAAACAGTTACCAACCAATAAATATTAGACAATAAGCAGTTAAGGTTATTAATATAGACAGTTTGAGAAAGATAAATAAATTAATATACATATAGTATAAACAAATACATACATACAATTACTTACACACATATTGATATACATACATACATACATACATATATACATACATGCATACATACATACATATATACATACATGCATACATACATACATATACATACATGCATACATACATACATACACACATATTCATACATACATACATACATATATACATACATGCATACATACATACATACATGCATGCATACACACATACACACATATTCATACATACATACATACATACGTGTATATATACATATACACAGAAAAATAATTAAAAATAAATAAAAAATCAAGTATAAGTATCAATTATGAATATCAAGTATGAGAAAACCAGTTGCAGCTTGTATGCAGATAATTACAAAGAGACATCTTAAACTGGTGAAAGGAGGAAAGAGCTCTGATATGCTCTAATAATGTTCCTACCGTGGGTAAAACCGGAGGTCCTCCTGGATCTAAGCAGGTGTGTTTGTGTTGTTGTTGTGTGTTGACAGGTGGACAGAAGGCGGCAGGATGCTGTGGCTGCTGCTCTGTCTGCTTCCTCCGTCGGGCTGCAGCAGAATCTCCACCCAGGACGCTGCTTCCAGAGAGCAACAGAGCCGCGGTGAGTCAACCAGCGTGTCGATTATTGTCCTTTTATTGTAGTCAAACCAGACTTCGTGGTTGTGTTTCTGAACAGAATCCTGTGTGTGTGTGTGTGTGTGTGTGTGTGTGTGTGTGTGTGTGTGTTAGCGTCCACTCAGCTGGACGTATCAGCAGGGAGACATTGATGAGCTCAGTGCGTCGCTCGTGACCTTTTTGAATTTCTCTTCATTCACAGCGTTGCAGCGTTGAGTCTGAACCTGACGTCAGTTGTTGCTGTTAGCGCACACTGTCCATCTGTCCATGTGTCCATCTGTCCATGTGTCCATGTGTCCATGTGTCCATCTGTCCATGTGTCCATCTGTCCATGTGTCCATGTGTCCATGTGTTCATCTGTCCATGTGTCCATCTGTCCATGTGTCCATGTGTCCATCTGTCCATCTGTCCATGTGTCCATGTGTCCATCTGTCCATGTGTCCATGTGTCCATCTGTCCATGTGTCCATCTGTCCATCTGTCCATGTGTCCATCTGTCCATCACACGTCACGTTTCCACGGGATTTGTCTGGTGTTCCACATAAAAAGTTTGATTACCTCCGCCTGTTTCTGTTCAGTCATAATTTCATATCCTCGTCTGTCTGTCTGCATGTCTGTGTGTCTGTCTGTCTGTGTCTGTGTGTCTGTCTGTCTGTCTGTCTGTCTGTCGTGTGTCTGTCTGTCTGTCTGTCTGTGTGTCTCTGTGTCTCTGTCTGTGTCTGTCTGTCTGCGTGTCTGTCTGTCTGTGTGTCTGCCTGTCTTTGTGTCTGTCTGTGTGTGTGTCTGTCTGTCTGTATGTCTGTCTGTCTGTCTGTCTGTCTGTCTGTCTGTCTGTCTGTCTGTGTCTGTCTGTCTGTCTGCCTGTCTTTGTGTCTGTCTGTGTGTGTCTGTCTCTGTGTGTCTGTCTGTCTGTCTGTCTGTCTGTGTCTGTCTGTCTGTCTGTCTGCGTGTCTGTCTGTCTGTGTGTGTGTCTGTCTGTGTGTGTCTGTGTCTGTCTGTCTGTCTGTCTGTCTGTCTGTCTGTCTGTCTGTGTGTGTGTCTGTCTGTCTGTCTGTCATTCTATATACAGCCATTAGCTCCTTTCATAAATGTTCATCCTCCAAACTGCTACAACTACTTTGTGGTCACTTGGCGTCCTTTTGTGGTCATTTTGCGTCCCTCTGGGGTTGTTTTATGTCTCTTTGGGGTTGTTTTGTGTCTCTTTGGGGTTGTTTTGTGTCTCTTTGTGGTTGTTTTATGTCTCTTTGTGGTTGTTTTGTGTCTCTTTGTGGTCATTTTGCGTCCCTCTGGGGTTGTTTTATGTCTCTTTGGGGTCGTTTTGTGTCTCTTTGGGGTTGTTTTTGTGTCTCTTGTGGTCATTTAGTGTCTCTTTGTGGTGTCATTTTGCGTCCCTCTGGGGTTGTTTTATGTCTCTTTGGGGTCGTTTTGTGTCTCTTTGGGGTCGTTTTGTGTCTCTTTGTGGTCATTTAGTGTCTCTTTGTGGTCATTTTGCGTCCCTCTGGGGTTGTTTTATGTCTCTTTGGGGTTGTTTTGTGTCTCTTTGTGGTCATTTTGTGTCTCTTTGTGGTTGTTTTGTCTTTGTGGTTGTTTTGTGCGTTTCTTTGTGGCCACATAACCCCATGGACCCCTAAAGCCTTTTAAAACTATCCACATTTCCCCATGGCGACTCAATGCTTTCAAACCCAGATGTTACAGACGGCGTTCAGCATCACTGTGAATTGAGCCAATCAGATTTGCTGCTGGTTTGACTCCGCCCAGCTCTACCGGCGCCCAGCATGCAACCTTTTTTCCTGTAATTCCCCGAAGTGCAGGTTGTTGATTAGAAAGTCCCTGCAGCGCGACTCGCTGAGCTCCTTACAGCACACACAACAGGTCTTTGTTTCCCTGCTGCCGTCATACTGCAGATCCATGCATTCTCTCGTGGATTACCGTCGGCCCCCCTGCTGGTCTGACCTGTGGGGGGCACACGATGTCTCGCTGCTCCAGTGTACGCTCAAGGACTCTTTCTTTCACTGGATGGGAGGACACACAATGTCTTTGTATTTCCATCTGAGGAAAAACTCACAAATACACAACTAGAAGCGAACGTTTTGACAAAACACTCTTAACTTAATTACAGCTCGTTCTGGACCTTTCACCTTCGGACCTTTTCAACCGATGACCAAAACATCCACGTTGTCATGACAACGGAGCAAGCAAACTCCTTTTTAACCGCTTCATTCAGTTCAGAGCTTGTGAGGATCGTGAGTTGAGGTTATTTTGTCAAATGTTGTTTTTAATAAATAATTTATTAAGTTTAAATTTGTTTATTTTATCTTAATTTTGCATTTGGATTTGCCAAAATGTGTTCAGGGATGAAATGAAATGGAACAAACCGGAAAATCAATTCAAGACAATTCAGACATTTTTCCGTTTCATGTCATACGACAGAATATTTGCAGTAAATTGGGTGATTTCCTTGTAAATTTAAGTGTAAATAAAATAAAAAGAACAATCTTCTACCAGATTTCTCAGTTGACTCTCAGACTTCCTGCTTTCAGACGCCGATCAATGTTCCACTGCAGCTCTAAATCACCGTCATGGGACCTGTGTGTGTGTGTGTGTGTGTGTGTGTGTGTGTGTGTGTGTGTGTGTGTGTGTGTGTGTGTGTGTGTGTGTGTGTGTGTGTGTGTGTGTGTGTGTGTGTGTGTGTGTGTGTGTGTGTGTGTGTGTGTGTGTGTGTGTGTGTGTGTGTGTGTGTGTGTGTGTGTGTGTGTGTGTGTGTGTGAGAGTGAGTGAGTGAGATTAGAGACTGAGTTTGTATAAGTGAGAGATGATTTAGATTTTTCTTCGTTTTAGTCGTCTTTAATTCTCCGTCCAACAATTTTGTGACGTCGGCGTTGTGAAACAGGGACAGTTGAGATGTTGTTGATGTTGTTGTGGTTGTTGTTGTTGTTGTTGTTGATGTGGTTGTTGAAGTTGTTGTTGTTGAAGTTGTGTGGTTGTTGTTGTTGAAGTTGTTGTTGTTGTTGTTGTTGAAGATGTTGTTGTTGAAGTTGTTGATGTGGTTGTTGTTGAATTGTTGAAGTTGTGTGGTTGTTGAAGTTGTTGTTGTTGTTGTTGAAGTTGTTGTTGTTGATGTGGTTGTTGAAGTTGTTGTTGTTGAAGTTGTTGTTGATGTGGTTGTTGTTGTTGTTGTTGTTGTTGTTGTGTGGTTGTTGTTGTTGATGTGGTTGTTGTTGTTGTTGATGTGGTTGTTGAAGTTGTTGTTGTTGAAGTTGTTGATGTGGTTGTTGAAGTTGTTGTTGTTGAAGTTGTTGATGTGGTTGTTGAAGTTGTTGTTGTTGAAGTTGTTGTTGTTGAAGTTGTTGTTGTTGAAGTTGTTGTTGTTGAAGTTGTTGTTGTTGAAGTTGTTGTTGTTGATGTGGTTGTTGTTGTTGTTGTTGTTGTGTGGTTGTTGTTGTTGTTGTTGATGTGGTTGTTGTTGTTGTTGTTGATGTGGTTGTTGAAGTTGTTGTTGTTGATGTGGTTGTTGTTGTTGTTGTTGTTGTTGTTGTTGTGTGGTTGTTGTTGAAGTTGTTGATGTGGTTGTTGAAGTTGTTGTTGTTGAAGTTGTTGATGTGGTTGTTGAAGTTGTTGTTGTTGAAGTTGTTGTTGTTGAAGTTGCTGTTGTTGAAGTTGTTGTTGTTGAAGTTGTTGTTGAAGTTGTTGATGTGGTTGTTGTTGTTGTTGTTGAAGTTGTTGTTGTTGTTGTTGTTGTTGTGTGGTTGTATGAGCTCCTTCTCCATAATCCCTGTGTTAGCAGTAAATGGCGTTCAGCGCCCCCAGTTAGGAGAAGCCGGCAGGTGAAGCGACACCGATGCTCAGCAGCGTCCTGCTGTGGACGCCTGAAGCGTCTTTATCACTTTGAGTTTACGCCACATTTAGAATATTCTCCGTCCTTCTACCTCGCCGTCAGGCGGCCTTCACGACGGGGAACTGAAGTCGTTATCTTGCTCTCATCAAAGTCATTTTACCTCATTTTAGCTGCTCTAACGCTGCTTCGGTTTGTAACCCTTCATATCCAGTAAATCCTCACGTTTATCTTGTGGGCGAACGTGCCGTAGCCACTGAGCAAGCTTTTCTTTGATAATTAAACCCTCTATCTCCACTTTAGAGCCACAGAGAGCCTGAATTATATCTACATACACCAAAGGAAAAGACCAACATTTATGTCGCGTTTTTGCTTTTATTTCTTGAAGCTTATACGTTTTTTAAACTGAGAAATCAAATGTTTGTGTGCCGACACAGAGGAGGTTGTCATGACAACGAGGCCTCACATCTACCACTGCCGCTCGCCCAACATGGAGGACTTCTCCTGCTGGTGGCATCCGCTGGACAACCTGACGGAGGAGGCAGGTCACCTACGTCCCACGCCTCCAAAGTACGTACACACACACACACACACACACACACACACACACACACACACAAACTAGGCTACGTGTACTGACAAATAATGTGAATAAAAACCTTTGAAATTCCTCCAGGATTGAGCAATAACGCGAAACATCTGCAGCGTAACCCTGCAGGACATGTGTTTACCGTTGGTTTCCGCCCACTAAAAGTGTTTGTTTTTGGTTCCCATGGCAACGTGTTTGATAAGGAAGCCTGAGAGCTCAGATTTAATCAACACAGACCTTTCAAAAATAAATTGCCTTTAATTTAGACGTTCCTGTGGAAATTGATTCACCATGCAGCTGTTATCACTGCTTCCTGTTCATAATTCAGTTTGTCTGAAATAGAAACAATCAACTCTGTAACAACGTTTATTGCCTGCTCTTCTTTAAAAGGTAACAAAACAGGGAGATTGGGATTTTAACCCTCGTGTTGTCCTTCCAGGTCAAAATTGAAAAGAATTTTTTTTTTTTTGTGCTCTTCCGATGTTTTTGTTGTTTTTTCGGATTTTATTTGTCACTTTTTCCAGCTTTTGGTGCTTTTTTAAAAACCTGAGCTGGTTTAATAACAGGTTTTACATTTATTCTTGGAATTCATGGTCTACAAACCTCATTTATATCAAATTATACATAAGATTTTAGTTAAAAAGGCAGAAATTATGAATTATTTTGACTAATAGTTAAGAGCAGAGCATGTTGAGTGGATCAAAGATGGGTAGATGTCAAAGTTTAGACCGGATACTGTTTTGAAACCATTAAAAAACAAACATTAAAATTATAACATAAATAAATCAACAAATTCAATGAAATAATCATTAATTTTACCTGAAGCATGTTGTATGGAATCATCAATGTTATTTTTGGGCAATTTGGTTGAAATAAATCATATTTCAGATATAAAACACTTTGAAGCGGGTCAATTTGACCGAAGACAACACAAGGGTTAACATTAGATGTCAGTGACAATAACAAAAACAGACGATTCAACCCTTGAATACACCTTCAAAGAATGTCTACAAAATCTGCTATAAGGTCCATTTTGTATTTTTTCTGGAGTTTGTATTGATTGTATCGCACCATCTTGATCTTGCGTTGAGTTTGCTTACTGCAGGTGTTTGAAGGTCTGATTTCCTGAGGATTAAAGGTAATTTCGGCATTTTCCAACCGGGAACCAAGCTGCAATGTAACCTCTCGTGGAAATTGTACACTGTCAGTGTGTGACCATTGAAAATGCTGTTTCTGCACACAGGCCCAGATTATTATTATTCTAAGTGTTTGACAACATTATGGAAAGTTGTTGAAGCAGGAAGGCATAAAACACAAAGTTTATTAAGTTTTAGAGTATGTTTCTTTGCTGTAGCAATACGTTTTCTGTTCATTTGAATTAACCCTCATGTTGTCTTTGGGTCAAATTTGACCCATTTTCAGTTAATTGTTGTGTTTTTGTCACAAAAAATTAGCCGTTGAAATAAGCATTACATTAAAAATATCAAAAAAATCAACCACAACTTTGAAAAAGTGACACAAATGTCGGAAAAGCGCTAATAATGTTGAAAAAAGTGACCAAAACAGGTTTTTTTTTTCCGTGGTTGTAGGCAAGACAGCACAAGGGTTAAGAACTCCGATCAAAAGTAGATGAATCCAGTTTGAGTCGGTGAGAAGCTTTTAACGCAGCTTCACATGCACTAAGCACCGTGCCAAATGGCACATGCAGTGAAGAAGCTGCTCCCAGTAATCAGGACAAATTGGATTGTGCATGTGACCCGACGAGGCTCGCAGCTCTATCGATGTCAACTCATTGTGCTGCAACCACGCATGTAAATCTGGGATGATGTGATAAGAAAAAGCCAAAATCAACTGGGAATAAATAGCAATAAGTAACAGTTAATGGCCTCAGTGTTGTTTCTGGGAATTTGTGAGATTACATTTAACAGATTAGATTAATGAATAATAGAGAATTTAGTGATTGTCACAGTATTTAGACCATAATGGAGAGGACTGAGGTTCATTTTACAGAAGATAGAGCCCTCGATGCTCTGGTCCCAGATCTGCTGTGGGGTCATGTGGTTCATTTGCACAAAGATATATATATAAAGTACATACAATAGATTTTTAAAGGCCTTTCAGAGTCCTCCTTTAATGCAAATTTAAAAAAAGAAATTTCTAAAAATAAAAATACATACAACAAGCCGGAAACATAAAGTCACAGACACAATATATTCCTTTAAAAACTAAAGCAAGTTAAAAAGACAAAATCAGAGAAGAAAACCTAGAGTTAGACAATAAATAGACATGAGAAACTTCTTTAGCTGTGACGTAAAGGCTGCTATTGATGTTTTTAGTGTTTCATTCAATGGATTCCACCTCTATATGTGATGTAAAAAGATGTCTTGTTGTACCACAAATAGGCTAATGCTGAATATCTAAAGAAAAAATAAAAGATTTGTTGAATGTATCTGGGAAAACTTGCCTGCAATTCAAAAAATTAAACATGAAAAATATTTCCTCGGAGGCAAAATGACGGCTGTGTCGTCGTACCGCTCCAAATATGTGCACCGAAAGATGGAGTTTTAAAACAACAATCCTTTATTTTAAGGTTGAATATAAATGAAAATGGAAATTGAAAACAGTTTTTTTTTAAAGAGGCAGATAAAGTGATTTAAAAAAAAAAAAAAAAGAAATTCAATAAAAGCAATTAAAATGGGGGGGCGGGGGGGTCTGCTATCCAAAGTGAAAGCATCCCTTACATATAAACTCTCCTCTTCACAGTAAGGGGCCCAAACACGAGTGTCCCGACTACGTGAGCGCCGGCGCCAACAGCTGCCACTTCGACAGCAGCCACACGTCCATTTGGAAGATCTACTGCTTGAACGTGACCGCCGTCACCGCCCACGAACTACACTTCCCAGGAGCACTGCCTGGATGTGGCAGAGATAGGTGAGGACGGTGGGGGGGGGGTGTCGACAGGCTCAAAAATAATTCTCCAAACAGTCGTTTTAAAGGAGATAGTTGTGGAAAAGATGGAAATCTGGCAACAATGGGGCTTCTGCTACAGGTACACACAGACATGTACATTAATAATTACATTAAAAATATACATTAACAGTAATAAATATGTATAAATATTGCATCAGGCACAGTGAGGAGGTCTCATAATTCCTTCTCCCACTGTATGCTTCCACCTTATCTTAATACATTATAGCCAGCTGTCATAATAATAATAATAATAATAATGTTTAGCAGTGTTTCTACACTTTTTTATACTTACATTCAACATTTACGTATAGTGTCATTACTTCATTGAGTGACATTCATTTAAAAAAAACCTGTTCAAGACGTGAATGCATGCATTGAGAAGCACTTAAGTCCTGCTCTCACTTCGGAGGAGATTGTGTATGAAAACGGCACGAATCCTCCCCCAGAGCTTAATCTCATTTATTAGAGATATGAGTGTGTGTTATTATCCAGACGCTGCAGATTTAGACTCGAGCAGTCCGCTTCCTGAGCTGCTTTGACACGCAGCAGAGTGGGTCTGCTGTGTGTTATCTATACATATACTGTATATATATATACTGTATTCCTGTATATGTGTGTAAAGCAGCTTTGTGTGTGCGTCTATGGGCTTTATGTGTTGTTCAGAAGAGGTCAGGGGCGTCATTCTTATCCCATTCAGTCCAACCCACGCCTGCAGATAGAGAGCAGAGCGGGGCCTCGCCGTTCCTCACGGTCATTCCTCACATGTTAATATAAAATAAGTGCATCGGATAATTGTTTTTTCCTTATCAGTCAATAGGTAAGTGTTTAAAATGTTAGAAAATAGTGAGAAATGTCCCAAAAAAAAGGTTTAAATGATCAAAAACAACTAACATTTTTAATATTTGGGGCATTTTAGGACTTTGTGTATAGAGGACAGCTGAAGACATGAATGGGGACGGGGGAGGGGGATGACATGCAGCAAAGGGCCGCAGGTTGGAGTCCAACCCACACCAAGGAGTAAACCTCTATATGTGGGCGCGCGCGTTACAAGGGGAGCTACCCGGGCGCCCTAAAACAACCATTTTTAAACTGTAATCATGTAATACAGAGATAAAACTCATATAATGAATTAACTTTCAATAGTTTTTTTGTTTTCCAAAGATAGACTAAATTATTGATTATTATATTAAGAATAAAACGCAGCCTGGTACTCTCTGTGAATGTGTGTTTGACTCCACAGAGATTATTCAAACCTCATCTTTATACGGCATTCAAATATTTAAATTGGAAGAAAACCACATTGAAAAGTAAGAGTAGCCCTTAAGTAGGACATAAAAAAGGAAAACCAAGTTATATTGTGTTTATTGAGGGTCATGCAAAGGTAAAATAAAAATAAAACTAACCGACTTACTGCTTCTGGAAGAGGAAATGAAAACTCCCCTGCACCAATTTTAACGTGATGGTTCGAGGAGTAAGAACAACTTGCGGAAGAAACCCATGAGTATTATATTGCGTGATAGCATGCAGTAGTGTAAAGTAAAAAGAAGCATATCTGTAAATATAAACATGCATAAAATGAATACTAAATGACCCACAGGAGGATTTTCCCTGCTGCATGAATAATAGAGGACATCATCTCATTTTAACAACGCATCCTGCTCAGTTTTAAAGATTTAAAAGATGTACAACACATGCCTTGTGAAGTAGTTAATTAACTCCATGTATGAATAAGTAATGGTAAACATGACTAAATTCATAAATCATCTTCAGGGCCTCCATCAGACAGGATTTCTACGAGCATAAGAGGAGTTTGTAACCGTGCAGAAGCATTGAAAAGCATCTTTCAGCGACAACAGTTTTCTTTGTGTGCGTTTGTTTCGTCCACAGTTCAGACCGAAGCGCCGGTGAATCTGACCTACGTGCTGACGGACGCCGGCGGGGATGAAATGGGCCACAACGCGCTGCTGTCCTGGACGTACCCCGTGCCCTCGGCCCTGCAGTACGGCTGGATCACGCTGGTGTACGAGCTGCAGTACAGGCGGGTCACTGGCAGCGACAACTGGAAGGTACAGACACAAAAAGAAGGCAGGAGGAAGAGAGATGAACTGATAATGACTTAAAGTTGGTCTGTCGCTCAGCTGATAACAAAAGATATATTACATGTAAGTTGACTGCAGCGGGCAGATAAACTTAGATGGTTACGTACAGAAAAGTGACCTTGCGATTCGCCACAGGGTTGTACGCCGGTTGGTGGGTCACCTAACCTCCTCAAAAATGCCTTTATTATGTCACTATGAACGCTGCTTTATGTCAAATAAATGACGGAGTTTGATTTTATAGCACATAATCGCAGTTTGTTGAGTGTTTTGTGTCTTCAGAAATGTAAAGAGTCAAATACATTGTGGATCTGATACTGTGTGTGTGTGTGTGTGTGTGTGTGTGTGTGTGTGTGTGTGTGTGTGTGTGTGTGTGTGTGTGTAGGTGAAGCATCCTGTGCGGGAGCCTCACGTGGAGCTGCTCGGCCTCCCTGTCGGGACTACGTGGTGCGGGTTCGCTGCCGCTCGCACAACTACGGCCTGTGGAGCGACCGCCACGCTGCTGATGAGCATCCCGCCAGGCCGCCTGCAGGTAGGCCGCCCGTTCCCATGACAGCAGAGATGGCACTATGACAACGATTAATGCAGGTTTTTAGGATTGACCGCCAAGTTGTTGTTATGAAA